>JAQPPZ010000821.1:0-21866 GCA_028583015.1 Wollemia nobilis | reverse complement strand
AGTCCCACATAACAAATAAAACTTTAAATCGGTTTCAATTCATCATATATCTTAAAAGTTGTAGTTTATACTTAATATTTTCATATAGTTATTTATTATTTTGTTAGTGTGAGAAATTTATCATATATCTTAAAAGTTGTAGTTTATACTTAATATTTTCATATATATATATATATATATATATATATATATATATATATATATATATATATATTTTTGAGTTTGATTAGTGCGAGAAATACCTGTGATCGTGACCGATGCTCAGGTCTGGGTATCCTCATCCCACCATAACCTCTTAAGAGGAGAGTCTTATCAATAGGGAATTTAACACACAACCACACACACATCATGTCGTAGTTTGAACTTTGGACCTCCTAAAGAAGAGCCAATCGTTGCACTGCCTCCTGGAACTTTTTATATAATTATTTTTATCTAACTTTAATATTCAAATGGATCTATTTTTTAAGATATAGATTAAAAAATAATAATAATAAAAAAATAATAAATCTACATATTTTATGGAAAAATTTAATATTTATTTTGGTATCCTTCTAAAATGGATAGATGTTGTTGTTGTATATTTATAATATAAGGGTAATTATAAAGTGTTTTTTAGTACATCAAAAGTATAAGCTCATTGGTTTCTATGCTTGTAGAGTTGCATCAAGGAGGGCTGGGATTCTGGAGAATTCACAATATGAACTTAGTTTTAATCAGAAAGCAAGGATGGAAAGTAGTTTCAAATGCCAAATCATTGTGGGTTGACATAATTAAGAGCAAATATCTTCAACAGTGCTCCTTGCTTGAAGATAATGCTTTCCCGGATGGTTCTGCCTTCTGGCACTCAATGGTTCATACTAGACATATAATTAAGAAAGGATTGAGATGGTGTGTTGGTAATGGTTCCTTCATCCGGTTTTGGGAAGACTCTTGGATTTCTCAGCAACCTCTCATCAAGAATTCGGATCTCCAATTGCTTAAACCCATAATTGATTTCCTATTTGGAGGGTTAGTCTCCCATTTTATTTCCAGAGACTATTGCAATGATCCCTGGTCAACGTTATCTAACAACCTAGATCATCCTGATCAAAATGAGGCATTCAAAGTGCTATCTTCCATGCTCAAAAGGTATGTTCTTTCTAGAAACCTGCCTCTTGACCGCTCCTTTTGGAAGTTGACTGAGTCAAGTGAGTTTACTGTAAAATATGCTTACTTTGCCCAGGTTGATCTATCCAATGGGTGGTTCCCTTCCAATAGAATCTAGCTCAATAAACTCACCCCCAAAATTGCTCATTTCCTATGGCTTGCCATCCAAAACAAGGTCTTAACCAATGACAATATCATATCACGAGGCCTTACCATACCTAATAGATGTATTCTTTGCAAGTCAGATTGGGAGTCGGTCAATCATCTGTTTATCTCCTATCCCTTTTCCAGTCAGGTTTGTTCATCTCTGTTTAAGAAATTTCACATTGCCTGGGCCTATCCCAATTCTATTGAAGATCTCTTCCTTCAATGGTCCAGTCCATTCTTGTTTTCTCAGTTCATCCCGCTTGGTCATTCATTCTTCCCCATTACCTTTGGGAATTATGGTTAGAAAGAAACAACATAATCTTTAACAATATTTCCAGAAATTATCAAACCATTACTTCCTGAAGTCTGTTGTTTACTGTTGAGAATACCAATATAACCTCTTCCTCAGACCGTACCAAGTCTGACTTAGAGTCTAAAATTTCTTCAAAACTTAATATCCTCATTGATCCACAATCTAGAGATAACCCTTTGAGCAGAAGATAGTGTTGTTTGGAAACCACCGCCGATTGTGTGGTCTAATATTAATTTTGATGGAGCCTCAAAAGGTAACCTTGGGAGTGCCAGCATAGGAGGTCTCATCAAATATGAACACGACAAAATTCAACTTGCTTATGGTGAATTCATAGGAATCCAATCCAATAATGTGGCTGAAGCTTGGGCAATGCTATAGGGGATTAAGGCTGCCCATGACCTCGACATTCTGAATATGGTGATTGAAAGGGATTCCCTCAATACCATAAATCTCTTGAATAATAACACCAAACCCTCATGGAATATTACCAATATTATAGAAGAGGCAAGGCTGTATGTTTGTGAGTTTGCCAATGTTTCTATTCAGCATGTTTATCGTGAAGCCAACCAGCTGGCTGACATCATGGCCAACTTGGGCCAAAGCACTGAACCTTTGAAGATATGGGTGGAAGATTTTCCCCAATGTTTGATGGAAAAATGTATCTCAAATGCTCCGATTTCCTTTGTGTAAATTCATCGGTCTTGGTGTCAGTTACGGGTTTGGGTTTTCTATGCTAATCCTTGACCACATCTATGCTGATTCTTGTTAGGAAGGTTATTCACAAACTGAAGTAGCAGAAGGTGGATATGCGATCTCCAACCATTACCAAGGTGATCAAGGACCTTTAGGATGATCTTGGCGCCCAAAATACTGATGAGTAATGTGTAACTCATCCTCCCTGGTGTTGGTGGTTTGCTTCGGTCTTGGGTTGTTTTGAATTTGTTTGGGATGATCCTATTTTGTTTTAGGCTTGCTGGTTTTTTTTATGTCAGGCTGGTTCGTGTGTAGCCTCCCTTCTCTTCTGCCTCGGTGTAGGCTTCTGCTGTGGGTTTTCCTTCTTCTCTTTGTTCAAGGTTTGGGGACCTTTCAACTCCCCGTCTTATCAATAAAATAAAAGATGACCAAAATACCTTTTAGAAGGTTAGGGCGATATAAGACAAAATCAAATCTTTTGGTTGATGAGTTATATTAAACAATCAAATCTCATGTTTGTTGGGTTAATCCAAGATCTAATCTCATGCTTGCTAGGTTGTGCCAATTATGTGATCAAATCTCATGCTTATTAGGTTGTGCCAATTATGTGATCAAATCTCATGCTTATTAGGTTATGTCAAATATGACCTAAATTACTTTTAGAATGAGAAGGTTTGACACACCAACATCAAGATCACATATTATTTTTATTGAGTGAAGACAAGATTAAATCCCATGTTTGTTGGGTTGTGTCAAATAAAAGATCAAATCTTATTCTTGTTATGTCAATTATAATAAAAAATACATTTCTAAGTTATGTTAATTATGATCAAAATGCCTTTTTATATATAACAACTCTTTAAACCTTAGATCATATCTTATGTTCATTGGATTCTAACAACTATAAAACAAAATACATTTTAAAATTATAAAGGCCAGATAAGCCAAGATTTATTATCATGCTTGCTAGTTGTGTTAAAAATATATAGATTAAAAAAATTATACAATTAAAAAGAGAAAGGCAGAAATAAAAATTACATCAAGATCAAATCTCATGCTTGTTGGGTTGCTTCAAAAATACAAAAAATTATATAATTAAAAAATTATTTAAAATATATAAAAAATCTTATATAATTAAGGAGAAAAAAAACTTAAAAAATACTTATAGAATGACATTTTTTTTGTTTTTCTTTTCCATGCTGGATGTAATAGTGGTGTATTTTTAAATTCATTTAAGAGATTTAAGTTCAAATCATTACACAAGGGATCCAAATCCTTTTCAAAAATCTTATTTTATCTTGGTATGGCTTTGGGTTCTCATTTAGGAAACCCAGGTTCAAACCTTTGTATAAAATATTGAGACCCTGACAGGGATAGGCCTGTTGGTAGCAGCCAAATGCTTGTACCTGGGTTACTCGGATTCCATTCCCTGAATGATCAAAATCCCTTAATATCATCTTTATCCAATATACTAAAGTTTATAAAAATTTCAAATATATATATATATATTTAAATCAAAATTGTGAGAAAATGTTTATAGGAACACTCTTACATATGCATGCTATATGGAATGGACAGTCAATAGCAACACAACGACTAAAGATACTTTCACTAATTGTTTGACTTTGATAGTTGTTAAGGTGACAAGTTACCAACATTATTTGATTCAGTTTTTAGCCTTCAATTAAAAGTGTGCTCATCCAATACCTATCCAAACTTCACATTTCCAGTGAAGGGTATGTTACCTGACAATAGTCATGCGAGAAAATGTTTATAGGAACACTCTAACATATGTGACAGTCAATAGCAACACAACGACCAAAGATACTTTCACTAATTCTTTGACTTTGATAGTTGTTAAGGTGACAAGTTACCAAATTACAATATAACATTATTTGATTCAGTTTTTAGCCTTCAATTAAAAGTGTGCTCACCAATACCTATCCAAACTTCACATGTGAAGAGTATGTTACCTGACAATAGTCATGAAATGTTTATAGGAACACTCTTACATATGCATGCTATATCGAATGAACAGTCAATAGCAACACAACCACTAAAGATACTTTCACTAATTCTTTGACTTTGATAGTTGTTAAGGTGAGAAGTTACCAAATTACAATATAGCATTATTTGATTCAGTTTTTAACCTTCAATTAAAAGTGTGCTCATCCAATACCTATACAAACTTCACATTTCCAGTGAAGGGTATGTTACCTGACAATAGTTATATGATGTACCGAAAGAGAAGAATTGAATATGATACATAGCTGATTGATTGAGCATGCATCCTCATTCTTTGTATCAGCATCTTGTGGCCTTGATCTTGACTCCTTTTAGTTAACCTCATTCTTTTCATGCATTACAGGATTTTGGCCATGCAGCAAGGCCACACCAATAGAGAAAACCTGTAAAGCTGACAACTGTGATTGGAAAGTAAGAAAATAGAGACCCTCATGAACAACCAACATTGTTAATGCAAGGGCATCCTGTCTTCCTCCCTGCAATCATATTGAATATTTAGGACAAACTATTGCAGGATATGTGACTATAACGGATATTCTAACAAGAAAAAGATGTAGACTTTGACAAACTAATGGGGTAGTAAAATGACATTCTAATAAGTTTTCCTTTTATGAAAACATTTGGGGTGTCAAAGGAATATACCTTAAATAGCACAAACAATGAATTGCTATTCTCTGACTCTGAAATACCCTCGGGCAAATCATTTCTGTTTTGTTTCTGGCTTTGAAACAGAGTGAAGCTGCAACCGCTATCCCATCCACCACAATCACACTTGCCACCCAATTTCCACCTTTCAATTAAGGATGAAGGCCTTGTTGATTTGAGTGTTGGCAAACTATGTTTTTGTGCTGCCACTATAACTGTCACACTTGAATCAGATTGCTCTCCACACCTTGACTGATCCCCTCCCAAGGAGTGGCCATCATGACTACACCTACCAGGACTTGAAGCAGAGCCCATCATTGGAACATCGGTACTGCTGCATTCTGCTCTATAATAGTCTTCTTGAATAACCACTTTCTTTTGTGGGCGTTGTGATCTTGAACGTGAAGCAATCTTCTCAAGAAACTTGAGACCCCATCCCCATGAATTCTTTGAGACGTTATCTTTACCAGGTTTGTCTTTTAGACTTGGGGAAAATGGGGTTCTGATCACTATAGCTGCTAATTCTAGATGAGGAGAGGAAAGATGAAAGGCCTCAAACATATCCAAACTGCTCCTGCTTTCCTGCATGTCTACATTTCCATTCTCGGATTCTGATCTGAAAGAGCTGGATTCAGTGCATCCATGGAAGCTTGACCTTGAAGAATGCCCCACCTTTCTTTCATGCATCATTGTCTTCTTGATGTTATAACTAGGGGAGGCCACGTATCCTGGCATAGGCTGCTGATTAGTAATAGTGGTGGAAATTGAAGTATTTGGTGTTGCTGGAGAAAAGAAGTCAGAAGAGTTACCAGGTGAAGTGCTCATGTAATCCAAATGATGAGGACAAGGAATGCATTTCTCTATTAGCCTTGGTTGCATTGGAGGGCGTTGCATTGGAGGGCTCCCAGGTCTTTCTTCAATGCTTGCAGTTGCACTACACAAAACAAACTCAGTCTCCAAAGTGTGTTCTAAACTACCCAAATCATTGAACTTTGGACACAATGAAGTGGAGACTTTCATCCTTCCAACAAGATCGGGTGCGTGGTTCTCCTTTCTTCCTGAAGGTATCCATCTTCTCCTGTGTTTTTTCTTCTTATCCTCTTCAGTTGAATGAAATGTATATATCCAGTCAAAATCTTCTCTCCCAGAATTATGCAGTTTCTCTATCTTGGCTGCCAATGCCTGTCCACACTCACTCAAAGCAAACGTATAATTTGGAAGACCATTCTTGTATACACAATGAAGAAGACCCTGTGAGGTTTCAGAAGGGTTAGAGGTTGAAGTAGATGTACTTGAAGATGTTCTTGAAGAGTTGTGTTCTTGTTCAACAAGATTTTCATAGACCTTTTGTTGTTCTGGTTCAACAATTCTGACACTTCTTTGTGGGGAAAATGCCGGAGTGTCTGAATCTACAATTGATTGAATTTCAGATGGCATTAATACCTTAATCAATATTTTTAGTATGGGATCTTCTGGTTTAGGAAATACCAATGCACCAGACCACCTCTTAAATATTTTCATATTGGCCCATAGCCTTGTTAGAAATATTAAACCTGATTCCCCTGACGCGAGTCGCTCCGGAGGTGAGTGACTCCGGGAATCACTCGCCTAGCGGAGCGATGAAGGGCTTCCCGCCAAGACAGGTGATTTGACGCCGCACATGTTTCTGTCTTGTCGCAGTTAATTTCCCTCGTGCGGGTTTGTGTGTTTTTCCCGCATTTTGTGTTCCAAGCCCAGCTATAAAAACCCTGGAGCAGCTGGCATTTTTAGATTGATGCAGAGCAGCAGAAAAAGAGCAGATTAGGGGAGCAGAGAGCAGAACTGCATTAATTCTAAACAACAGTCTCGGTTGTGTTTTTCGTTTTATAGTTTATCCTGATTTTGTTTTTGCAGATGTTTGTAAACCCTTAGTTGAGGTATCCTGTAATCCATTCATCTACATAAATAAAATCTTAGCCATATTTCGGGTGTTCGGAAGGATCTATGATATTCGTCTGTGTTTTTAATCTCTCTGTTTCCCTGCATCTGAGTTTAGATTTGGAGTTGTACTAACACAGCCTTGTTATGTTTATTGTTTGCTAAGTCTTTGAAAGACAGCGATCGCTGTCTTCTTGAGCGAATCCGGTCGTCGCTCAAGCACGCGAGTGACTTCCGTCATCGCTCTTGCGGTGGAGTGACTGCAAGCAATTTCCTAAGTCTTCTAGCGACTCCGAGTCGCTAAGTGTTGGTGAGCGACGCCCGTTGTCGCGACAAACAGCGCACAACTCCCGTCGTCGCCGGGCGCAAGCAGTGAGCGACACTCGTTGTCGCTGCTCGTGGAGCGCGACGCCCGGAGTCGCTGCTGGGAGTCAGCGACTCCCGCGATCGCGGGTTAATCTAGCGACGCCCGGCACAGACTTTTTTGGCCTCCATCGTTCCTGCCACCAGCAATCGTCGTCTCCGTCAATTTTCTTCCTCCTCGATATTGCTCGTCGCATGCGCGACTCCCATTGTCGCCATTCCCAGTGAGTGATTACGAGCATCGTTAAATTTTTAAGCGACCAACGACAACTTTAGTGAATTAAAGTCTTCAAATTGGTATCAGAGCTCTTAGTGCCTTGACACGGAAGACTGAAGCATGGCTTTCGATAGCAACCATTCTCTGCAGTTGCAGATCCCGCGCTTCAACGACAAGAACTATGACTACTGGAGCATCCAGATGAAGATCTTGTTCGGATCTCAGGAGCTGTGGGACTTGGTCGAGAATGGCTACCCAGAACCGGTAGATGCAGCAGCACTGGCCGCCCTCTCCCAAGCAGACAAGGACCTGTTGAAGGAGAACACGAAGAAGGACCAGAAGGCCCTATTCTACATCATGCAAGCGATCGAGGAGACCATCTTCCCATGGATTGCATCAGCAACCAAGGCAAAGCAGGCCTGGGAGATCTTGGCCAGCTCATATCAGGGCACCAACAAGGTGAAGTTGGTGAAGCTGCAGATGCTAAGGAGGGAGTTCGAGAACCTACAGATGAACGAGTCAGAGTCCATGAGTGACTTCTTCACCCGGACAATAGACATCATCAACCAGATGTGGTTGAATGGAGAAATCGTGCAGAGCCAGAGAATCATGGAGAAGATTCTCAGAAGCCTGCCTGCTAAGTTTGACTCTGTTGTGATAGCGATAGAGGAGTCGAGGGATCTGACAACCCTCTCGGTAGACGAGCTCATGGGTTCCTTGTAGACACATGAGCAGAGGCTGAGCCGTTCATCTCAGTCCTCTCTAGAGCAGGCATTCAAGGCGCAAGTCTCATTTCGAGACAGTGGCAGACAAGATTCCCACCATGGCACCTCTAGTTCTCAAGGAGGAAGAGGCAGAGGCAGGCATGGGAAAGGCAACAAGCAAGGAGGAAGGTCAAACCCTAATGAGGGAGAGACCAACTGCAACTTCCATCAGCAAGGAGGAAGAGGTGGTGCGAAAAACCAGCAAGGTGGATCCGGTCAGAAGAAGGACAAATCAAAGGTCCAATGTTACTACTGCAAGAAGTTCGGCCATTACATCTCCGAGTGCAGAAAAAGGATGGCCAAGGAGAACCAACAACAAGCCCACTACACAGATGAAGCCAGAAATGCGGGGTGCAGAGATGTAGGTGGGAACATGTTGTTGACTTGCAATATTGAGGAGGAGAGCCAGAAGAACATCTGGTATCTCGACAGTGGGTGCAACAACCATATGATGGGGAACAAGGAGATGTTCTCACAACTGGATGAAATAGTCCAGTCCGAGGTCAATATGGGGAACAACAACAAGGTTCCCATGATGGGGAAAGGAAAAATCCTCATCCACACTAGGCACGATGAAAGGAAGCAGATCTGTGATGTCTACTATGTGCCTGGTCTGAAGCACAACCTGTTGAGTGTTGGACAACTCGTGCAGAAGGGGCACACTGTCCAGTTCAAAGATGGAACCTGCACCATCAGAGACAAAGTGCATGGGCAGATTGCAACTGTGTCCATGATGAAGAATAAGATGTTTCCGCTGTAGATTCAGAATGAGTCTCTGATGTCTCTGAGTGCAGTTGTGAAGGATGCTACCTGGTTGTGGCATCTCAGGTTCGGTCACCTGAGTTTCAGTGGCCTGAATCTATTGCACAAGAAGCAGATGGTGAAGGGTTTACCCCTTATTGAGCAACCGAATCAAGTTTGTGAGGGTTGCTTAGTCGAAAAACAACACAGGGATTCATTCCCTTCTAGGTAGTCTTGGAGAGCATCACAGCCATTGGAGCTGGTGCACTCAGACATTTGCGGTCCGATGCAGACCAACACGTTTATCGACAACAAGTACTTCCTGACCTTCATTGATGACTTCAGTCGAAAGACATGGATTTATCCCATCAAGCTGAAGTCAGAAGCATTTTCCAGATTCAAGGAGTTCAAGGCTCTGGTGGAGAAACAGAGTGGCTACCAGGTGAAAACCCTCAGGACAGATGGTGGAGGTGAATACATCTCCAACGAATTCCAAAACTTCTGCAAGGCAAATGGAATTCGGAGGCAGCTCACTTCCAGATACACACCACAGTAGAACGATGTAGCTGAGAGGAAGAACAGAACCATTATGGAGATGGCACGTAGTATGTTGAAGGTGAAGGGATTGCCACATGAGTTCTGGGCAGAAGTTGTAACCTGTGCAGTCTATCTACTGAACAGATGTCCCACCAAGAGCGTGAAGGACAAGATCCCTCAGGAGGCCTGGAGCAGTCAGAAGCCAAGTGTGGCTCATTTGCGAGTGTTGGGTGCATTGCATATGCACATGTTCTAGAAGAGAAGAGGCAGAAGGTGGATGATAAGGCGGAGAAGTGTATCTTCACAGGGTATAGTGAGCAAGCGAAGGCATATCGTTGTATAATCCTGTGATGAAGAAGCTCATCATCAGCCGTGATGTGAAGTTCCTCGAGGATGAAGCCTGGAACTGGAAGTCCAAGACTGGCCAGCCTGAGCCAATAGTTATTGAGTCTGTTGACTTGGAGGAGAGCAGTGTACTACCACCTGTAGCCTCAAGCAGCAGCAGTGGTGCTAGTAGCAGCACAACCTCACCATCTCGGTCACCTCCACTTGCAAGCAGGATCCCAAATTTGAGGACACCCGCGAAGACGAGGAGCTTGCAAGACATCTACGAGGCAACCCGAAATCATGAAGATGAGGAACATTCTGACTTTGCATTCTTTACTGAGTGTGATCCAGTTGAGTTTGAAGAGGCAAGTCAGAATCAAAAGTGGGTGAAGGCGATGGATGAGGAGATAGAAGCCATTGAGAAGAATGAGACATGGCAACTGGCAGATCTTCCAACAGGGAAGAAGACCATTGGGGTCAAGTGGGTTTATAAAATGAAGTTCAATGCCCAAGGAGAAGTTGATCGGCATAAGGCCAGATTGGTGGCGAAGGGCTACAAGCAGAAGTCAGGCATTGACTATCATGAGGTGTATGCGCCTGTAGCCCGACTTGACACAGTCAGGATGATCCTGGCACTGGCAGCTCAGAAGGGCTGGAGTGTTTACCAGATGGACGTCAAGTCAGCCTTCCTCAATGGTGTTTTGGAGGAGGAGGTCTACATAGACCAGCCACCAGGTTACGAGATTGAAGGACAAGAGGGCAAGGTCCTAAAGCTGAAGAAGGCCCTGTATGGGTTGAAGCAGGCACCCAGGGCATGGTACAACCGGATTGATGGCTATTTTCAGGAGAATGGGTTCATCAAATGCCCATATGAGCACACCCTATACCTGAAGATAAATGAAGTAGGGGAGCTGATAATCATCTATCTGTATGTGGATGATCTGATTTACACTGGCAACAATGATGTACTATTTGACCAGTTCAGAACAACCATGAAGAAGGAGTTCGAGATGACGGATTTAGGGCTGATGAAGTATTTTCTCGGCATCGAAGTTGACCAATCAGCAGATGGCATCTTCATTTCTCAGGGCAAGTATGCGAAGGATGTCCTGAAGCGGTTCAAGATGGAGGACAACAAACCTGCCATCACACCTGTTGCCATAGGTTTGAAGCTGAGCAAGTTGGACTCTAGCAGAAATATTGATCCAACTCTGTTCAAGCGGCTAGTTGGCAGTCTCATGTATCTGACTGCAACTCGACCAGATCTGATGTTTGGAGTCAGCTTGATCAGCCGATTTATGGAGACTCCGAAGGACACGCATTGGCAAGCAGGCAAGCGGATCTTGCGCTATGTCAATGGGACGTGAAACCATGGCATATTCTATGCCAGACGAGACCAGTTGGAACTGGTGGGCTACACAGATAGTGACTAGGCTGGCAACATTGATGATCGAAAGAGCACTTTCGGGTATGCTTTCCATCTCGGATCGGGAGTAGTGTCATGGTCATCCAAGAAGCAATCGATCATTGCATTGTCCACTACTGAAGCCGAGTATGTCACCGCCACGTCAGCCGCATGCCAGGCAGTATGGCTACGAAGGGTTTTGGGTGAACTGAACCATCCATCGAAAGGCGCGACAATAATATTTTGTGACAACAATTCTGCCATAGCACTATCGAAGGATCCAGTGTTTCATGGCCGGATGAAGCACATCGACATCCGGTATCACTTCATCAGAGAGCTGGTGAAGTCGGGCGAAGTTCAGCTACAGTTTTGCAGATCCAAGGAGCAGGTAGCTGATATTTTCATGAAGCCTTTGAAGGAGGAAGACTTCAGCAGATTGCGTGAGCAGTTGGGAGTCAAAGTGCTTGTGAAATCAGGTTTAAAGGAGGGTGTTAGAAATATTAAACCTGACTTTCACCCTCACGAGTCGCTCCGAAGGTGAGCGATTCCGGGAATCGCTCGCCTAAGGCAGCGATGAAGGGCTTCCCGCCAAGACAATTGATTTGATGCCGCACGTGTTCTCTGTCACATCCGACATTAATTTCCCACGTGCGGGTAGTTGAAGTTTTTCCCGCCTTTTGTGTTCCAAGCCCAGCTATATAAACCCTAGAGCAGTTGGCATTTTGTGATTGATGCAGAGCAGCAGAAGAAGAGCAGATTAGGGGAGCAGAGAGCAGATCTGCATTAATTCCGAGCAGCAGTCTCGGTTGTGTTTTTTGTTTTATAGTTTATCCTGCATTTGTTTTTGCAGATGTTTGTAAACCCTCAGTTGAGGTATCCTGTAATCCGTTCATCTACATAAATAAAATCTTAGCTATATTTCGGGTGTTCGGAAGGATCTATGATATTCGTCTGCATTTTTAATCTCTCTGTTTCCCTGCATCTGAGTTTAGATTTGGAGCTATACTAACACAACCTTGTTCTGTTTATTGTTTGCTAAGTCTTTGAAAGACAGCGATCGTTGTCTTCTTGAGTGAATCCGGTCATCGCTCAAGCACGCGAGCGACTTCCGTCATCACTCTTGCTGTGGAGCGACTGCAAGCAATTTCTTGAAATTTTCTCTAAGTCTTCAGCGACTCCAAGTCGCTAAGTTTTGGTAGTGACGCTCACTGTTGCTGCCCTTTTCCTTCTGCATAGCCAAATCCGATGGCATTTTATCAAACAGTTGGGGAACACCTGAGCGATAAACAAGGAGGGAAGTTACAAATATTGCTAGTAGAAGTTGCCCTAGCAGCCAGCTGAAAAGTTTGAGTAGTACAGTAGGACGATGGCCGCAAAAGTGCAACGACTCTTCCATTACCAGCACAGGTGTTTGTTTCCCTCATGAGGATTTATCATCACAAGCAGTAAAAAAAATGGGATGTTCAGGAAAATAGGGGAGTGGAATCCCAGGTGGAGGCCGGTGGGAGAAGGTTGAGCAACAGGTCGATGGGATCCGAACGCAGCGAAGAGAGGCAAAGCAATTTCAATAGCATCTCTGTTTTAATTTAAAAGGCCTGTTCAATAACGGTTTTTTTTTGGGTTTTGATTTTGATGTTTGATATAATGTTAGGGGGAGAGGAGCATTGATGAAGATTCTCTGGCGGGGGTTTGATTGGATGAAAAGAGCAGAAAAAGGAGAAAAAAATTGTAATGGGAGGGTTTTCTGATTTCTGTTGTCAATTTTGATAGAAATAGATTTTTAAAACTACGGGTTTTTTTTGTGAACTGTGTTTGACACCCAATGTTTAATGGGATGTTTATTTTTTTCTGTGAATTTTTCATACTGAAAATAAAGTTTCATTGTGATTAATCCATAATAATGGCAAAATATATAAGGGTTCAGTATGTTAAAACCAGAATCAGTGAAGGTTGTAGTAATGTCATGCAATGTATCAATGGTTGTTGAAATTTGTTGAAAACACTCCCCTATTTCCTGTGTGGTTGCTTAATTGGTCCCAACCCGCTTCCCTGACTGCGTCAGGTGGTATCAGAGCCGAAGTTGTTCTTTCATGTGTGTTTGTGGTTGCAATAGAGCCACTTCGAATTGTTAGCTGAAGAAATATTCTCAGAGGGAGATATTTGTTGTTGAGTAACAATGTCGGATGCTGAGCCGAAGTAGTATGGACCAGGATCACAAGAAGAAGACCAAGTTGCCGAAATAGGTTGAGGGAGAGGGAGACCGAGAGGAGGAAGAGGTCATAGAGCCCTTGGACGAGGAGTCGTTGCCAATGCTGAAATACTAAGGATATTGCAGGCACTTGAAGCTCATGTGATAGCTATGGAAGGTGTTGCAAGAAGAGGGAGAACCCCAGTAGAAGATGAAGACTCCACTGAGGATGAATCGAGCTCATCATCTTCTGATGAAGAAGGAGATGCTGCTCATAGAAGGTTTGTTCATGCTTTTGCTAAGATTGCAAATAGGCCCAAGTTTAATTTACCAACATATGAGGGTAGTCTGGTTCCCGAAGAACTAATAGACTGGATATCAAAAATGGAGAAATATTTTGACCTTGAGAGTGTGGAGGAAACTAGAAGGGTGAAATTAGTGGTGACCAAACTAAAGGGTCACGCTTCTCTATGGTTTGAGCAGGTCCAAAAACAAAGAGTGTCTGAAGGAAAAACCAGAATCAAGACTTGGGACAAAATGGTAAAGCAGTTGAAGAAACAATTCTTGCCTAAGGACTATGAGCTCTCGTTGTTGAAGAAAGTTCAGAATTTGAGACAAAGGGAGAATAGTGTAAAGGATTACACTGAAGAATTCCAAAGACTAGTCATCAGAATGGGACACTTTGAGCCTACTGAAGTGGTTGTGTCAAGGTATGTTAATGGTTTAAAGCTCTCTATTCAAGATGAACTGAGTATGTTGAGTATTAAGACAATGGAAGATGCCTATCAATATGTTGTTAAGGCTGAAGAAAAGCTTAACAAAAAGTTTACCCAATCCTCTAAAGGAAAGGGGAAGGCAAAAGGTAATAATACAAATCAGGGAAAGAATGATGATTCTGAAGCAAGCCAAGCCAAAGGAAAGTACCAGTCTGGTAAAGGTAAGGGAAAGTTTGATGGAGATCAAGAGAGGTCTTCAAAGTTCAGAGGCACATGCTACAACTGTGGCAAGGAGGGTCACAAGTCTCCTGAGTGTAAAGCCAACAAGAAAACTGAAAACAGAGTTAATGTGGTTGAAGGTGAAGAGAGTGATGAAGCAAACTCAGATTATGGGACTGCTTGTGGTGATGGTGAACAAGTTGATGATAAGGAGAGTCCTCATGGCGGATGAAAAGAATGTTGAACCATGGGAAAGGAAGAGCATTTTTCGTATGAAGGTAAAATCTGGTGGTAAGTTTTGTGATGTTATTATAGATGGTGGCAGCACAGATAATTTGGTTTCCACATACATGGTAGAAAAATTGTCATTGCCTACTTTTGCACATGCAAAACCATACAGAGTTTCATGGCTGAACAAGGGTCACCAAGTGTTGGTGAATCAACGTTGTAAAGTATCTTTTGAGAGAATGGGATACACAGATCAAGTGTGGTGTGATGTCATTCCAATGGATGCTTGTCATCTACTACTTGGAAGGCCATGGCAGTATGATAGGAGTGCTCTACATGATGGATGGAAAAATCATGTTACAATGATCAAATATGGGAAGAAGTGGTTGTTCAAACCTTTGAAGGTTGCCCATGCTGAAGTTAGAAGTGGATTAGTACTATTGGGAGAAAAGGAATTCCTTACTGAGGCAAAAGGAGCACATGTGTGCTATGCAATTTTTCCCAAGGAGCAGCAGAAAGAAGAGGAAGTGCCTAAAGAGATTGCAACAATCTTGAAGGACTATGAGAGCATTGTGGTAGATGGAGATATGCCAGCTGGTCTACCACCAGTGAGATGGATTTCTCATCAAATGGACCTGATTCCAGGAGCCAGTTTGCCAAATCAAGCACCCCATAGGATGGATCCTATGCGAACAGTGGAGTTGAATAAGCAAGTCCAAGATTTGCTGGAAAGAGGGTTGATAAGAGAATGTTTGAACCCATGTGTTGTACCTACTGTTCTAACTCTAAATAAAGATGGCGAGTGGAGGATGTGCACAGATTCAAGAGCAATCAACAAGATTACTATCAGGTATAGATTCCCTATCCCAAGAATGGATGATCTATTGGATAATTTGTGTGGTTCTAGCTTCTTTTCTAAGATAGATTTGAAGAGTGGGTATCACCAAATTAGAATTAGAGAAGGGGATGAGTGGAAGACTGCATTTCGGACAAAGGATGGTCTTTATGAGTGGTTGGTTATGCCATTTGGGCTGACCAATGCACCAAGCACTTTCATGAGATTGATGATGGAAGTGTTGAAACCATTCCTCAATAAGTTTGTAGTTGTATACCTTGATGATATCTTAGTCTACAACAAGACAAAAGAAGAACACTTGCAACATTTGAGGGTTGTCTTAGAAAAACTACAACAACAAAAATTGTTGATAAACTTGAAGAAATGTTCATTTCTCAAGTCAAAATTGACATATCTTGGATTTGTGATATCCAAATATGGTTTAAATATGGACCCAACAAAGGTGGCTGCAATCAAAGAGTGGCCCAACCCAAGAAGTGCCACAGAAGTCAGGAGTTTTCATGGTTTAGCAGGTTTTTACAAAAAATTCATCAGAGATTTCAGTTCTATATGTGCACCTTTGACTTCTTGTATCAAAAAGGGAATTTTTGTGTGGACAAAAGAGGCTGAAAACAGTTTCAAATTGTTGAAGAACAAGATGATTGAGCAACCAGTGTTGAGGAGTCCAGACTTTGCAAAAGTATTTCAAGTGGATTGTGATGCTAGTGGCAAGGCCATTGGGGTTGTCCTTAGTCAAGAAGGAAGGCCAATTGCATACTTCAGCCAGAAGTTAAATGAGGCTCAACATAAATACTTTGTGTATGAGCAAGAGCTCTATGCCATAGTTCAAGCATTGAAATATTGGAGGCATTATTTATTGCCCAAAGAATTTGTTTTGTTCACTGATCACCAAGCATTGCAGTATCTTAACAGTCAAAGCAAGTTGAGCACAAGATAAACTAAATGGGTTGAATACCTTGCTAGTTATACCTTCACACTCAAGCACAAATCAGGTAAGAGCAACCAAGTAGCGGATGCTTTGAGTAGGAGAGTTTTGTTGTTGAAGACTATGCAAGTTGAATGTATTGGTCTAGATGGAATGAAAGATCAGTATGCAGAAGATAATGACTTCAGAGAAGCATTCCAGGAGTGCAGCGAATTTGAACACAAGGTATGGAAAGATTATTTTCTTCAAAATGGTTTCTTGTTTAGAGATAGACAATTGTGCATTCCTCAAGGATCCATGAGGGAGAATCTAATTAGAGAGACACATGGTGGTGGTCTTGGAGGTCACTTTGGTCGAGATAAGACAATATCACAACTCAAGGAGAAATATTATTGGCCAAGCTTGACCAAAGATGCTGAGAAACATGTGGCCAGGTGTAGAACATGCCAAGTGGCCAAAGGTTGTAAACAGAATACTGGTTTGTACACTCCACTACCTGTTCCAGAGAGTCCATGGGAAGATATTAGTATGGATTTTGTGTTGGGGCTACCAAGAACACAAAGAGGGTTTGACAGTATTCTTGTTGTTGTAGATAGATTTTCCAAGATGGCACATTTTATCCCTTGTAAGAAAATTGAAGATGCCAGCAGTGTGGCAAAGTTGTTCTTTCAAGAAATTGTAAGGTTGCATGGACTGCCAAGAAGTATTACAGCTGATAGGGATGTGAAATTCATGGGTCATTTTTGGAAGATGTTATGGCATAGATTAGGCACAAAGTTGGAATTCAGTTCTGCTTATCATCCTCAGACGGATGGACAAATAGAAGTTGTCAACCGGAGCCTTGGCAATCTGCTTAGGAGTTTAGTTGGTGATAAACCCAAGCAGTGGGATATGGTGATAGCACAAGCTGAGTTTGCTTACAATGACTCAATAAATAGGTTAACTGGAAAATCTCCATTCCAAGTAGTGTATGGGAGGTCACCCAAGGGAGTGACAGATCTAGTGAAGGTTGTAGTAGAGAGAAAGAATGTTGCAGCTGAAGACATGACTGTACATTTGAAGGAATTACATGAAGAAATCAGGAAGAAGATTACCCAAAGTAATCAAGTGTACAAGGAGAAAGCAGATCAAAAGAAAAGAGTCAAATCATTTCAGGAAGGAGATCTAGTAATGGTGTTTTTGAGAAAGGAAAGGTTTCCTAAAGGCACTTACAACAAGCTAAAAATGAAGAAGATTGGGCCATGTAGAATTGTTAGAAAGTTTTTTGACAATGCTTATGAAATTGAACTACCTCCAAGTATAGATATCTCACCAATATTTAATGTTTCTGATTTGTACTCTTATGTTGGAGAAAATGCAGCAGAGATGGTAGATGAACAGGTTGAACCAATCACAGATTGGGCAAAGGAGTTGCCAAAGAAACAACCTGAGGAGATAGAGAAGATTTTGGACCAAAGGACAACCAAGAAAACTAGGAACAAAGAATACAAGGAATTCCTTGTAAGGTGGAAAAATAAAGGTTCAGAAGAAGATTCATGGATACCTGAAGCTGAGCTTGCTCACTTCAAACCATCCATATTTCCAATAGATCTGTGAGCAGGGGCTCACAATGTTTCTCACTTGGGGAGGCTGATGCAGGGGCATCCATCAACATGTCCATCCCCAAGGTTTGGCTAGCGTAGTTTTTAGGTTGTGCATGTAAACCAAGTATTTGTTTTTATGTAAGTAGGGTAGCATTGTTCCCTCCCCTTTTACTTTTGCATAGCCAAATCCGATGGCATTCTGTCAAACAGTTGGGGAACACCTGAGCGATAAACAAGGAGGGAAGTTACAAAGACTGCCAGTAGAAGTTGCCCTAGCAGCCAGCTGGAAATTTTGAGCAGTACAACAGGACGATGGCCACAGAAGTGCAACGACTCTTCCATTACCAGCATAGGTGTCCATTTCCCTCATGATGATTTATCATCACAATCAGTAAAAAAATAGGATGTTCGGGAAAATAGGGGAGTGGAATCCCAGGTGGAGGCCGGTGGGAGAAGATTGAGCAACAGGTGGATGGGATCCGGACGTGGCGAAGAGAGGCAAGGCAATTTAAATAGCATCTCTATTTTAATTTAAAGGGCCTGTTCAATAACGGTTTTTTTTTGGGGGGGTTTTGATTTTGATGTCTGATATTGTTGGAAGTTAAAATGGTAAAATGGTAAAAAAATTGTTTTCAATGGTAAGCTTTGACCTTACCCTTTTACCCTTGGATGGCAACCGAGTCAGTAGGATAGGACGGCATGGATGGCAGGAGGAGTTTGAATCCTAATTTTATTTTCCTTTCCTCCCTATTTCTTCTCTCCCAAATATCTCTCAACAACCTTAGGGAACACTATATAATACTTTGTATTTTTCGACTTTGGTCAATAGATTAATGAATAGTTATTGTTTCATTTTTTTTGTTTTTATATAATATTTAAAGTTTATGTATATAATTTAGTTATATTATAAGGTCATATTATATTTTATTGTTATAATTGAAAGATTTAATATGAATTAATTTAATTTATTAAATAGAATTTATGAGTAAGATGAATATTATTTTGTAATTTAAATTTAATTCATTTGTTTTTATTTTAATTTTATAAAACACTTAAAACGTTCAAATATTGATTTATAAATGATATAATACAAATAAATATCATTTTCATTCATTTTTAAATATTATATTTTAAAACTCAATCATGTCTTGGAGTTCAAGTAAAGGAATATCCTTTCATTTTTTGTCTACATGCATATGCCTTGTATTTTAAGAATAATTGCATTATGCTTTATTATCTCTTTGTTAAGGTCATAACTGGTGTTAACCAATTTAACTGGATGTATGTAATCTTACAAACTATAACTGGTCTTAACCATTCATAGAAGATTATTCTATGTTTCCAATATTGCTCTACTTTTATACCCGATTCTCTTAACCACAACTTCCACATGCTCTAAAATCCTTTGACAGGGAATGGATCTCCCACATTTTAAGGACTCAACATGGCAATCACACAAACTATAACTGGTCTTAACCTATTTAACTGGATGTATAACTGGTCTTAACCTTTTTAACTGGATGTATAAAAGGATATTGTTTCATTTTTTATTTTTATATAATATTTAAAGTTTATATATATAATTTAGTTATACTATAAGGTCATATTCTATGCTAATGTTATAATTGAAAGATTTAGTATGAATTAATTTAGTTTATTAAATAGAATTTATGAGTAAGATGAATATTATTTTGTAATTTAAATTTAATTCATTTGCTTTTATTTTAATTTTATAAAACACTTAAAAAATAATCTTCAAATATTGATATATAAATGATATAAAACAAATAAATATCATTTTTATTCATTTTCAAATATTATATTTTAAAACTCAATCATGTCTTCAAGTTCAAGTAAAGGAATATCTTTCATCTTTTGTCCACGTGCATATGCCTTGTAATTTATTTTAAAGTAATGTTAAATCCACAAAAACTTAACTGATAAAGCTCTACTCTCATACCCGATTCTCTTAACCACAACTTCTGCATGCTCTAAAATCCTTTCACATTGAATGGACCTCCCACATTTTAAGGACTCAACATGGCAATCACACAAACTATAACTAGTCTTAGCTTGTTTAACTGGATGTATAACTGGTCTTAACCTATTTAATTGGATGTATGTGATGGATGTAATCTTACAAACTATAACTGATCTTAACTAATTACTAAAGATTATTCTATGTTTCCAAGATTGCTCTAATCTTATACCCAATTCTCTTAACCACAACTTCTGCATGCTATGAAATCAACTTTTGTATGCGTTTGAGCTTTCCTTCTTCGCCCTCCATCTTAAACGCCTGCTCTATATAATTCATACTTCTATCTATTCCTCTATCACACTTGGACATAAGCATATCTTAGTTAACAAGTTTTTAAGATGAAGAACAATAGGGAAATTCTTGCGCTAGCAGCTATTACGATTGCCATGATGATGTATGTTTCCTCTCAAGGTGTTGAAGCTGTTTACAGTCCTGCAAGTATACAGTCCAAGCCAGGTAAAATATTGATTTAGATTGCTACCAAACTTCTATTTTTTCTAACTTCTATATTTTTTATATCATTGAATTCGACTCACGTTTGTGTGTAATGAATTTGTTGATATTACAGTAGGAGGTGGCACTGGGAATGAAGACACTGGAATCTCTGGACTCGTATTCTCTGTGCCATGCACAGCGACCCGATGGATTCCATTTCCTTGCACAAAAGCAGAAGATACTGACACATTCTGCACATGTCATCTTACGACTTAATAGTAATCCCTTTGTGTAGTCAATTATCTGACTCCGAGGCTTCCCTCATGGTAGACGTAAAGCTTAAGATTTAGGCTTCATAAATAAATCATACTATATTCTTAAATATTTGTGAGTGTTTTTTGAATGTAGTGCCTCGTATTTTATAATGAATAAAATCAAATGATGTTTAAAATTGTATCTTTCCATATGGATATTTATGAGCAAGGAGGCTTAAGGAGAATTAAATTTGTATTTTTAAAGTATAGTTAGTAAAGGAGAACTAATTATTATTTTAGATTGTTTAGTGTTTTTACTTGGAGGTTGTTTACTAGAGGAAAGGTTGTACACATCACCATAATCAATATTAAAAATATTATTATTTAAGAATTTTATTTAAATTCATAATTTAAAAATATTTATAGACATAGATAGCAAGTAATTATAAACATTAAAATTTGTATATTTAATTGATTTTTTTGAATTTGAAATGGTTATATGATCATATAATCTTATTAGAACAATATTATCATGTATAATATATATTCGTGGGTGTTCTGAATGTAGTGCTTCATATTTTATAATGTATAAAATTTAAATTCGTATCTTTCCATGTGGATACTTATGAGTAAATTTGTAACTTGGAGGTTGTTTAGTAGATATAGTAGAGGAAAGGTTGCATAAAGACCTTAGATCACAATAATTAATATTAAAAATATAATTATTTAAGAATTTTTAATTAAATTCATAGTTCAAAGTCTTAGATTTATTTTTTATTTGTACATATTAAAATCCTTAAGTTTATTTTAAAATAACATGTATAAGCTTATGTCTCACCATATTTCTTTGAATGATAGGGTCTGTTGACTTTGTCTTTCTCCAACAAGCTAGGGTTTATAGTGGACAGTGTGGTCTCAGTATGATTCCTTGTTCGAGGTCTTGTTGATTTCATCTTTATATGGTGGATTAAGGTTTTGGCTCTAATTGTTTCCTTGAATGTTTGTCTTTCTTCAATAGGCTAGTGTTTATAGTGGACAATTTGGTCTCGCTATGATTCCTTGGACCTTTGTTAACTTTGTCTTTATTTGGTGGGTTAAGGTTTATAGTGAGAGTCTTTATTTGGTGGGCTAGGGTTTATAGTGTAGAGTCTCGTCTTCATGGATGGTAGTGTGGTAAAATT
>JAQPPZ010000818.1:1800000-2285106 GCA_028583015.1 Wollemia nobilis | reverse complement strand
AGAGAAAATGGTGTAGACAGACCAAAGGATTGGATAGTCCTCTTTCCTACCACCTTGAGAGGATTGGCAGTAGATTGGTACCTAAAGAGATAAAATAACATTGATTTTCAGACTTGGAATCAGATAAAGGGGAAGTTCATTAAGGAATTTTGACCTTTAAAAGATGATGGAGACATAGTCATCGAGCTTTGCATAACAAAATATAAAGTAGATGAGGATGTAAAATCCTTCAACCGTTGACTAAAGCAATTAGTCAATAAGATGCAAATGCCATTGGCAAATTTGTTGATAAAATGGTGGTTTGTAGATGGGTTACTATCGAAATATAAGAAAAATATGAAGGGAGTACCATCTGACACATATGAGAAGCATTGAAACATGTAAAGACCTTTTAGAGTGAATAAAAATAGACATACACGGGAATCTTGTCTCATCCCAATTCAAAATATTCGGATAGTGAGGAAGAAGACACTATCCAGAGGATGGTAGCATCATTCCACAAGGAGTTTGATAAGATGGTTAAAGAACATAAGATCAAATGAGACAGAAAGGAACTATGGTGCACAGAATGCAAGACAGAGGGACATACAAATATGAAGTATCCGAAGAATGACTATTGCCATATTTGTAATGTGATGGGGCATTAAGTAATGCTCTGTCCCTATAATGCAAGAATCCATCCGCAAGTACTATCAATCCAGGATCAGGAAGAAAAACCACAGGTCCAAGGGAGTGGTAAACAAGCAATGAGTGGCGGTTATAGAAATAGCAGAAGAGGTGGAAAATAGAATCAAGGTAATCGAAAAGGAGGACAAAGTCACTTACAGTATGACTCAGAAGGTAGACCAATCATACAATGTCATAATTGCCAATAATGGGGGCATTTTGCAAAGAATTATTCTGCACATCCAATGCAAGGAGCACCGCAAACGAGCACTACACACATGTGTAGATGATGTGGTCTAGGGAACCACAAGGAGGAGAGTTGTCCAAAGTAGGCGAGTTCAAGAAACCCACAAAATGTCAGCTGTTTGGACATCTAAGTTCCTCAAGTTAAATAGGAAACTCAAGAAGTGTTAGTCGTGAAAATGAATCAGGCTAAAAAGGATAAGTATCCAGAGCTAGCAAAAGAAAAGAAACGTTGGCAAGAAGCAAAGAAAATAGTGCAAGAAGAAACTAGGAAAACTAAGCAAGGATATTCAAGCACTCGAAAGGAATTAGGAAAACCATCAGAATAGGAGACAGTTGTGCAGAATCTAGAAGCACAGGTATTGGATACCATAGTAGAACTTAAAGTATCTGACTTACTAGAAGCTATCTCAGAATTACAAAAAGCAATTTTGTAAGAAATGCAACCAAAAAAGGTGATGGAAGTAGAGAGCCAACCAATATTAGAGGGAAAACGAAAAGAGCAATTTATGGATCCTACTATACTCATGATTGATGTGGGAAAGAATCCTGGATTAATGCATATGGAGATTTTGGGGCACAAATTGATGCAAGTGATCATGGACGAAGGATCCAATGTTAATGTGCTACCAGAAATAACTTGGTTAGAACTATGTGCTCCATCCCTATGGGCACTGAGCTTTCGACTATATGGGGCTGACCAGAATGATATTAAAATCAAAGGAGTTTTGATTGCACAACAAGTAATGATAGTTGAGCATGAGTTTGTCTTGGACTTTATTGTGATTGCAATGCAAAAACATGCATACGACGCTCTCTTGGGGAGAGGATGGCTAAAAGTAGCTAAATTTAATCACAATTGGGAAAATAATCAGATCACATTCAAGAAGGGACAACATAAATACATGATTAATTTAGCTAACAGAGAGTTAGTGAGGATGTAGCTACAATTGATGAATCAAAAAACTCATCAGGGGATGAAGGACACAAACCTGATGGAGAAGGAATGTTGTACATAGATGAATATAGCAAGGATGAAGATCAATCTGATAGTGGACTTTTTCATTGTAAAATGGAGGATTACGAGATGTTTCAACCCAATTGCCTCTATATTGAGTTAGAAGAGATCAAGGAAAAACAAGACGAACTGAAAGCTAGTAAAGACACTAAGAAGGAAATAAAAGAGAAGTGGACATTTCCAAAAATATTTTGAGATTATAAAGTAGGAGATGCAGATATTGATACAAGACCAACACACCCTGAGAATGTAATGAAAGCTACGAGTGAGATAGAAAATATCAAGTATGAAGGACCCAATTTAGTGGACATCAATCTAGGAATGAAGAAGGAACCTAGGATGGTCCACTGTGGCGATGATTGGAATCTTGTATTGAAGGTAGCAATTTTCAAGATATTCTTGGAGTACAAGGATGTCTTCGCATGGACATATAAGGATTTGAAAGGAATCCTACCCGAATTATGTGTCCATAAGATTACACTAATTCTTGGTGCTCAACCTGTCAGGAGGAGGCCATATAGAATGAATCCAAAGTACGCGACATTGATAAATATGGAGATAGAAAATATGTTGGAAGTAGGAATTATATTTAGGGTGACAAACAGTGAATGGGTTTCACCTATAGTAATCACCTTGAAGAAGGAATTCGATAAGATAAGGATATGCATAGACTTCAGGAGTTTAAACACAGTAACTATTAAGGATCCCTTTCCTATTCTATCTTGGAAGAAGTTTCTGGACATGAGATCTATTCATTTCTAGATGGATTATCAGAATACAATCAGATCAACATCACTGAGGAGGATAAGCTAAAGACCGCATTTGTTATGGAGAATGGCATTTACGCATATAATCAAATGCCATGTGGGCTCTATAATGCCCCAGCTACATTTTAGTGAATCATATTGTATATATTTGACCAATTGGCAACGGGAAATTTCAAGGCATTTTTGGATGATTGGTCCATTAAGGGAAGATCAAGGAGCATCTTCCATATCTTAGTGAATGTATGAGCAGGTGCAGAAATGCACAGATATCATTAAATCTAGCAAAGTGTTTTCTGATGGTACCATATGGAAAATTGTTAGGACACATTGTGTGCAACTAAGGATTGAAGACCGATCCGGATAAAATTTAGGTGATATTATACATGGAAGAACCCTTTGATGTGAGTTCACTCAAAACCTTCCTTGGGTCAATAGGATATTATCGAAGGTTTATCATAAATTATGCACATGTATCCTATCCGTTAGATTCTTTGACGAAAAAGAATATTCCTTTAAGATGGATAGAGGAGCACCAAGGAGCCTTTGAGAAGTTAAAGGCTAAGTTGGTAAGCAGTCCAATTTTGGTGTTTCCTAGTTGGGATAATGAATTCCATGTCCATGTCAATACCTCGAAATTTGCAATTGGATGTACATTGGCACAAGAAGGACAATTTAAGTTGGATCAGCCGATTTTCTTTGCTTGTCGTCTTTTATCAAGGACAAAAAGAAATTATAGTACAATAAAAAGGGAAGCTTTGGGAATGGTATATGCAGTCCAAAATTTTAGGCATTACCTACTGGCAAACCCCTTTACATTCTACAATGATCATCAAGCGTTGTTGTACTTAATAAACAAACCATTAATACAAGGACGAGTTAGTCGATGGCTCGTTACGCTCCAAGAGTTTGTATTCCGAGTTGTGGTGAGACCTGGCAAGAAGCATGTGATTGCAGACCAGTTGTATCGAATACAATCAGGGGAGCCAGTAGGAGCAAGAGTTCTTGATGAATTTCCAGATGCACAATTATTTGCCATCAATGTTGTGCCATCATGGTACAAGTTGGTTGGCCAGTACCAATCCACATGGGAGTTGCCACAAGATATGACGAAAACCAAAAATAAGAGAATAATTATGAAGTTAGCACCTTTCTAGATAATATATGGATTGCTATAAAATATATGAAGTGATGGTATCTTACAGAGATGTGTAATGGAGAAAGAAGTTAAGGCAACATTGAAAGAATCTCATGTAGGCTTAGCAAGGGGACACACGGGACCATATGTGACTGCATGGAAAGTATTGTTAGTAGGTCTATCATGGCCCACATTGTACAATGATGCAAAATAACACGTGAAAGCTTGTGATACTTTCCAGATAGAAGGTAAACCGGTCAAGAGGGACTTTATGCCCTTACACCCATCCTAGCCACAGGAGTTGTTCTAACATTGGGGCTTAGACCTTCATGGGACCATTGAATACATCTCAAATATGGAAATGTAGATATATCGTAGTGGCAACAAAATACCTCACAAAATGGACAAAAGCAAGAGCATTACCTGATAATTCTGCCAAGAGTACAATACGATTTTTGTAAGAGCAGGTAATCATAAGATTTGATATTCTGCTACATATAACGAATGACCATGGGGGACACTTCGTTAACGAGATTATCAAGACGTTGATGACAAATTTTAAGATTTTACACTCATTGTCTAGTATGTACTACCCGAGAGAAAATGGGCAGGCGAAAGCGACTAATAAAGTATTAGTATCAACTCTATATAAAACCTCTGGGATAGAAGGAGCAGACTAAGAGGAAAGGTTACCATCCATTTTGTGGGTATATAGAACAACTTACAAACCAACAACGAAACATACCCCTTTACAATCGATGTATGGTCAAGAAGCGGTGGTGCCAGTCGAGTTCTTGATACCAAGCTTGAGAGTTGCAGTAGAGCATCGCTTGGGATATCAAGAAATTTTGGAGGAATGACTTATGACGCTAACCAAACTAGATGAAAGAGGAGTCATGGCATAGTGGGCGATTGAGATAGCCCAAAAAATATGAAAGGTGTGGCATGAAGAGCATTTGAGGAAGTTGGAACTTAGTCTAGGGGACTTGGTTCTCAAATTTAACGAAAAGAGGGAGATCAAGCCAGGTAAACTAAAGACGTTATGGCTTGGCCCTTATAAATTTATTGAAGTATTGGATAATGGAGCAGTCAGACTACAAAACCTGAATGGGACGAATATTCCTAACACTGTAAATGGATCAAAGTTGAAGCCTTACAAAGTATAGTTTTTATTCATTGCTTTAGAAGAGATTGAATGAAGAAGACAAGCAGACGCCCAATACGAGGCTCATCATGAGCCAGGTCCACCGTAAGAGGAGATGGATTTGGGACTCGCAAGACTATTTGTCAAAAGAGAGGAGATGCAGCCAATAATTGAACAACAAGAGTTGGCACCTGGACCCTGTGAAAGAAGAAGGGTGCGAGTACATATAAGATGGGCGGATGGAACCATAAGATAGGGAGAAGAATGGATCCCTCCAGCAACAGAAGGCTATTAGGAGAGGGCATTGTTACCACAAGCTTCAAATAGGAGGTACCCACAAATAGAACATAGGGAACTACCTTGACAGTCAGAAGAACAAAGATGGGTAAGGCTGACAGTGCGCAACGAGGATAGAGTGGATACATTCGAGATCAAAATATTGGAGGATGCTAGGGAAGAAAGGATAGAAGAAGAACTAGCATAACTTTCCCCATTGGCTCAGATAGTGCTATTACAGCAGAGGATGAGAATGCAAACTCAAAAATTGTAGAAAGAGTATCAAACACTACGAGGTCACAATGCGAGATTGAGAGCACAAGTAATCCAAGAATTGGATGGTACCATACAAATATTGGATGAACAAAGGGCAGTTAGATTCCAAGAGATTGGAAGTGAACATGAGGAGGTTGAAGACTTAAATCCAAGAAATGGTGGAGGAAATGAAGGTGCAAGTACAAGTTTGCCATCCCCACCAATAAAGTAGCCTACAATAAACGAGGGTGAAAAAGTACTTTGGCGAGATATAGAGGAGACCACCACATCACCTGAATTGCACCACAATGTAGTAGGTATGACATATTCTAGTGATGAAGGGATATCATGGTTGGTAAGAGAGCCTAGTATAGAGGATGATGAACTAGATAATCCTCATAATCCTCAGAGGGATCGAAGTATTCCAATTAAAGCATTGATACCAAGGCAAGTAAGGAGGGTTCAAGAGGATAGACCCAAGAATGATACATATGTATATGCAATAGCTCACCAGTAGCTAAGAATACAAAGGATGGAAGTTCGACGATTGGAGACAGTGATCAGTTTACCACACGACTGGGCAGAACAAAGAGAAGAGGGTCAGACTGACTCTAGTTCTGAGATAGAATTTTCTAATGATTATAGGGAAGTATTAGCATCTTCATCCCCCCATAGATTCTTTGAGGAAAGAATATGGAGGCATCGCTTGGTAAGGGCTGATAGAAGAGTCATAACCTTGTGACAGTTGTCACCAAACTGGAGTCCACTGGCTAATATCAAGTTTGTAGATATTACTTCTAATGACCAAAGAATAAGAGGAAGAATTGGACAAGGACCTCTAAGAGGAAGAGGAAGAGGTAGACGACTATAAAACGATGAGAATCTTAGTGATGTTGCAATTAGAGGAGGTAGAGGACGATAAATATTTTGACCCCCTACTCCTAGATGTCCAGGAGATAACCCGTTAGCATGTATGAATTGGGTAAGGAACCAGCAAGATATACCCATACTAAGAGGCATGTTACGAAACTCACTACAAAGACACAGAGGGGGGCGACCACCCCTATATCGACAAGGACCCCAATGGGAAGTAGGTAATTGGCGATTACCCTGAGTAAGAGAAGAGTCATCAATAGTACAGGGAGGTTTCATGCCTAGAAAAAATGAAAGGGGGAGATACCTACGAGGTCGAAACCTTGTTGGTAGAGGAAGGGTACACTTCATAGATGGTGGAAACCTAGGCAAACAACGGACCCGATCACCAAGTTTGGAGCCAAAAATGATCTGCGAAGATAGGCGAATAAGTCACTCAAATAATAGTAGAGTGGTAAGGACACCACCACCACAAGATCAATTACCTGCATGGCGAGAAGAAGGCCCACCAAGGGACAATACTCCAACTTGACGATGTACAATTCTGAACTGTACACATTGTATGAGGGGAAATGAACGGGCAACAACATCACAGGTAGAGACCATTCAAGTAGAGGTACAAGAGGATACCACTAATCAGAATGTTATGGTCGAACCTCGAGGTCAAGATTGGGATGGGTTAGTATAGGTGAATGTCACTGTGCGATTACCCAAGAGGTAAGTATAATTAAACTAGGATGAAAATAAAAATTGTGCCTTAGTTGTGAAAATCCCTTGGGACGCAATTAGGAAGGGCGAGGTTGAAAACCAGAAACGATGGCCTCTCTAGAGAAAACAAAAGCAAAATTTTCTCTAAGTTATGAAATCGTACAATAAAAAGGTACAAGATGGAAATCATACAAAAGAGAGTCGTACAAGGCAATATTGACATGCAAATCATACATAAATTTGTACTATACGATTTGGATCGTACAGTGTACTATTTTCTAGCTAACTAATTAATGCGATATGTAGAAAAGCAACAGTTGAAGGAAAAGAAGGGGGAAAAAGATAAATTTTAAAACCAACTACTGAGTTGGCAGTCATCTAGTAGTGGAGATGAAAAAAGCATGCAACTTGGCACTTTTTAGATTCTTTTGACAGTTAGGGTTTTCCAGTTAGGGTTTAGGGATTTTGAAAACTTTCTTTAAAAGGAAAGTAAAGTGACCATTTTTTCAATCACCAAGAAAAATTTGAATTTTTTAGGAGATTTAAGGGGAACAACATACATTTGATAACAGAGGACTACATGGGCAAAAATTATTCACCAGCAATCTAAATTTGCAGATCCATTATTAAATTTGTACTAGGGAGTTCTTTTCATCTTCAAGGAATCAACTCGAGAAAGAAGAATTGGGGTTTTTCTCCACCAAAAGGTGGAATTCGAATTTTATTTTTATATTATAGTAGAAGACGTTAGAATACGTCATTGTATGGATTTTGGAGGGATAAATTGCTGATTAGAGTTAGAGGGAGCAGAGACCGGTGGTCGAAATTGGGGAAATCGCAAGAGGATGGAAGATTGAAACCCTAAGAACTAAAAAATATAGCAAAAAGCAAGCTAGGAAATGTGAGGAGAGAAAAGTACAATCCATACAGCCGTACATTGCAACCAGTAGTTCATCAAATTAAAAAAAAATTATGCCAGGAGTGAAGAAGTGAATGATTGGTTGAGAAAAAGCACTCAAGAGTATATCGGGACAATCCGACATCTAGGTCGGTGGTATATTTGGCCAAGGAGACAAAAATCCTAGTGTTTTGCAGTATTTAGGGTTAGAGAAGTCGTATTATATGATTTGGAGGCAAATTGTATGATTTCCAAGAATAAAAATACAATTGTTTTTCATTTTTGGCAGTTTTTAAGAGATCGTACGAAATTGTACAAAATCATACAAATTTTAAAGATGAGGGCAGCCAGTAAGTAGCAGAGTATCGAGTACTAGCACCCTATATGATTTTAGGTTGTAGTTGTATGATTTTGAGGAGAATTGATCGTTTGAAGATTGACTAGGTAAAGGGAAAAACAACCAAATAAGTGTACGATCTGGAAGCAACGGAGGAAGGTGAAACCATACAAGGGACCCAAAATTATACATTGTAGGTTTTTATAGGAGTTTATACGATTTTTGGTATGTTTCTAATTACGAAGGAGGATGTTGAGTTAATCGACGAGATGTTGGAGGAATGATCTCAACAGAAGAATTTGGATGTCGATTGAGGTGGATTACAACAAATAGGGTGGAGAGATCACCATGTCTACTACATGAGAGAGAGGCATACCCATGGAAGCACCTCGAGCATTAGTTCTAGTCCCGTGAAAGGTGTGGTAATCGTCCATAGATTAGAGGAGGATATAGGTCATGGAGGAGATAGAGCCATTGGTGAGCACACCTATATAGAACACCACTGAGGCATAGAGAGGAAATGATGGCCCAAGAAGCTACTTCACAGAGGGAGTTGAGGAGCGAGGTACATGTACAAGAATGGGAAGAACACCTAAGCAGTGAATAGGAGAAGGCCCAGGTGGAACTTTCAAACATCATATTTGTACAGCACGAAGCAGAAGCATGTAGGAAATGGTGGAGTGATAATAAGAACATGTCTCATCCATGGAGGAAGACATTAGAAAATGTACAAGTGGCAATCATTGTATAGATCTCACCATTTCATAGGATATTCTTCCAAAACTATCCTTTACAAATAGTTTAGGCATATAATGCAGCAACAAAGACAACTTATGTCAATGTGGGCAAGAGGTCAATAAGGATGGAGGTTTCGACGGAGGCATTTTGAAGAACATTTGGGTTACTGATGGAAGGCATGGAGATAGTCAAGAAATTGGTAGACTCGATAGAAGCACACCACCTGGTTACCACCATGACTACTGTCAAATCGATGACAGAGGCAAATATTTTTGGCATAGGAATACACGGAATAAAGTAGAGCCAGTTGTGAAGTGAACAGTGTCATGGATCGATTGTTAGGCAATATAAGGGCAACTAAGATGCCAATATGGATGGCACAGTACATAGAAGGTATCACCCAAGGAATTCCATACGATTGGGGTACCTTTGGAGAGAAGAATGCATGAGGCCTTGATGAAAAGACCGAAGAAATTTGGGATGGCCTTTCAAGCAATAGGATTACTACTAAATGTAGTCATAGAAGTGGGAACGCAATTCCCAGAGTTGACATCGCCTAGAGAAATTAGGCTAGACCAACCAACGATATTGAGATGGGTAAAGGTTGTACCCATAGCAAAGAGTACTCTGGAGAAATCACGCATGAGGAGTGAGTGGCACAGGAGTGAAGCTCAGGGAGATACCTCTTCGGAGGAGGATGCCGATGTACATCATCGAAGAAAAATTTCTAGATGGTTGGAGCTGGAACTAGAACAAAAAGCACCTGCACAAAGGCAACAAGAGTAGCCTCTTGATCGAGAAAGGGAGAGTAGTCCAGTACAAATAAGTATGATAAGGCAGCAAAAAATAATGGTAAGTTAACTAGTTCTAGGAGTACAAAGGATGGAACAGTTGAATTTAGAAGTGAAAAAACTAGATGAGTTGTGTTGGATAGAGGCGGAGAAAATAGTGCAATCTTCGAACATCTTTGACAAAAATGGATGCCTCTGGTTTCTTTATAGGAATTGAGGTAGGGCATGATGGAGTAGCGACTATCCAGGAAGAAGCGGGAGTTGGATCGAGTACCACAGTAGAAGAGCCCAAGATGAAGATTCGTTACAGAATTATAATAGGAGGCTCCAGTAAGCAAGAGGTCTTGACGAATACATAAGTAACACAAGAGAAAGAAGCACTTGTTACTTAGCAAGTCACAGTTTGGGATGCACAATAGATTCTAGAAGAGGGGGTGACTCAAGAACAACAAGTGGATGAAATGGAATAGGAAGTATCTCGAGAAAATACGGAGGAGCAACAAGAGGGCTCAACTAAAGTAGAAAAGGCTCAAGAGCAATTTGAGTGGCGATCTTAGGAAGATATCATAAATATTATGGATAGTGAGGGGGAGGATAAAGTAGTGAAACAATCCCAACCTTGAGAAAATATAGATACCGAGAGAGTACTTAGAGAGCTTGGAGGAAGCTCTAGCCACCTTAGGGAAGAAGAATACTTAAGCAATCCTACAGATGAAGAACGACGAGGAATGCAATCTAGTTATCTTCTAGAAATATCGTGGTTTCATAGAATCATGAAGGAGGAGGAAAGTGGAATATAGGATAAGGTGGAACACTTCTTTGCTCAGTTAGGCCAAGTGATGAATAGTGCTAGAATGGAATTTTTCATTGGCCATGTGGGAGAATTGAAGCCATGGGAGCAACAAGTATCTCTTGAGTTGGAGAGGATAAAAAAATGGGTGTGTAGTGTAGAGCGCATAGAGAGGATAGTGGATATTCATGCACAGCATCCATGGAGGTTACCCAGGGAAGAGGTAACAATGATGTTAGGAAGATAAGACTTGCCAAAAGGGATGGTCATGAATTACAGGAAGGACCCAAGGATATATTTAGATCGAGTGAGTCATCCAACCTGACCCATCAATACGACAGAAGTTGAATATAGGAGGGTCACTACATGAGTGTCCATTACCCTAAGGAAGTTGAACTTCCTAACACACTGGACAGAGTGGCTATGTGTCGGGTTGTAAGAAATTCATTGACTCAAGGAGACATAGGTGGAAGAGACTACAGTCGCTCAAAAGGAATTGGCCGCAATGGAATATGAACTACAAAAAAGCAGAACTACGATGGAAGAGAAAATAAAGAAGCTGGAGGAGGATCTGTCAGGCCTCAAAGTAGATTCTAAAGCCAAAGTTACCACAATTGAAGAGGAAAAGTGAAGGATTTTCCAAATGATAGAAGATAATATTAAGGAGTTGGAGGCACAACTCAAAGCGAAGGATGAGCAGACGACAACTCAGTTGGTCAAAAATACTGAGAAAATGGCTACACAAGCCAAGAAAATAGAAGAGCTGACAAGGGACCGCAAGAATCTGAATGACATGGTCATGGAGAATCAAGCTCAAGTAAGGATTAAAGAAGACCAGATTCGAGCTCTAGAAGTTGATATTAAACACCACTTGGAGACCATTGACAAGAAGAATGAGGAACTCCAGGTGGCTGCTTGAGAAAAAGCTCACTAAAAGGAGAAGTTGACAAAGAGTGCCTTCGATAGATAAAAACAAATTATGGATTTCTTGAAAGCTATCGAGGAGAAGGCTAACATTCACGGAGCTAAAGCCGTCAAAATGGGAAGCTACGCAACCAAGCTAAGAAATAAACAAGAAATTTACAAGACACAAGTCAAGGACTTGGAGTCTGAAGTAGCTAGACTAGAAGCTCAGCAAAATAAGCATAATGATTCATCGAGCATGTCGACTAAAGTAAAGGTGCGGGCAAATGTAGGCAGCAAATCCACCTCCTAGAAGAAGAAAAAGTGATTTGCTAGATCTTGACAGTTTTGGGAATAATTTGCTCAAGTTTTGTAAAATTGTGTAGTTGGAGCAAATCATACAGTGGTAGGAAAAATCATATAGTTGGATTTTCAAACCATACAAAGCAGTAGCAAATCATACAGGGTACACCAAAATTCACTCAGATGCAAAGGAAATGTAATTTCGGGATGAAATATCGCATGGATTTGCTAAACTAAGGTGTAAACTTAGGAAAATGCCAAAATAATGTATTCAGTTGTAGATGGGCAGTTTTGAATAATGGATTGTCTTAGGAATCACTTTGGAATGGTCTGGGCAACATTATATAAGGCCCCATTTTTGAATTTTTAGGTCTGGCTACTAGTTTACTGGTTATTAGTTGCTAGAATAGAGATATAGACATATTTATGAGTTATTGCAATTACCTTAAGAGAGTTTTCCACATTGTAATCGAATTGATAGCCATTAATGAGAATAACCAATATTGTGGATGATAGTGTACGGTCTTGTTGTGAATGAATAATGCATTGTGGATTAACATTGTGTAATTGAGTTTCTACCTTACTGTTATATGTTAGTTTTAGCCTTATTGCAGCTTTGTGGAGAATATGATCAATGGTGAATCATGAGGAATTATTTATGAGCTTAGTGACATTGGTAAAGATGTGTTGAAGTATACTGTACGATTCATGGATGAAATTACTTGTATAGAATCTCTCACCAGCCCAATTTGAATGCTTGTTTATGAAATAGATTGTCTTGTTTAGGACGTTAAACCTTTATAAAACATTTTTGAGAGAGATTGGGGTAGAAGAGCATAGAAATTAACACCTTGCTATACCTGTAGTTTGTATATATCGTACATAGTACATCATACAAATTGTACAAACAATTTTTACATGATTTGGTAAAATAGACGATTGACAGGAAATTACCCGATTTGGCAGTTTTGGTGAATCAGCTTGAACGATTACAAAAATGTGTATGACAGCCTCCAAAATAGCATCTATCAGTTTTTTTGAGTGTAATATCATACCATATTGGCCACTATATGATCTGAGATCATACAGTGTATGTAATTAGGGTCCGTATAAGGAATTGATAGTTCGTACAAGGGTAATCCGGGTGATTAGAAGACTGTCCGATTTGGTCATTGAGATAGGCATGGCCTAGGAATCATTATTGCCTCTGGAAAACACCTCCCCACTAGGAATAATCCACCACTGTGTTACAAACACATATTCGTGAATCCAAAAGGAGATCAACGTGGTATGCTATAAGCTTAATGCAGGACGATAGTGGGTGAGTGAGGTGGATCAATGCAATGAATGAAAATACAATGATATTGATGCTATGGAGGGAGTGAAATATCTCAAGCAAAAAAATGGATGGAAGGATGGGCAACTCCCCCTAGTCAATAAGTGATGGTTATGTAGAGGATAAGAGGAATGAAAGGTGGATAGAAGTAAGGTAACACAAAGAAAAATTGATGGGACATTGGAAGTGTGCATTGTAGGAGTTACGATGAAGATATTAAAGGATGTCTAGGGATAGTTGAATGAGACTATATAATGATAGATAAATGAGAAAAAATGGCTAGATGAAATTGAGAAGCAAAAAAGGATGTTAAAAAATGGTTGGATAAAAATGTAGAATGACGAAGAAAATAGGTAATGTAGAATGTGTAATAAAAACACTGAAGAATGTTGAGGGGGGGTTGGGTAAAGAAAATTAAGAGTGATGAAAAGAAGAAATGCAAAGAGAGGATTGATGTGATACCTAAAAAATAGAAATAGAGATAATTACCACTCTCTAATACACAAAGAAAATTTTGAAGGATGGACGACTCCTCTAGACTAGAGGGTGGCAATGAAGGAGGATGGACTCTCCTCGATGAGAGGTGAGTTGAAGAGGAGGGAAAGAAGGAAGAAGGATAAGGATATGGAAATGAAGAGGAAATAGTAAAGAAGAGAAAATAAAATATAAGGGAGTGGAAGGAAGGAAAGGAAAATAGGATAAAAGTAAGGGAAAGGAGGACACATCGGTCCATGATGCATAGTTGCTTGAAGCATAACCGTACAACTAGGAGTGGTGTGGGAGTGATGGAGGAAGAAGAAGGATGATGAGAGAGGGTATAAGGTGTAAAAGACAAAATATGAAGAGGATAAGTGAGGAGATGGAATGGGCGTGAGGATGAAGTTGATGAGTGATAGGATGATAATGGTAACTAAGAATGGGTTCAAAGGGACAAAGTGACACTTGAGCAGGGGACATAGGATTATCTTGAATCATGGTCAATGTAGGATGCCCTAGTGATGGAAGAGATAAATATCCTTTAATTTTGTCATTGACATCCTAATGAGTGCATTGGATTTGGTACGTTGATTTACTATTTGTAGGTGTCCTCATGACACTTCGATTGACTTGCTAAAGTGTGATGTGTGAGTATCCATATAAGGACAAGCATGAAGCCTGCCAAATTAAATTTAATTGGAATTTGTGTTGAGAAGATAAATTCTGCATTTTGACCTAGCAGAGTAGGTTAATGATAGTCCCAGGTAAGGTTCATGGACAAACTTTGATTCCAAGAATGGGTGTTGGATATTGATCAAGGTTGTGACAACATGTATTAGGTGATGTCATCCAACTCAAGATATGAGGTGATGTGTGATGGGTGTGATTTGGGTGAATGAATTTGGTTGATGGGTTTGTGAAAGATGTATATGGAGGAAAGAATCTAATTTATGAAATAGGAAGAGAGTGAAGCAGAATGGAGCTACAATTAGGGAGGATAGATCATGTCACTGAGATGGTTAATTCCCCACGATCTAGCATATCTTGTACGAGATATCTAAACTATCAATAATCATCAATATTATTACCTTTTTGATGATGTTAGGTGCAATAGTGGTCTTCTTTGTAAGATTTAGGCTTAGGATTACTAAGGTCTTTAGGATGGATGTTAGGTAAAGAAATTAGTTTTGCATCTTGCAAATTTTAAGAGATTATCAACATTGGCTCCAATAGAGGCATCCAAGGATGAAACAAATGATAAGAATAATAAAGGCATCCAAGGATGAAACAAATGATAAGAATACTAAGGATTATTGGAATAATTATAAGAATATGGGGTAGAAGAATGTTGGATTGAGGAATTTTTTGAGAGTGATGTGGAAGGCTTTTGACGACTTAACTACAAGTCAAGGTTTACAATGCGATATAATATTTGTTGTAAGTCGGTGAAAGATGGAGTTGGAGTGGCTAGGATAGGATTAATTTGGGTGTTCACATGGTTGAAATTAGGTTGGTAGGTATAAGAGTGTAAGAAATGTGAAAGTGTGGGAAGATGATAGGATGAATGGCATGAAGGGTGTTGAACCGGGTGAGCCATATAGGATGAAGGATGAGGTGGTGGAAGAAATGATGGAAGGGATGGTGTGGAAGTAGGTTGAAGATATAGTTTTGGGGAAAGATATGGAATAAATTACGTTGGAAAGGGAGGTGGGGGAGGTGAAGTTGGGAAAATGGGTGGGAGAGATAAGGTTGGAGAAAGAGGTGGAAGAGCTGGTGATTGAAGAGAGGGTGGTGGAAAAGGTGGTGGGAAGTATAGTTTTGGGTAAAGAGGTGGAAGAGAGGATGGTGGAAAAGGTGGTGGGAAGGATAGTATTGGGTAAAGAGGTGGAAGAGAGGATGGTGGAAAAATAGGAGGCATACATGAGATTGATTGGTGTGATGGGGTGATATGCTCCTTGTATGAGGTCTTATGGTAAATTAGAGTAAGTGGATGGAGGAAATAGAATTGGACCACAAATATGAGGGACAATGATCGACCTTGATAAATGGATGAGGGAGAGGGTGAATGGAAGGAGAGGCACTAGGTGATGTGAAAGGAATATCCCTCAAATGGTTTGGAGGAGTGTATAGATGAGGTATTTGGGTGGAAGACTCCATGGGAAAGTTGTTAGTTTTTGATGCAACATGTAATTGTAGGCAACAAATCGTCCTCCTAAAAGAAGTGATAAATGGATTTTTCCAATTTTAATAGTTTTTACAAGTTTTGTAAATCATACAAGTAGGAGTAAACCATACAACCAGGAGAGCAAACCGTACAATGCAAAGTTAAATCATACAATGAATAATTAAATGACATGAAATACATGGGAAATTTAATTTGAAGTGGTAATTAAGCATGTAATTCATTATTAAGGTTTAGACTTAGTAAAAGTCTTAATTAATGCATTTCGTTATGCATGGGTGGTTGTAAATAACTAAATGAATTAGGAAATACTTTGGAATAGCCTAGGCAATGTTATATAAGGCCCCATTTTTTATTTTGATGGTCTAGATATATACTGGATATAATTTGATATAGTTGGATTCTTCTGGTTAATCTAGCAAGTGTTAGGAGTTAGACTATACTCTGAGAGAATTATTGTATGACATTACTGAATGGGAATGAATAGTAATCATAACTTATAGCTTATCTCATGTATTGTATGATTTTGGAATGGTTGAATGGCAATTGATGGTTTAGTTTTGTTAAATGTACTTCTATTTGATTGTTGTAACTAATTTATGTATTGTTGTCGAATAACGGATGGAACTGACACTTTTGTAGCTTTGTGGAATGATCTAAAATGATGATAATCTCAAGAAATATGTATTGAACCCTGTTGTACTATTTCTAGGCATCGCCATTGGAACTACAACTCTCTCAAGCCCCGCTGATATGTTTTGCATGTTATTAGAAAAGGATTAGTTACCACATTAAACCCTTACAAAACCTATTTGAGAGAGATTGGACTATTAGAGTATCAAAATTTCCACTTGGTTGTACCTTCGTTTCATACATATCATACACCATAGTTCATACAAATTGTACAGAAGATAGTTACCCGATTTGGTAGTTATGCGATTGGAAGGAACTTACCCGATTTGGTAGATTTGGTAAAGTGACTTGTTGGGTTAAAAAACTATGTACGAAAGCCTACAAAACTGAATCTGAAGGATTTTTTGAGTGTGTAATCGTACAAGCTCCACCACTATACAATTTTGGACCATACAATGTGTCACTTTGGCTTCCGTACAAGTTGTTCATTGGGTGTAAACTAGTAGTTTTAGAGATCATACGGTCGTACAATTGGAAAACAAGTTGGGATTAGTAAAATTTATCAACTCAAGTATTAGAAATCATGTCCCCACTGAGAATACTGCATCCCTATGCTACATTTGGTGTCGTTGCCTTATCGAATCTGGAATTTTTGTTAAAATGGGTCAAATTGACAAAGCAAGAATACTACAAAATTGAAGGTGAATGACATACACTAGTGTACAAAGGCATAGGATATGGGAAGTATGAGAGAAAATTCTAGTAAGAAGGAGCACAAGAATTTCTCAAATAATAATGCAAGTAACTTGGACCATAGTACACATGAACTAGAAATAGAACAAGTTTGGATATCTGAAGAGGGAGACTTTGAGGCATTATTGATAGAGACAAAAGATGAGGAAGTAGAACCACCTAGCGTATAGGCATGAGTTGACAGAGAGGTAGTGCAGGAGGATAGAAAGTTGATGGTGACACCTGATAAAGTGATGGAAGGGTTGCAAGGGAGTGTAGAGGATGAGAGTTAGGCACCAGAGCAATAGGGTGCGAGGTCTTAGGAGGAAGTGTAAACAACCCGAGTCTACCCACTCGGTTGTCCTATTAGAGTGAAAAAATTTCAACAAATTTTGGTTTTTGCTTTAGTACGAGCATGCCAAATCTTCATGAGTGTCATTTCACTACATTCGAAATACCCATGAGATCGAGATTGGCCAAATCTCGGCATGGTTGCCTCATGTGAACTCTCTCTACACCCGATATTCCAAGTTAAGGCAGGGATTTTTTCCTCTAGGGCCCATTTCACCTAGAGGTTGGATGCATATTTTCCCACATCTTGTTTTGACTTCTAGTATTGCAGATGCTAGCATGAGCATGTCAAAGCTAGATGAACATCCACCTTCCCTAGAGTTCATCAACGGTCTACCATTATCTTGGTAACTATCCGATGTCCTGTCTTGATAGGTAGCATGATGTCCCATTCCACCATGTTATTAGTATAATCAAACACTAGGAACACCACTCCATAATACAGGGGTAACCTAGGAGAGATACCCATATCATTCTCCGTAACCTCCCGTCCTGAATATTCCTTTCAGGAATGCGGTTAGACCCTGAGTGTAGTGTTTGTCTTCCCACAAACACTAATATTGGTTGAAATAAGATTGTCTTCCCACAATATTAGATTGAGATTACACTTGTATTTTATATTTTTGAGCTTCTTGAGCTTAAGCCATAAGTTCATAGGGTTAATACAGTTTATTTAATTCTTCAGAGAAAAGTATTAAGCTTTTGACCAACAATGTTAATACCTAGGCTAAGTCTAATATTTTTTTTATCTAATTCTTAACCAAGCCATTATTTATTTTAAATAAATACTAAGTAAACCAAGTCTGAAAACTAAGGTTTATTCTAGAAAACTTAAATCTAACAAAAAATAATTTAAACTATATTGTTTTACTAAATAAATAACTTAAAGCAAACTTGGTATATTTTTTGATAAATTATTTCTACAAAATACACAAACAGGAGGATTTTCAAGTAGTTGATTATTCATCTAGCTATAAATAATAGAAGTTGTAGATGAAAAATGTTCATGCTCTAATAAACTCCAATGCAATAAATTGTCCATTCCCTCTTGCTACTAAGTAATAAAGTGCCCCATTTTGAACACGGCACTATATGACCTTACCATCTTGTTAAAAGTTGTTTTAGTTTTGTAATATTTCATTTGATCATGGGTTTCCTATAGTTTAACCTATATTTTATTATATTTTAACCTATATTTTATTCTCTTATAGTCTAACTATTGTTTCGAGCACATTTAAGAGCACTGTTTAATTTTATCTATCTTAAGCATCTACTATGTGGTAACTCTCTATAATCGGTGTATTTATCAAACCTTACCTCTACCTGACCACTATAACTACTGTATTCTAAAGATGTGATTTGACTCCACTATTGATGTGCCATTTTTATTGTTAAAAACAATAGTTGACAGACTCACTTGAACGTGCACAGCGGTAAGCATATGGCTTGGTTTGTATACAGTATCCAGTAACGACATCACACATTATCTAGAACGAATACCGCGTATCCCTAGCTTTCTCAAAAGGTCACTTTGAAAATAAAATAAAGTAAACTGTATACCTGTTTTAATTTAGTGAGAGAAGACGTTGCTACTGGTAGAAAAACATTGTCCTTACGTTCTTTAAATCATTTACCGTGAATTCGTTCAGCCAAAACGAACTGTCAATGCTTTCAACGAATAAAGGATAGCAAAATATAGGGACATTTCTTATGTTTGGTCCATATACGTCTCTTAATAAAGAGCATTCTGGGTTTTGTAAATGTGTACAAAAATTAAGGTGTATTCCCTAAGTTTAAATTTAACTATACATACCTTTAGTTTCACTCACCCATTCCATTTTGGGTCACCACCTTTGGGAGTGCGCCTCAAACCAAATCTTCTAACGTCCTTTACATATGAGAAGTTTCTTTATATTTTAAGATAATAAAAACTTGGTCAGAATTTTAATACCATAACTCCTTCAAATCATATTTATTTAGAACTGCTAAGGTTGATATATCTTTAAATAAAAAAACCTCAAACTCAAGGTGTGCGTTTTAACCATAAAGCTAAAGTTTTTAACACAATAATAATATCATACATAGACAAACAAAGAAATGCACCTATGCTTATTTACCAGTTCGCTCGAAACCATAGCTATTCAACATTTCAATTAAGAAAATATCTTGTATTTGCTTATCAATGAATTCCAATTTCTCTATGCACATAAAATAATTACAGGCAAGTAGCTATAGTCCATATTCAATTTTGATGTCTTATTTTTCCCTCTCAAGATTTTGATTTCTTTTCCTGATATTACAATAACAATATCTTCCCAAAAATTAATTCATCCTCTCTCACAAATCTGCTACATAATTACTTCCCGACCCGGGTTGCGTATGACGCCATGCAAAGCATTCCACTTTCTCAGTTTTCCTTATAGGGAATCAGAGTGGTAATTCTACTTTGAAATGCAGCTATAACTATCATGCAAACAACATTGCATATTCATACATTCGTATATTATAATTCTATTTTTCTAAAATTTATATATCAACAATGCACATTCATTCATTCATTCCTTATAATTCAATTTGCCTAAAATTTATCTTATTACATACTAATCCAAAAATCTAGATCAGAAAAACACAAAGTAAACATTATTATCACTTCTTAATCATAATTTTCTAAAATTCCCACAATGAAGGAATATCAGGCCTCACTTATTTTTCTCTAACCCTCGTTGAAGGAATTCTTTCTCTTCTGTCGACAATCTCGTTTCTCAAATCTTTCGAGTTCGCTCACCGCACTACTAGTTTACCTTTATTATCTTAATATATAGAAGAGGGTAGCAATATACTTAACACCTGTAATTGCCATGCATAAATATACAAACCAATAATTGGCCTTATCATTTCATGCAAACGTGTCTAGCCCGCTGCATTATTTATTATTATTATTTTTTAATAATTATGTGTATATTCATGTTAACTTTCATTTAAAATCCATTATTATTATTATCCTACATTTATGTATATCATTATTATTATTTTTATAATTATTAATTTTATATATTTATTTTATAAATACACGCAATAGCCCTAAAATGCATCTATATGAGCCGCTGGCGGATGTACTACTGATAGGGAGTTAGAACCTAATGATCGCGAATACCTCACCGCTCATCACTTTCCCCTTCTTACCTATTGTTGGTGCTCTCTGTCTACTTCCAGGTGAAGGTATACTCTTCTAGACTATTTTCTCTTTTCGAAGACATGCACCTGTAACCATAAAAAGATCAGCAGTACCACATCCATACATATAAAATGATCAACCAAATAATTCATTAATCAAAGGTTGTTACATTCTCCCCCTCTACGATTAAACATAGTCCCTACGTTTGCAATGTGTATTGAAAATATAAATACTTTTAATATGATTACTATGAAGACAAATCAAATAGCAAAAATATTACATAGCAAAAAAATTTTAAAAACAAATAACTGAAATAGCATGTAGTCACATATAGCATGAATATTATATTTTTTCAAACCAAAATTATAATATCATTGTTCAAATAATAATAAAAATTATCTTCTCATAATGGCCACATCTTCCTAGGTGGCACTATTTTCATAGTATTGGTCCCATTAAACCTTACATTACTCGATATTCCTCTTTCTTAACTGCTTTGTTCTATAGACAATAACTCTAACTGGGAGCACCTTAATGCGCAGGGGATCAGACATCTGCAAATGATCAACATTCCAAACATGTGAGGGATCAAAAACATATTTCTTAAGGAGGGATACATGGAATGTATCATGGATTTTAGAAAAACTGGGTGGTAAGGCTAGTTTGTAGGCAATTGGGCTGATTTTGTCAATGATAGTAAAAGGTCTTACAAATCTCGGACTAAGTTTAGAGGATTTGATATAGCTCTTGGTTGGTTTAACCCTCAAGAATACTTTGTCTCCCATAGTAAATTCGCTTGGTGTTCTCTTAAGGTCTGCATAACTCTTTTGTCGGTCTAAGGCTTCTTTAAGCCTTCGACGTATTTCATTGAGTTGTTCCTTCATTTCTTTTACCATATCTAACCTGATCATCAGTCGATCCTCCGAATTTCTCCATGATAATGGTGTTATGCACCTTCTCCTATATAATGCCTCAAATGGAGCCATACCTAATGAAGTATGGTAACCATTATTATAAGCAAATTCTACCAGAAAAAGGTAGTCTTCCCACTTTGTTTGATGATCCATGCAATACATTCGAAGCATGTCCTCTAAGACCTGATTTACTATTTTTGTTTGCCCATTTGTTTTTGGATTATAAGTAGTACTAATATTGAGTTGTGTTCCCCATGCATGATATAATGCCTGCCAAAACTCAGATGTGAACTGAGAATCCTTATAAGATTTAATTGTTTTAGGAAACCCGTGTAGCCATACCACTTCCCTAGCAAACTTGTGAGCTATAGCAGGAGCTCCATTTGTAATATTTCCAAGCAGAAAATGTGCCACTTTAGTCAGCTTATCAACTACTACCATAATGGCATCATTCTAGAAATGATTTTTAGGCAAACCAACTATGAAGTCCATAGACACAACCTACCATTTATGTATTGGAATTTCATGCAAATACAGGCACCTTGCGGGATGCAAATATTCTGCCTTTACCTTTTAACATTCTAGGCATATTGCCACATATTCAGCGATATCCTTCTTCATTCCCTACCAATAATAATTTTTCCTCATGTTTTCAAGCATTTTAACATAGCCTGGATAGGCGGAGTAAGGAGCGTGATGTGCTTCCTAAAGCAACTTATTTCTTAGATTTTTATATTTTGGCACAACCATTCTATTTTTGAAATATAATGTGTTCTCCTATATTCTAAACCCTTTTGCTTTTTTAGAACCTTGCTGAATCAGTTCTTGAATTTTCTGAGAAAATTCATCTTGGAATTGAAGGTTTCTTATCTGCTCAATTATATCAAATTGACATTGTGTTATAGGAGTGATATGCTTTCTTCTACTCAAAGCATATACTAATTTATTTTCTTTTTCTTTAATATACTCAATGTTGAAGTCATACTCTGCCAGAAATTCCATCCAATGCCTCTGTCTAGCGTTGAGCATTGGTTGAGTAAAAATATACCTTAAGCTTTGATGATCAGTTTTGAGCTCAAAAGTTTTACCAAGCAGATAATGATATCACATTTTAAGAGTGTGCACCACTGTTGCTAATTCTAAATCATGTGTGGCATAGTTCAGTTCATGATTTTAAATTTTTCGAGACTCATAAGCTATAACACTTTCTTGCATGAGAACTCCACCTAATCCTTCTATGGAGGTGATGCAGGAGCATCTAGTGGTGTAAGGGCAATCTTGCATCACCAAAAAGAAAGAAATTGCATTTACTATTTTGGTTGTAAGTTTCTTTAGTAGTTTTCAGGTCCATGATGATACTTAGGAGGTATAAGTTAGTCAGAAGTTCAAAAAGGCAAAAAATAGTCATTGGCTATTTTTAGTAAGTTGGCCTAAATGAACACATATGGATTTGAGAATTTACCCCAATGAGTGGGATTAAAAAATAGATTTATTTTTGAAATAATCACCCCAATAGCCTGAACGGTTTGAGAGATATTAAAGTTTTCATGTCGAGAAATATCTCCAAGAAGGTTTAAAAATTAAAAATGAAGACCAAAAGAAGAATGAAGAAGTTAGCAGCAACCGAAACCAGAAATGGGATAATGCCTACCACCCCCATGAGCAAAATAATGGTGACCAAAGAAGAATAGGAAGGTTTTTATGGGGACCTGGAAGAGGAGGATTTTGTGGAACCTGTTTCCAATGTGGAGAAGAAGGACATCGAGCATACGAGTGTCCACAACATCAAGGAAGGAAGAATAAGAGACATGAAGGTAATGCACAATTTGCCTATGTAGATGAATATGAAGATGTTGAATCTAAATATTATGAAGAGATAGAAGGAGGAGAAGTTCTTTTCATGAGGACAACCTTGCTAAATGAGGAGAAAGATCTAGTTCAGAGGAAGAGTTTATTTCACATAAGGTACAAATGTGAAGGTACTATTTTTAATGTTATCATTGATAATGGTAGCACTGATAATCTAGTTTCAGAGGGGATGGTTAATAAATTATAGTTGGAGAGGAGACATCCGCATCCATATCATATTGCATGGCTACAGAAGGACCATAGAGCCTTGGTCAATGAGCAATGCTTAGTGAAGTTCAAAATTAGGAATTACCATGATGAGGTACTATGTGACATCCTACCTATGGATGCTTGTCATGTGCTATTGGGAATATTGTGGAAATTTGATCGACGTGCAGTACATGATGGACATGCCAACACTTATTCCCTAACAAAGGATGGATTTCACCACAATTTGAAGCCCTTGAAGGAGGTATACAAAAAGGTATGTAGTAGTTCAAGAATTTGTTTAGTTGATGGTAGGAAGTTTCTTGATGGTATGAAGCATAAGCATATGTACTATGCATTGATTCCTAGAGTTAATAAAGAGGAATGTAAAGATATACCGATAGATATCTATCAGATAATTTACCTGAAGGATTGCTACCAGTGAGCAAGATTAGTCACCAGATGGATTTGATACCAGGAGTCGGTTTACCAAATAGGGCAGCCCATAGAATGACTCCTACGAAGAATGAGGATTTGAACAGATAAGTTCAAGAGCTATTGTAGAAAGGATTTATTCGGGAGTCTAAGTCCATGTGCAGTACCTGCAATACTAGCACCAAAGAAATATGGAAAATGGAGGATGTGTACAGACTCTTGATCCATTAACAAGATTACAATCAAATACAGATTTCCATTACCAAGGATGGATGACCTTATGGATTGTTTGAGTGGAGCCAAGTACTTCGTGAAGATTGACCTAAAGAGTGGGTATCATCATATCCATATCAGAGAAGGAGATGAATGGAAGATAGCCTTCAATACTAAATAGGGCTTGTACGCATGGTTAGTCATGCCATTTGGGCTAACCAATGCACCAAGCACATTTATGCGACTCATGAATGAGGTATTGAAAGAATTTTTGGGAAAATTTGTTATTTTTTATTTGGATAACATTTTGATTTTTAGTAAGTCATTGGAGGAGCACTTGATGTATGTTCAAAGAATTTTTGAGAAGCTAAGGGAAGAGAAATTGCTTATTAATTTGAAGAAATAAAGTTTTGTGAAGAAATATTTGGTGTATCTGGGATTTATTATCTCAATTGAAGGTCTTAAAATGGACCCAAAAAAAGTGAAGGCTATAATTGAATGGCCTACATCGAGGAGTATTACAAAGGTAATATAATTCCATGGTTTAGCAAGTTTTTACAGAAAGTTTATTAAGAATTTTAGTAGTATTTGTACACCCCTAATGGAGACAATGAGAGGGGATAGGAAGGAGTTTAACTGGACTACAAAAGCAGTCAGGAGTTTTGATATATTGAAGAAGAAAGTCATAGAGCAACCTATTTTGGAACTTCCAGATTTCAATAAGGTATTTCAAGTAGATTGTGATGCTAGTGGTAGCGCCATAAGAGTTTTTTTGAGTCAAGAAGGTAAGCCCATTGCCTATTTTAGTGAGAAGCTTAGTGATGGTAAGAAAAGTATTTTTACTATGATTAGGAGTTTTATGCCATAGTTCAAGCTTTGAAGAAATGGAGACACTATTTGTTGCCAAAAGAGTTTGTTTTATATACTGATCATCAAGCCTTGCAGTATATTAATAGCCAAGGAAAGTTAAATCAAAGGCACTTAAAATGGGTTGAGTTTTTGCAAAGTTATACTTTTGTGTTGAAGCACAGGAGTGGAAAGTCAAAAAGAGTTGTAGATACCTTAAGTAGAAGGCAAAATTTATTTATAGTGATGAAGGTGGAGGTTGTTGGTTTTGACAAACTCAAGAGTCTGTACCCTGAAGATCCAAATTTTGTAGAAGCCTGGAGAGCCTACTTGGAACCTGTTACATTGGATAGATGAAATGGTTGGATTTCTTAATCCAATATGGGATGTTGTTTAGAAGAAACCAGTTGTGTATTCCAATGAGTTCCATGAGAGAGAACCTGATCAAGGAGAAGCATAGTGGAGGATTGTATGGACACTTTGGTCAGGATAAGACCATTTCTCTTATTAGTGAGAACTATTATTGACCACAATTACAGCAGGATGTGAAGAAGTTTGTATAAATTTGTAGAGTATGCTAGATGGCCAAAGGTGTAAGATATAACATCAGGTTATATCAGCCATTACCTATAATAGAGAAACCATGGGAAGATATTAGCATGGATTTTGTTCTTGGATTACCAAGGACACAAAGAGGACATGACTCAATATTTTTTGTGGTTGATAGGTTTTCTAAGATGTCATGTTTCATTCTTTCCATAAAAATAGTGATGCAATACACATTGCAAAGTTGTTTTTCAAAGAGATGGTATGACTACATAGTCTACCAAAGAGTATAGTTTTAAATAGAGATACCAAATTTGTTGGTTATTTCTGGAGGACCTTATGGAAGAAGTTGAAGACATATTTGAAGTTCAGTTATGCACACCATCCGTAAACTGATGGACAAACAGAGGTGGTGAATAGTATTTTGGGTAACATGTTAAGATGTTTAGTAGGAGATAAGACCAAGGGATGGGATTTGATTTTACCATAGGCAAAATTTTCTTACAATAATTTTGTCAACATGAGTACTAGTAAATCCCCAATCCATATTGTATATGGGAGCATCCCAAGGAATTCTTCTGAGTTGAGGTAGATGGACAAAGGAGAAAAGAGTAGTTTCAAAGCTGAGGACTTTGCAGAGCACCTGAAGAACTTGCATGAAGAGGTAAGGAATCATATTAATAATATGAATACTTAGTACAAGGCAAATGCAGACCATAAGCAGAGGTACAAGGAATTCTAGGTTGGAGATGAAGTTATGGTTCACCTGAGAAAAGAAATATTTCCTATTAAGATATATAAAAAGTTGAAAATAAAGAATTTTGGACCATGTAGGATCATAAAGAAACATGATTCAAGAAATGCATATGAGGTGGAATTGTTGAGAGAAATTGACTTATCACCTGTGTTTAAAATTTTTGACTTGAAAAAGTATCATGAATGGTACAATGAGGATGGACCAATAGAAGAATGATGGAACATTCCAGCATCTACTCTAGAAAAAGAAGAGATAGAATAAATCTTGGATAGTCTTCTAGGAAGAAGTACAAGAAATAGGCAGTATGAAGAATACCTGGTTAAATGGAAAGGAAGGCTAGTTGAAGATTCCTCATGGCTTTCTAAGATAGAGGTTGATCATCTCGGTTTTCCTCCAACACTAGAGAAGTGAAGGTCACTTCTCAATTTACCCTGGATGTCTGATGCAGGAGCATCCAATGGTGTAAGGGAAATCTTGCATCACTAAAAGAAAGAAATTACATTTTCTATTTTGGTTGTAATTTTCTTTAGTATTTTTTAGGTCCATGATGACACTTGGAAGGTAGAAGTCAATCAGAAGTCCAAAAAGGCAAAAAATAGTCATCAATTTTTTTTAGTAAGTTGGCCTAAATGGACACATATGGATTTGAAAATTTATCCCGTTCTAAATTTATCCCAAGGAGCGGGATTGAAAAATAGATCTGTTGGTGAAAGAATCACCCCAATAGCTTGAACAGCTTGAGAGATATTAAATATTTCATGTTGAGAAATATCTCCAAGAAGGTTTAAAAATAAAAAATGAAGATCAAAATAAGAATGAAGAAGTTAGCAGCAACCAAAACCAGAAAGGGGATAATTCCTACCACCCTCGTGAGCAAAATAATGGTGACCAAAGAGGAAGAGGAAGGTTTGGACGAGGACCTGGAAGAGGAGGATTTCGTGGAACCTATTTCCAATGTGGAGAAGAAGGACATCAAGCATACGAGTGTCCACGACATCAAGGAAGGATGAATAAGAGACCTAAAGGTAATGCATGAGCTACCTATGTAGATGAAGATGAAGATATTGAATATGAACATTCTAAAGAGGTAGAAGGAAGTATATGAAGATGTAGATGAAGTTCTTGTCACGAGGATAGCCTTGATAAATGAGGAGAAAGATCCAGTTCAGAGGAAGATTTTATTTCACACAAGGTGCAAATGTGAAGATATTGTTTGTAATATAATCATTTATAATGGTAGCACTGATAATTTAGTTCTATAGGGTATGGTTAATAAATTATAGTTGGATAGAAGGAGACATTCACATCCATATCGGATTGCATGGCTACAAAAGGACCATAGAGCCTTGGTCAATGAGCAATGCTTAGTGAAGTTCAAAATTGGGAATTACCATGATGAGGTACTGTGTGACATCATGTCTATGGATGCTTGTCGTGTGCTATTTAGAAGACCATGGCAATTTGATCAGCGTGCAGTACATTATGGACATGCCAACACTTATTCCCTGACAAAGGATGGAGTTCACCATAAGTTGAAGCCCCTGAAGGAGGTGGACGAAAAGGTATGTAGTAGTACAAGAATTTTTTTAGTTGATGGTAGGAAGTTTCTTGATGGTATGAAGCACGAGCATATGTGCTATACATTGATTCCGAGAGTTAATAAAGAGAAATGTAAAGATATATCGATAGAGGTCTTAGATCTATTGGGAGAATTTAAAGATATTGTATCAGATAATATACTTGAAGGATTGCCACCAGTGAGGAAGATTAGTTACCAGATGGATTTGATACCAAAAGCTAGTTTACCAAATAAGGTAGCCCATATAATGACTCCTACGGAGAATGAGGAGCTGAATAGACAAGTTCAAGAGCTATTGTAGAAAGGATTGATTCAAGAGGGTTTGATTTCATGTGCAGTACCTACAGTACTAGCACCAAAGAAATATAGAGAATGGAGGATGTATATAGACTCTTGAGCCATTAACAAGATTACAATCAAATATAGATTTCCATTACCAGGGATGAATGACCTTATGGATTGTTTGATTGGAGCCAAGTACTTCACGAAGATTGACCTAAAGAGTGGGTATTATCAGGTCTGTATCAGAGGAGATGAGTGGAAGATAACCTTTAAGACTAAAGAGGGATTGTACAAGTGGTTAGTCATGCCATTTGGCCTAACCAATGCGCCAAGCACATTTATGTGACTCATGAATGAGCTAACATTTTTCTTCTTTTGTGATTCTTCTCGATTAGAGGATTTTTGATAATAGGTCGTCTTAGCTTTATAGTTATCCTCTTCTTGCTAATCCAATTCACCAGCAATGGTAAGAGTTGCAGGTTTAAGCATGAGAATCGAGTGACCAATCTTTGGGTGAAGTCCCAAAAGAAATTTTTAAACCTTAATCTCAGTTCTCTGCTCATACTTAGGCATATATTTTAGTAATTGCACAAATCGCTAATAATATTCAATAACGGTCATATTACCTTGAGTCATCTAGATAATTTAGCAATCCTTTCTAGGCAAAATTATGGTGTTAGAAACCTATCCTTAAATGCCTTTACAAAAGTTTCCTAGTGCACATATGCTGCCTCCACATTATGGTTTTTTCTATAAGTGTCCCACCATTTTGCAGTTGCTCTGGTTAAGCTAAAAAATACCTAGGAGGTCTTCGATTTCGAGGAGAGAGTTTTAATAGAAAAATATGCTTCTACATTGTTGAGCCATCTCTCTGCTTCCTCTCCATCACCCTTACCATCGAATTTGGCTGTATCCAATCTTTGCATATATTTATCCAATTCATAACCTACTTGTCTCCTTTCGAGGTCAACAAATGTTTCTTCCTCAGCTATTACTGGTTCCTTCCCTTTGGATAAAGTTTCTATTATCTTTTGTTTTTGGGAAATCATTCCCTACTATTGAGTCAGTTGTGATTTTTTATGCTCCATAATTTCTAGAATTTGAGCCTTCTTTTGAGCCATATGCTCAACCATTTGAGCTCTCTATTGCTCCATTTGCTCGTTTACTGAATCATTTGCTACTACATTAATTGCATCATTCAAACCATTTTGTCCTCTTTAGGAGTTGGTTATTTCTCCCTCCTAATCACCTGAGGGGGTTCTATGATTTCCTTTATAGCTCTGGTCCTCACAACTCTTCTAAGGACCCTCTTAGTATTTTTGATCAGCCCTTCCTACTGTACCATCATACGCATTTTAGAGGAACTAGCTTTTAGTCCAGATGTAATTGCCTATTCAAAAGGAGTCTTGTTAAAGTTTAGTTTGATAATTAAATTAGACACAAGTTTTTCTAAAGTTTTATTGCCTAGGAATTCACAACCTTAAGCTCTGATACCAACTGTAAACAACCCGAGTCTACCCACTCGGTTGTCCTATTAGAGTGAAAAATTTTCAACCAAATTTGGTTTTTGCTTTAGTACGAGCATGCCAAATATTCATGAGTGTCATTTCACTGCAGTAAAAATACCTATGAGATCAAGATTGGCCAAATATCAACGTGGTTGCCTCATGTGAACTTCTCTCTCTGCACCCGAGATTCCAAGTTCACGTAGGGGTTTTCCCTCTAGGGCCCATTTCACCTAGATGTTGGACGTGTATTTCCCCACATCTTGCTTTGACTTTTAGTCTTGCAGATGCTAGCGTGAGCATGCTAGAGCTAGACGAACTTCCACCTTCCCTGGATTTCATCTAGGGTCTACCATTACCCCGATAACTACCCGATGTCATGTCTTGATAGGTAGCACGATGTCCCATTCCACCATGTTATTAGTATAATTAAACACCAGGAACACCACTCCGTACTATAGGGGTAACCTAAGAGAGATGCCCATATCATCCTCTGTAACCTCTCATCCTAAATATTATTTTCAAGAATGCGGTTAGACCATGAGTGTAGTATTTGTCTTCCCACAAACACTAATATTGGTTGAAATAAGATTTTCTTCCCATAGTCTTAGATTGAGATTACACTTGTCTTTTTATATTTTTGAGCTTTTTGAGATTAAGCCATAAGTTCACAGGGTTAATACAGTTTATTTAATTCTTTGGAGAAAAGTATTAAGCTTTTAACCAACAATGTTAATACCTAGGTTAAGTCTAATATTTCTTTTTATCTAATTCTAAACAAAGTCATTATTTATTTTAAATAAATACTAAGTAAACCAAGTTTGAAAACTAAGGGTTATTCTAGCAAACTTAAATCTAACAAAAAATAATAATTTAAACTATATTATTTTACTAAGAAATAACTTAAAGCAAACTTGGTCTATTTTTTTGATAAATTATTTCTACAAAATACACAAACAGGAAGATTTTCAAGTAGTTGATTATTCATCTAGTTATAAATAAGAGAAGTTGTGGATGAAAAATGTTCACGCTCTAATAAAATCCAATGCAATAAACTGCCCATTCCCCCTTGCTACTAAGTAATAAAGTGCCCCATTTCGAACACGACGGTATATGACCTTCTCATCTTGTTAAAAATTGTTTTATTTTGGTAATATTTCATTTGATCATAGGTTTCCTCAATTTTAACCTAGATTTTATTATATTTTATTCTCTTATAGTCTAACTGATGTTTTCAGCACATTTAAGAGCACTATTTAATTTTATCTATCTTAAGCATCTACTGTGTGGTAACTTTATACTTGGTGTATTTATCAAACCTTACCTCTACCTGACCACTATAACTATTGTCTTCTAAATATGTGATTTGACTCCACTATTGATGTGCCATTTTTATTGGTAAAAATGACAGTTGATAGTGGATGTGCCATTTTTATTGGTAAAAATGACAGTTGATGCACTCACTTGAGCGTGCAAAGCAAGTAAGCCTATGGCTTGGTTTGTATACAGTATCTAGTAACGACGTCACACATTATCTAGAATGACTGTCGCGTATCCCTAGCTTTCTCAAAATATCACTTTAAAAATAAAAGAAAGTAAACTGTCTATCTGTTTTAATTTAGTGAGATAAGACTTTGCTACTGGGAGAAAAAACATTGTAATTACGTTCTTTAAATCATTTACCGTGAATTCGTTCAACCAAAATGAACTATCAATGCTTTCAACGAATAAAGGATAGCAAAAGATAGTGGCATTGCTTATGTTTGGTTGTCTACGTCTCTTAATAAAGAACGTGTTGGGTTTTGTAAATGTGTACAAAAATTAAGGTGTATTCCCTAAGTTTAAATTTAACTATACATGCCTTTAGTTTCACTCAACCATTCCATTTCGGGTCACCACCTTTGGGAGTGCATATCAAACCAAATATTCTAACGTCGTTTACATATGAGAAGTTTCTTTATATTTTAAAAGAATAAAAACTTGGTCAGAATTTTAATACCATAACTCCTTCAAATCATATTTATCATATTTATTTAGAACAACTAAGGTTGCCATATCTTTAAATAAATAAATAAAACTCAAACCAGGGTGTACATTTTAACCATAAAGCTAAAGTTTTTAACACAATAATAACATCATACATAGACAAACAAAGAAATACACCTGCGCCTATTTACCAGTTTGCTCAAAACCATAGCTATTCAACATTTCAATTAAGAAAATATCTTGTATTTGCTTATCAATGAATTCCAATTTCTCTATGCACATAAAATAATTACAAAATAATTACAGGCACGTAGCTATAGTCCATATTCGATTTTGATGTCTTCTTTTTCCCTCTCAAGATTCTAATTTCTTTTCTTGAGATTATAATAACAATATCTTACCAAAATTTAATTCATATTCTCTCGCTAATCTGCTACATAGTTACTCCCCGACCGGGGTTGCGTATGACGCCATGAAAAGCATTCCATTTTCTCAATTTTTCTTACAGGGAATCAGAGCGACAATTATTCTTTGAAATGTAGCTATAACTATCATGCAAACAACATTGCATATTCATACATCCGTATCTTATAATTCAATTTGTCTAAAATTTATATATCAACAATGCACATCCATTCATTCGTTCCTTATAATTCAATTTGCCTAAATTTTATCTTATTACATATAGATCAAATTTTTGGATCAGACAAACACAAAGTAAACATTATTATCACTTATTAATCATAATTTTCTAAAATTCCCATAGTGGAGGATTACCAGGTCTCACTTGTTTTTCTCTAACCTTCGTTGAAGGAATTCTTTCTCTTCTGCCAATAGTCTTGTTTCTCAGATCTTCCGAGTTAGTTCACCGCATTACTAGTTTACCTTTCTTATCTCAATATATATAAGAAGAGGGTAGCAATATACTTAACATCTGTAATTGCCATGCATGAATATACAAACCAATAAGTGGCCTTATCATTTCATGCAAACGTGTCTAGCCCGCTGCATTATTTATTATTATTATTTTTTAATAATTATGTGTATACTCATGTTAACTTTCTTTTAAAATCCGTTATTATTATCCTACATTTATGTATATCATAATTATTTTAAATATTATATATATATTTATATATTTATTTTATATGTATATATATTTATATATTTAATATTATTAATTTTATATATTTATTTTATTATTATATTTTATAAATACACGCAATAGCCCTAAAATGCATCTACATGTATGCATTTATATGAACCATTGGTGGATGTACTACTGATAGGGAGTTAGACCCTAATGATCGTGAATACCTCACCGCTCATCACTTTCCCCTTCTTACCTATTGTTGGTGGTCTCTGTCTCCTTCCAGGTGAAGGTATACTCTTCTAGACTATTTTCTCTTTCCAGAGACACCTGCACCTGCAACCATAAAAATATCAACAGTACCATGTCCATACATATAAAACAATCAACCAAATTATTCATTAACCGAGGGTTGTTATAGGAAGGACCAAGACCATCTGCCTCACATCAGCAAAGGAGGTTGCAGAGTGAAGACACATGTGAGTTTGGTCAACGAGTGGTGGGACAAAACAAGATACCTTGGATAGAAACTTTTGACGACGATGATAGTAAAACACCTCCAAGAAAGAATCAGACAGAGATTCTATGAGAGACCTCAAGTGACAGTGATGATTCTCTGAAGATGGCTAAAAAGGTAGCCAAGCAAAGATGTCCACCTTTTATGGGTGAGGGTAAGGAATACCCCACAAGACATCAGAACATGTATAACCTTTTAGAGAGAAAATAGTGTAGATCAGCCAGATGACTAAATAATTTTATTTCCTGCTACCTTGAGAGGATTGGTGATTGATTGGTATCTAAAAAGGAAAAATACTGTAAATTTTCAGACTTGGACTCAAGTAAAGGAGAAATTCATTGATGAATTCCACCCTTTGAAGGACGATGGAGATATTGTTATTGAGCTTTCCATGACGAAGCAAAAGGAGGATGAAGATGTAAAACTATACAACCGTTGACTAAAGCAATTAGTGGATAAGATGCAGATGCCTCTGGTATATGTATTGTTAAAGCGGTAGTTTGTATATGGATTACTACCAAAATATAAGAAAAATATGAAGGCAGTACTATCAGAAACGTATGAAGAAGTTGTGAAGCATGCAAAGAATTTTGAAAGTGAATAAAAATAGACATATACAAGAATTTTGTCTCATCCCAAGTCTAACGATTTCGTTAATGGAGAAGATGACACTATACAGAGGACAATAGCATCATTTCACCAGGAATTTTATAAGATCATGAAATAACACAAGAGAAAACCTGATAGGAATGACATTTGGTGCACAGAATGTAAAACTAAAGGGCATACAAATATAAAGTATCCATAAAATGATTATTGACACATTTGTAATGTGATGGGATACGAGGTAATGCTATGTTCGTATAATGCAAGAGTACGTCCATAGGTCCTAACAATATAGGAGTAGGAAGAGAAATAGAAGACCCTAGGAGGTGGACAACATACAACAAGTGGCAGTTATAGAAATAGCAGGTGAGGTGGAAAGTCGAACCATGACAATCAGTAAGGAGGACAAATTTGTCTATAGTATGACTTAGAAGGGAGACCGATCATACAATGTCGCAATTGCCAAGAGTGAGGCATTTTGTAGAAAATTGTCCTTCACCTTAGAGGTGAGAAACATCGCAAGTAAGCACTACACATATGTGTAGGTGGTGTGGTCTGGGGAACCACAAAGAAGCAAGTTTTCCAAAGCAGGCATGTTCAAGTAAGTCATAGAATGTTAATTATTTAGACATTGAGGTTCCTCAAGTTAAGGAGGAAACCCAAGAAGTATTAGTCGTGAATAGAAATTAGGCTAAAAAATATAAATACCTAGAGCCAACAAAGGAAAAGTAGCATTGGCAAGTAGCAAATAAAATACTACAATATGAAGCACATAAAGCTAAACAAGAGAAGTTAGATGAAGAGAAGGAACCGAAAAAACCATCATAAGAGAAAGCGATTATGTAGAATCTGGTAGCACATGTTTTGGACACCATAGTAGATATTAAAGTGTCGAACCTATTAGAAGCTATTCCAACGTTGCATAAAGCAATGGTGGAAGAAATACAACCACATAAGGTGATGGAAGTGTAGAGCCAACCTATTCAGAAGAAGGAAAGAAAATATCAATTCATGGATCCGACTATATTGATTATTGATGTAGGAAAGAAACTCGCATTAGTTCATATGGAGATCCTAGGGTACAAATTGACACAAGTGATTGTGGATGGAGGATCCAACATCAATGTGCTACCTAAAATAACTTGGCTAGAACTAGGCACTCCATCTCTATGGGCATCGAGCTTTTGATTATATGGTGCTGACCAGTATGGTATCGAGACAAAGGGAGTCTTGACAACACAACAAGTGGTGATAGCTGACCAAGAGTTTGTCTTGGATTTCATTGTGATTACAATGTAGAAGCCTGCATACAATGCTCTATTGGAAATAGAGTGGCTATGAGTAGCCAAAGCTAATCACAACTGGGAAAATAATCAGATCATTTTCAATAAGGGACAACATAAATATATGATTAATCTAGCTAATCATGCTGGATATTTTGAGTCCCTAAGTCAAAAGTTGTCATTGATGTCACCAGATGAAGTCTTCAATAATACCAAAGATTTTAGCAGGAAATAAAGGGGACAAAGATGGTTATTTGATATCCAGGAAGAAGGCCAAATATCAAGAGAAACAGTGCAAAATACAAAAGTTAGAAAGGAGATATAATATTTATTTTATAAATTATTTAAATTCAGTATGAATTTAAATTTTATAAATAAATATTAAAGGTACTTTATCAAAGGTATAATATTATAATATTGGTTATTATAATATTAAATGTGCCATGGTGAAAACCCAATAAAATATTTATAATTCTTATTATAATGTTTTATAAGGCACAAGTGGGTTTTATAAAGTCTAAGGATATTTTAATAAACCCAAATGTTGGGTTTAAGACCTAAGGCATTTAAATCCTTAATGATCTCCGTTGACATCATGTGGGTTAATTACATATTGAAGCGTCGACATTTTAAAGCAAATGAGGAAGATTAATATTTAAACTTATGCCCAAATGGCATTAATATTATCCTTGCTCGATTGAAAAGAAAGCATACGAATTAATTAATGCAAAGCTCGTGAAATAGATGTGCAAAATTTATGTTTGGATTTCCAGCGAAAGATACAAAGGGGAAACAATTGAAAGTTTGAAATCCAACTAGGCACCTTGGCCTAGTGGCAAGTGGGTTGTAGCTTACATTTTTGTGCAAGGAGGCCAACATTCAAATCTCAGAGGAAATGTTTGGTGGGTGTGTTGAAAACGCCAAATGTGAGGCACACGTTTTACGAAACAAGGAGGAGATAAAGCTTTTGAAGCACATGGTGTTTCTTTCAACTGCAACGAGCATGTAGCTCGTGTGGTGGTTTGCACCATGGGTAAGACGTTTGTGTGGTCTGTGTTGAGAGTTCGAAACTCTCCAAAGACAAAGGTAACATTTTTATTTTTATTTTAATTAAATGCCTAAGTTGGAGGTATAAGGTTGTTTAGTGGTTGAAGTTTGGAAACGTTGCTTTGTAATAAAGTTGTCATAGTTGAGAATTACCTTTAGGAGTTATATGGAGAATTCTATTTTTATTATTAAAGTCTTCAAATTTGCTATTGTGGATTATTGAAAGGTTAAGACTTTGTGGGTAGTATGTTATTTTGAATTAAGGGTTTTTGTGACTATTGTGAGGATATTGATTATTATTTAAGTTGGAGTGATTAGGTGTAATTTTGATATTATTTTTGTGATATGTTTTGTTGAAGAAAATTATCCTCTAACCCTTATTGAGATTGAAAAGAGAAATTTATGAGTGTGGCAGATTTGTGAGATCAACTCCTTGTCAAATAAAAAGGTATGGGCAAATTCTTCTTTGGTTAAGTTGGTTGATTGGATTTCTTGAAAATTAAGTTTGGAGTGAAAATGATTTGATTAGGGTTTCCTTTTAAAAAGTGTTTGAGTTAATGCTTCAAGGTTTTCTAAATTTGGGAGTTGTGATTAAGACCTTGTTTTGTAAGCATTGTTGTTGATGCCATTGTTATGTGAAGATTGATTTATGAGCATTGTTGTTGAAGTGAGTTGTTATGCAAAGAACTTGAACTAGGGTTTGAAAAGAACATGAGTATCATTGTTATGTGAGATTTTTTGTTGAGCATTGTTGAAAACATTTTGAGTTGGATGATACATGCTTGGACTAGAGTTTGTAAGAAAGGGTTGTTTCTTGAGTGATTGGTTGAGTAGAGTTGATTGAACCTAGTCAAGTGGATGTATGAAGTGATTGTTCAAGTTCCATAAAACAAACTATTCTATATTCTGATTTGAGTTGTGAAAGAGATTGAGTTGTGAGAATAGAAGATATTGAGTATCTAACAATTCTATTTATGCTTCTATGAGATTGAGTTGAGAAAGTGATTGAGTTTTGAGTATAGAACATATTGAGTCTCTAATAATTCTCTTTATGCTTCTATGAGATTGATTTGAGTTGAGAAAGTGATTGAACTTTGAGTGTAGAACATATTGAGTCTCTAACAATTCTCTTTATGGTTCTATGAGATTGGACAAGTTCTATGTGGACTTGTTAAGAAGATTTGAGGTAAGTCTTTGAGAAGACTTGTGGACTGATTTTGTGTGAGCTTTTTTGGAAGCTTACAATACATATTTGAGCAATTCTTAGAGGGAATTATTGAGCAGAATTGAGCAAGTTATAGAGAGGACTTGTAGAGCAGATTTGAGAAAATTCTAGAGAGGACTTGTAGAGCAGATTTGAGAAGGTTCTGAGTGGACCTGTTGAGCAGATTTGAGCAGGTTCTATGTGGACTTGTTGAGCATATTTGAGTAGGTTCTGTGTGGACCTACTGAGTATATTTGAGCAGGTTCTGAGTGGACCTATTGAGTAGATTTGAGCAGGTTCTGTGTGGACCTATTGAGAAGATTTGACTAGGTTCTAAGTGGACCTATTGAGTATATTTGGACAGGTTCTAAGTAGACTTGTTGAGAAGATTTGAGAAGGTTCTGAGTGGACCTGTTGAGTATATTTGATCAAGTTCTGAGTGGACCTATTGAGCAGATTTGAGAAGGTTATAAGTGGACCTATTAAGTAAATTTGATAAGGTTCTGAGTGAACTTGTTGAGCATATTTGTACTACACCGAATAAACTATGTTTAGTGCAAATTTGAGTAGACTTGTGTTATATTGACTGGACTGTGTTTACTACAAGAGTTGAGCATAGTTGTGCTAGACCAAATGAACTATGTTTAGTCCAAGATGTTGAGTAGAGTTGTGCTAGACCGACTAAACTATGTTTAGTGCAAGAGATTGAGCAGAGTTGTGCTAGACTGGTTAGATTGTGTTTAGTATAGAATTGAGATAGAGCTTTGGAGGTTGCAGAGCAAAGAGGACAGAGTCTCCAATGGATAGAGATACATCAGCCAAGACATTTAGGATAGGTCTTCTGAGTGAGTACAAGAGTATTCAAGTGGAGAGATATCCACGGTTAGTGCAGTTGAGGCAGTGTCTTCTAAAGGATCACCAACCAGAGTAGAGGAGAAGGAGTTCTCCTGTGGATAGAGATCCACAAACAATATTTATGGGATCAACATTTGCTTTGTACAGAGGTCCATAAACATTGTAATTAGGAAGGATTCCCAAGAGATTATTTGAGAAATATTTAGAAGAAATATTTTCTTCGTGGAGGTAGCCATCTTTGGGTGAACCATGTTAAATATGTGTCTCTATTGTGTATGGTGTTTTATGTATTGCTTTGATTACTGCTATTGATACTACTATCTATACACTACATAATATTGATTTGAAAAGAAAAGTAAAAAGTGCTCTTATACTGTTCATCCCTCCTCTCAATATAAGCTTGTGTTCTTCAATTGGTATCAGAGCGGGTTCCTTCAGAAGAGTTTGATAGCTTGAAGTAAAAGCGGTCAAGAACACAATGGATCAAAAGGATCAAAGGAATGGATCCATCAATAATACAGTACCAGTATTTGATGGAAGTGACTTCTTGTATTGGTGTATGCTAATGAGATTTTACTTGATGGCACTTGGCAATGAAGTTTTGGATGCAGTGGAACTTGGATATGATTCAGTAGCAAATCCTCCTACATATAAGGAAGGTAAGCTTCTAATGCATGCAAACTCAAGAGCTATGAATGCAATTATAAAAGGATTGTGTAGATCACAATATATGAAGGTTATGTATTGTAAAATAGCAAAAGATATGTGGGAACTACTACATAACATATATGAAGGAGAAAAAGGTGTCAAGAAAGCTAAGATTAGAAATCTCAAAGGAGAGTTTTAAAATTTAAGAATGCATAATGATGAAAATATTTGTGACAATCTCAGTAATATTGATGAACTTGTACATGAGATGAGAGGTCTTGGAATGAAGGTTGATGAATCTGATGCTTATGATAAGATCTTGAGAACTCTTTCAAAAAAGTACAGTGAAAAGGTCTCTGCTATAGAAACATCAATTGATAATGATTCTTTGATAAGAAATTCTTTTATTGGCATGCTTACAACTTTTGAGATAATAACAAAAGGTCCTATCCCTCCGAAAGAGGCTACATTCAAAGTGAACAAGAAGATAAAGGGTAAGAAGTCAGAATCAAGCAGTGAGTCATCCAGTGATGAAGAAGCTAACTATGGAAGAAGAGATAAAGGTTTCAAAAGACCCATAGATCTAAGATCTATTAAGTGTTTCAATTGTGGAAAGTATAGCCATTTTGCAACATATTGTAAAGATCCAAAGAACAACAGTGATGAAGAAAAATAGGATCACAGGTACAGGGAATCAAAAAAATACAAGTACTAGAAGAAAAATATAGATGGACAAAAAAGATAAGGAAGGAAGTTCTTCCAAAGACAAAAGATAAGCTACTATGCAAATAATGCAAGTAAGTACTCAAATTATAGTGAAGCTAGTTTTTTAGACAATGATAAAGATGAAGTCCTATTTATGATTGAGGAAAAAGAACTAGTTAAGAAAAGGACTCCAGTTATTCTCAAGTGTTTTAGATGTGGTAAATTTGGACATATTGAAGATAATTGCACAAGATATGGTTATAGTTTCAGTGATGATGACTATGAAGATGCACTTGAAAGACCAGATTAAAATCTTCTAATTGGCATTAGAAGAAGAAGTGAGTGATCCTATAGAAGACAAGTCAAAAGAAAGTAATGATGTGGACAAAGGTAAAAAAATAGAGGATTATTCAATAGAGAATGGTTATGATCTCAAGGGAGAACTTATCTATGCCCTTGACATGGTAAAGATGGTAAGAAAGCAACACTCTAAGCTTTAAATTCAGTTTCAATAATGTGATGAAGAAATAATATTACTCATAGAGGATTTAGAAAAATCAAAGGCTAAGGCAAGAAAGTTCAAATATAAGTTAGAAGTAAAGATCTTGGAATGTGAGAAGTTAGCACAAGAAGTGGTAACTCTAAAATAAGATTTAGAGGACTCCAATATCAATATGAAAGGATTTAAAAATAGTTCAAAGAACTTGGATAAGTTCATCAAGTAAAACAGGTCTTGGATATGAAAAGGCTTAAGAAGAGTGGAAATGTGAATCAACTTCAAGCCTTGAAGAAGAAGAAACTTCAGAAGAAGATACCTCAAAATAAGATAGTATAAGTGGAAGTGAGACATAAAAGAATGATTTGGACAACAAAGAGTTCAACAAAGATAGGAACAATGCACAGAGAAGGTACAAATGGAACAACAATAAGAACAGGAGACCAATGAGGTCAAGACAAGGAAGCTTCAATTGAATATGTTTTTCATGTCACAGGTTTGGGCACATGGCTTCATAGTGCAAGACACATGAAAGACAGGAATATGGGAAAGGACAACTTTTCCATGGGTATTGTTACTCATGTAATGAGTTTGGTCACAAGGCAATGAATTGCAAGATTCATGATAGAAGAGGATATGCATTCACCAGGAGAAATCCTAAGATATTTGCACCTCCAAGGAATAATAACATTAAGTATTATAAGTGCAATAATGATGGTCACATAGCATAATGGTGTAGAGCAGACATTCTAGAAACAAGTATGAACAGGAATAGGAATATGAACAGGAACAGGAACATAAATAGGAACATGAATAGGAACATGGATGAGAACAAGAACAGGAATAAGAACAGTAACATGGATGAGAACAGGAAAAGGAACATGAATGATGTTAAAAATAGTTAGAGGATTCAAAAAAATCAAAAAATAATGGAAAATGATAAAGATAAAGAACAGTTCTTTCAGGGAGTAGAAATAATCCCACCCCAAAATTAATCACCTCATGAGGAGGTGAGGACGGGGTTAAACTAAGAGGCTCATTATTAGACCCAAGCCCCAAAGGTGACCCTTTGCCATTGATGTCAAAGTGGGAGAGATTTGTGTATTTGGGAGAGATTTGATAATTGAGAGAGCATTGAGCCAGGGGGAGAAAAAGAAAAAGAAAGGCCAGGTTTTAGTAAAAATGATATGGGTTGCCATCAATGACAAAGGGTGAGATTGTTGGACATTTTGAGTCCCTAAGTCAAAGTTGTCATTGATGTCACCAGATGAAGTCTTCATTAATACCAAAGATTTTAGCAGGAAATAAAGGGGACAAATATGGTTATTTGATATCCAGGAAGAAGGCCAAAGATCAAGTGAAACAGTGCAAAAGACAAAAGTTAAAAAGGAGTTATAATATTTTATAAATTATTTAAATTCAGTATGAATTTAAATTTTATAAATAAATATTAAAGGTACTTTATCAAAGGTATAATATTATAATATTAATTATTATAATATTAAATGTGCCATGGTGAAAACCCAATAAAATATTTATAATTCTTATTATAATGTTTTATAAGGCACAAGTGGGTTTTATAAAGTCTAAGGATATTTTAATAAACCCAAAGGTTGGGTTTAAGACCTAAGGCATTTAAAGCCTTAATGATCTCCACCGAAGTCATTTGGGCTAATTGCATATTGAAGTGCCAACGTTCTAAAGCAAATGAGGAATATTAATATTTAAACATATGCCCAAAGGGCATTAAGATTATCCTTGCTCGATTGAAAAGAAAGCATAAAAATTAATTAATGCAGAGCTCGTGAAATGGATGTGCAAAATTTATGTTTGGATTGCCAGTGAAAGAGACAAAGGGGGAAGCGTTGAAATTTACCTTGGCCTAGTGGCAAGTGGGTTGTAGCTTATGTTTTTGTGCAAGGAGGCCAATGTTCGAATATTGGAGGAAATGTTTGGTGGGTTTGTTGAAAACGCCAAACGTGAGGTGCACATTTTTTGAAACAATGAGGAGATAAATATTTTGAAGCACATGGTGCTTCTTTCAACTCTAATGAGCGTGTAGCTCGTGTGGTGGTTTATGTCATGGATAAGACATTTGTGTGGGTTGCGTTGAGAGTTAAAAACTCTCCAAAGGCAAAGGTAACATTTTTATTTTTATTTTAATTAAATGCCTAAGTTGGAGGTATAAGGTTGTTTTGTGGTTGAATTTTGGAAAATTTGCTTTGTAATAAAGTTGTGGTAGTTGAGAATTACCTTTAGGAGTTATAAGGAGAATTCTATTTTTATTATTAAAGTCTTAAAATTTGCTATTGTGGAATATTGAAAGGTTAAGACTTTGTGGGTAGTATGTTATTTTGAATTAAGGGTTTTTGTGACTATTGTGAGGATATTGATTATTATTTAAGTTTGAGTGATAAGGTGTAATTTTGATATTATTTTTGTGATATGTTTTGTTGAAGAAAATTATCCTCTAAACCTTATTGAGATTGAAAAGAGAAATTTATGAGTGTGGCAGATTTGTGAGATCAACTCCTTGTCAAACAAAAAGGTATGGACAAATTCTTCTTTGGTTAAGTTGGTTGATTGGCTTTCTTGAAAAATAAGTTTGGAGTGAAAAGGATTTGATTAGGGTTTTCTTTTTGAAAGTGTTTCAACAGGTTCTGAGTGGACCTATTGAGTAGATTTGGACAGATTCTAAGTGGACTTTTTGAGCAGATTTGAGTAGGTTCTGAGTGGACCTATTGAGAAGATTTGATCAGGTTCTAAGTGGAACTAGTGAGCATATTTGAGAAGGTTCTAAGTGGACCTATTGAGCAGATTTGAGAAGGTTCTGAGTGAACTTGTTGAGCATATTTACACTAGACCGAATGAACTGTGTTTAGTGCATATTTGAGTGGACTTGTGCTAGATCGATTGGACTGTATTTAGTGCAAGAGTTGATCAGAGTTGTGCTAGACCTAATGAACTATGTTTAGTGCAAGAGATTGAGTAGATTTTTATTAAACCGAATAAATTGTGTTTAGTGCAAGATATCGAGTAGAGCTATGCTAGACCAACTGGATTGTGTTTAGTATAGAATTTAGATAGAGCTTTGGAGGTGATAGAGTAGAGAGGACAAAGTCTCCAGTGAATAGAGATCCATCAGCCAATATATTAAGGATAGGTCTTCTGAGTGAGGACATGAGTCTTCAAGTGGAGAGAGATCCATGGTCAGTGTAGTGGAGGTAGTGTTTTCTAGATGATCACCAGCCATAGTAGAGGAGAAGGAGTTCTCCTATGGATAGAGATCCACAAATCAGATTTAGGGGATCAACATCTCCTTTGGATAGAGGTCCATAAACATTGTAATTGGGAAGTATTTCTAAGAGATTATTTGAGAAATATTTAGAAGAAATATTTTCTCCATGGAGGTATCCATATTTGAGTGAACCATGTTAAATTTGTGTCTCTATTGTGTATGGTGTTTTGTGCATTACTTTTATTACTGCTATTGATATTGCTATCTATACACTACATAATATTGATTTGAAAAGAAAATTAAAAAGTGCTCTTATACTGTTCACCCCCCTCCTCTTAGTATAAGTCTGTGTTCTTCAAATAAAAAATTTAGTGAAGATGTAGCCACAACGGATGAATCAAAAAATTTCTTAGGAGATGAAGGGTATGAACCTGATGGATAAGGAATTTTGTACCTGGATGAATCTAGTGAAGATGAAGCTAGATTTGATAGCGGACTTATTCATTGGAAAATGGAGGAGTATGAAATTTTTCAGCCCAACTACCTCTATATTGAGTCAAAGGAGATCAAGGAAAAATAAGATGAACCAAAAGTTAGTCAAAAACCTAAAAAGAAGGTAGAAGAGAAATAGATATTCCCAAGAAGTTTTGCAGAGTATATAGTAGGATATGCGGGGATTGATACAAAATTGAAACACCCAAATAATGTAGAGAAAGCAGTAAGTGAGCCAAAAAATATTAAATATGAATGACCTTAGATAGTTGACATCAATCTAGGAATGGAGGAGGAACCTAGGATGATTCACTACGGTGATGATTGGAACCCTATACTGAAAGTGACGGTTTTTAAGATATTCTTGGAATCTAAGGATGTCTTTGCATGGACATATAAGGACCTAAAGGGAGTACCCCCAAAGGTTTCCACAATATTACGCTAATTCTTGGAGCACAACCTATAAGGATGAGACCATATAGAATGAACCCAAAGTATGTTGCATTAGTGAATGTAGAGATAGAAAATATGTTGGAGGCAGGAATCATCTTCAGGGTGACAACCAGTGAATGGGTATCACCTATAGTGATCACCTTGAAGAAGGAAGTGGACAATATCAGAATATGTGTGGACTTTAGGAGTCTAAATGCAATAACTATTAAGGACCCCTTCCCTATTCCCTTCACAGATTCTATCCTGGAAGAAGTCGTAGGACACGAGATCTATTCATTTTTGGATGGATTTTCAGGTTACAATCATATTAGTATAGTCAAGGAGGATAATCTGAAGACCATATATGTTGTGGAGAATGACATCTAAACGTACAATCGAATGCTATTTAGGCTCTGCAATGCCCCAACTACATTTCAGCACATCATACTATATATATTTGACTAATTGGCAACAGGGAACTTCAAAGCATTTTTAGATGATTGGTTCATTTATGGGAAGATCAAGGAGCATATTCCTACCCTCAATGAATGTATGAGTAGGTGCAGAAATCCACAGATATCATTAAATCCTGGGAAATGCTACCTGATGGTACCATATGGGAAATTGTTAGGACACAGTGTGTAGTGAAGGTTTAAAAATAGATCCTAAAAATATCTGTGTGATACTACATATGAAAGAACCATACGATATGAGTTCACTTAAAACCTTCTTAGGATCGATAGGTTATTACAAAAGGTTTATCAGGAATTATGCACATGTATCCTACCCATTGGATTCATTGACGAAGAAGAATGTTCCTTTCAGATGGGCAAAGGAGCACTAAGGAGCCTTTGAGGAGCTGAAGGCTAAGCTCGTGAGTAGTCTGATTTTGGTATTCCTGAATCGGGATAACAAATTTGATGTCCATATTGATGCTTCAAATTTTGCAATTGGATGTGCTTTGTTACAAGAAGGCCAGTTCAGGCTTAGATCAACCTATTTCTTTGCTAGTCACCTATTGTCAAGGTTAGAGAGAAATTATAGTACAACAGAAAGAGAAGCTTTGGGAATGGTATATGCAGTCCAGAAGTTTAGGCATTACCTATTGGCGAATCCCTTTGCTTTCTACATAGATCATCAAGCTCTATTGTACTTGATAAATAAATCAGTGATACAAGGATGGGTAAGTAGGTGGCTTGTCACCCTATAAGAATTCATATTTCGAGTAGTAAGACCTGGTAAGAAGCATGTTATTGCAGATTAGTTATCTCAAATACAATCAGGTGAACCTGTAGGAACAGGAGTTCCAGATGAATTCTCGGATGCACAATTATTCACCATAAATATTGTCCCATCATGGTACAAGTTTATTGGGTAGTACCTATCCATATGATATTTGCCATAGGAAATGATAGCAACCGAGAAAAAAAAAGTAATCATGAAGTGAGCACCCTTGTAGTTGATAGCAAGATTGTTGTATAAGATGGGAAGCGATGGTATCCTAATAATATGTGTGATGGAATAAGAAGTCAAATCGGCATTGAAAGAATCTCATGAAGGCTTAGCAAGAGGGCACATGGGACCAGATGCAACAACTAGTAAAATATTACTAGCTAGACTATGGTGGCCCACACTGTATAATGATGCGTAAGAGTATGTAAAAGCATGCGATACTTGTCAAAGGGTAAGAAAATAGGTAAAGAGGGACTTTATGCCATTGAATCCATCACAAACCTAAGAACTATTTGAAATATGGGGATTAGACTTTGTTGGACCATTGAAGATATCTCAGAGAAGGAAGTGTAGATACATCGTAGTAGCAATGGAATACTTGATAAAATGGGTTGAAGTGATATCATTACTTGATAACTCAGCTAAAAGTATAGCAATATTCTTGTATGATCAAGTAATCACAAGATTTGGTATTCCACTACAAATCACAAGTGACCAAGGAGGACACTTCATCAATAAAATCATCAAAATGCTGACAACAGAGTTTAGGATTTTGTACTCATTGTCTAGTCCATATTATCCCACAGTGAATGGGTAGGCGAAAGCAATAAACAAAGTCCTGGTATCTACTTTGTATAAAACCTATGGAATAGAGGGAGAAGATTGGGAGGAAAGGATACCATATGTTTTATGGGTATATACAACAACCTTTAAACCAACAACAAAGCATACACCTTTCCAATTAATGTATGGACAGAAAGGAATGGTGCCAGTTGAATTCTTGATACCAAGTTTGAGAGTCGCGATAGAGTATCGCTTGGGTGATCAATAAATTTTGGAAGAGTGACTGAAAATACTAATAAAATTAGATGAAAGAAGAGTCATGGCACAATGGGCGATTGAGGTAGCTCAAAAATAAGGAAGGCATGGCATGACAAACATTTGAGGAAGTTAGAACTCAGTCCGGGTGACTTGGTTCTAAATTTTAATGGAAAGCAAAAAATCAAACCTAGTAAGTTCAATATGTTATGGCTTGGTCCCTATAAAGTGGTTGAAGTAATGAATAATGGAGTAGTCAAGTTACAAAACATGAATGGGATGGAGGTACTCGACACTGTAAATGGCTTAAATTTGAAGCCTTACAAGGTATAATGCTTATTCATTTCTTTAGAAGAGATTGAACGAAGAACATGAATAGAAGCTCAATGAAGGATTCAAGATGATCTAGGTCCATCATAGCAGGATCCTGACACAAGACTTACACACGTATTTTTAGAAGAGGAAGAGACAAGATCAACCATAGAACAGCAAGATTTGGCACCTTGGCCTGAAGAAAGAAGAAGATTACGAGTGCATGTTAGATTTATGGATCGGACCGAACGAGTAGAGAAGGAAGATGAAGAATGGATTCCTCCAAATGAAAGAGGACATCAAGAGATAGTAGTATTATCCAAAAATAGGGGAAGGCTAGAGGAAGCACCCCCAGTAAGCAAAAATATGATGTATCCTCAAGTAGAACAGAAGGAAATACCCCAACAAGTTGTAGGACAAAGAAGGATACGGTTAACAATACAGTATGAGGATAGAGTGGACACCTTTAAAATAGAAGTTTTGAAATAAAATAGGAACAAGACCATCGATGAGGAATTGGTTGAACTTACTCCATTGGCTCAGATAGAGCTATTAAAATAGAGAATGTGACTGCAGACTTAGTAATTGCAAGAATAATATCAAACATTGTGAGGTCATAATACAAGGTTGAGAGAACAAACCATCCAAGAATTGGATAGTATAATACGAAGGTTGGATGAGCAAAGAACAACTAGGCTACAAGAGCTAGAGGAAGAACCTGAGGATGATGAGGGGATAACTCAAAGAAGCAGTGTAAGAAATGATGGAGCGAGCATAATTTTTTAAGTACCACCAAATGATTCACCAATGACAAATGAAGATGCAAAAATGTTGTGGTTAGACATTGAGGAAGCAACCCCACCAGAATCACAAGGTAATGTATGGCTAGATTTGAGTGACTCCAGTAATAAAGGAATGCCTTGGCTAGTAAGGGAACCTAGCACAAGAAGCAGTGATGAGGAAGATTGCCTAGAGAACCCCCAGAATCATTAAGATAATTGTGATCCCCCAGCATGTACAAAAACATAGCAGAAACTAGGAAGATCATAGGAACGTCAAACCAACCTTGATCCGTAAGCATATATAATAGCCTATAGACAGTTGAGAAGATAAAGTAGATAACTTACCAACAGATTAGATGGAATAGAGAGAAGAGAATCGAAATAAATTAAGTTCTAAGATGGACTTTTTTGACGCATATAGAGAGGTCTTGGCAACTTCATCTCCACAAAGAAGCTTCGAGGAGAGAATATGTGGACGTCGCTTAGCACATGCAGATCATAGAATTAGAGCACTACGATAATTGTAACCAAGCACAAGAAGTAGAAGTCCACTAGCCAAAATTAAGTTGGTAGAGATAACTCTTGATAATTGAGCAATGGGAGGAAGGAACAGAGAATGACCCCTAAGGCTTCAACCAGGAAGGGGAGGAGGTATTCAACTACAAAGTGAGCAAGGACAAGGTGATGTTACAATTAGAGAAGGAAGTGGACGAGGAAGGTTTTGACCCCCTACTCCTATATGGCTAGGAGATACACCTTTAGCTTGTATGAACTAGATAAGTAATCTACGAGGGTTACCATGAATGAGAGGAATATTACCTAGTCCCACAAGGTAGTATCCATTAGGACGACTACCACTAATCTAACAAGGACCTAAAAGAGTGATAGGTGGTAGAGGATTACTCCAAGAAAGGTAGGAATCACCATTGGTGCAAAGAAACCCGATGTCAAGAGGAATAGGACAGAGAAGACACTCACGTAAGAGAGGCCTTGTTGGTAGAGAAAGAATACACTTCATAGATGAAAGAAACCTAGGCCAACAAAGGATTTGATCACCAAGTCTAGAGCTGTAATTGATCCGAGGAGATAGGTGGAGAAGTCACTCAAATGATAGTAGAGTGGTTAGGACAACGCTACCACGAGATCAATCACCTGTGCGACAAGATGAAAGGACACCAGGTGAAGATACTCCAACTTGAAATTTTACAATTCCAAATTGTACACATGGTATGGGAAGGCTAGGAAATTCGGTAACATCACAAGTGGAGAGGAATCGACCTAGAGAGCAAGTGGCACCAGACGACACAATCACTCAAAATGTCACAGTCGATCCTCCAAGAGAAGAATTTGATGGAATCATACAAGTGAATGTTCCTATATGATTTCCAAGGCAGTAAGTGTAAATAGGTTAGAAATAAAAAGAAAAAGAAAAAATGAAATAAAATAAAATGCCTTATTGTGAAAATATCTCGGGACACAATTAGGAAGGAAGTGGGTTGAAAAATAGAAATGGTGGCCTCTTCAAGAGAGAAAATAGACAAAAATTTCTCTAAGTGATAGATTATACAAGTCAATTTTTAAGATGAAAAAACACAAGTGATAGATCATACAAGCCAATTTTTGAAGTCAAAAAGCATAAATGAGAGATCGTACAAGTGAAATTAGAAAGAGTACATGGGAAATTGTACAAGAAGGCATGTTGTATGATTTAGGTCATATAGTGTATGATTTTAGGCACAGTTGTACAATTTTCAACAATCGCATTAAATGTTGCATGTGTGGATCGATGATTTATCGAAAAAGAGTGGGAAAAAGTTAAAAATCTCATGAAAAGCAATGAGTTGTCAATCATCTAGGAAAATAAGATGAAAAGACATGCAAAATGGTGCAATATCAAATTTGGAGAGGTTAGGGTATGGAGATAGTTTAAATATAAGGCTCACCCTTGCAATTTTTTAAACCGTACAAAGAAGAGTTCAAATTGTTTTAGGAGAACAAAGGTGACAATCATGCAACTGAATGGGATCAACCACATGGGAATTAAAACTCACCAGTAAGCTACAATAATTCATGACCCATTTTCAAATTCACACTAGGGAGACTTTTCACACTCGAGGAAATCAAACCGAAGAAAAAAAAAGATAAAAAGCAAGGGTTTGACTACATTGAAGGAAGAATTTGAGTTCAACCAGAAAGAAATAAGGTTTTGTAGTATATGACATCCAAATATGAACCAGGTCATTAAAAAATATACATTAGGGTTCAAATAAGAGGCATATTGGAGCTGAAGCGAAGAAATTACAAGGAAAATGAAGTTACAAACCCTAAATCGGATAAAAGCAGCTAAGAACGAAAGGAAGAAGATGGAGAAAAGGAAGGAGCAGTCCATACGGCTACATGTGACAATGAAATTTTTTTTTTGGGGGGGATAAATTGTGCCAAGGGTGGAAGAATTGAGAAATAGCTCCCAAAAAGCATTAAAAAGATAGATCGTGGCATTTCAATAATTGGGTCAGAGAGAAATCATAGAAGGAAAGTGTGAAATGCAATTTTTAGGTGGATAAGGGTTTGAAAATATGTACTATATGATTTTGTGGTGGAGTGTACGATCTTAGGAAAATGTTTGTGCAATTTTGGGCAATTTTTGGGTTGTTTTTAGCCATTTTGAGCAAATCATATGAAATCATACAGATTCGATGAGGGGGAGCAGTTGGAGAGGGATATTGTATGGATTAGTGCATCCTTGTATTATTTTAGGCTATAATTTTATGATTTGCAGAAGAGCGAACAATTTTAAGATCGAAATGTGATAATTTGAACAATGTACGATCTGGAGGAGATTGCTCATAAGGAAATCATACAGGAGTAAGAGAAAGAGCATATTGTATGATTTGTAGTAGATTATATGATTTTTGAGACACTTCTAATTGCAAAATTGGTGATGTTTGAGTAGCAAGAAAACTAGAGGTATGGCAAGAAAATAATTTCAGTCGAGGATTTCAAATATTGGTTAAGAAGAATTGTAGCCAATAGGGTGGAATGGTCACGAAGATCCATGCACGAGAGAGAGTCATGGCCATAGCAATAGCAAGGGTGATAGTTTCAGTCTCGTTATTGGTGTGACACTCATCCTTAGATAAGAGGAGGATACAGGTCATGGAGAGGTTAGAGGTACTAGAGGGATGATAGAAGGAGAACACCACCAAGGTACCGAGAGGAGAGAATGGCACAAAAAAGGATCCTAAGGAGGGAATTGAGGAGTGAGGTACATGTTTTCGAATTTGGATGAGGATCTGAGTAGTGGACCTAAGGAGGGTTAGGTGGAAATAACAAATATATCATTTGTACATCATGGAGGAGAGACATGCAGGAGGTGGTGGATTAATGAATGGAACAAGAACCACCCCTAGAGACAATAGTTTGAGGATGTTGGTGTATTTGTAATAGCACAAGTGCCACCACACCAAAAGACCTTCTTCTACAACTATCTGTTGCAGATGGTTCAGACATATAATCTTGCAACTAGAACTACCTTTTTTAATGTCTTTAAAAGGTCGGTGAGAGTAGAAATCTAGACGGAGGCTTTTAGGAAGACATTCAGATTGCCAGCATATGATACAGAGATAGTTAAGAATTTGGTTGATTTTATTAAGACATATCATATCATCACTTTGTTAACCAATGTGAAAGTCATTTACTGATGCAAAGATCTCAGATGTAGGAACTCGAGGAATTAAATAGAGCTAGTTGAAAGGGGACGATTGACCATGTGCTATGAATATTGTAATGGCTCGACTATTAGGAGATACATTGGCCATAGAGATGCCAATATGGATGACTCAATATGTAGAAGGAATCACCAAAGAGATCAAGTATGATTGGGGTATCTATCTAGAAATAAATATGCATGAAGTACTGACGAAAAGACCGAAGAATTTTGGAATGAATTTCCATGCCATCGAATTGTTGTTAAATGTTGTTAGGGAAATGGAAATCCACTTTCTAGGTTTGACAGAACCTAGAAATGTGAGGGTAGGATAGCCAACCATTTTGAGGTGGGCTAAGTCAGTACCAGTCCAAAAGGAGACTTTAGAGAAGTATCGAATAAGAAAGAATAGCAAGCCACTAAGGTAAAGGAAGATACTTCTTCGGAGGATGAGGATGTACATCCCCAAAGAAAAAGGCCTAGGAAGTTGGAACTTGAACTAGAGCAACAAGAACTTTAGCAATGGTAGCAGGAGCAGCCATCAGTTCAGGAAAGGGAGGAAATTGTGGGAAGGTAATATAGCCCAATACAAATAAGGACAAGGAGGCAACAGGAAATAATGGCAAAGAATCTCACCCTATAAAAACAAATTGAGACTGTGCAGAAGGATTAGCAAGAGGAAAAGAGACAGTCAAACTCATAGAAGTTGAATCTGCATGAATGGAATTGGACAGAAGTAGAAAAGATGCTAGAATCCCCACAAATCTTCTAGCATAATGAATTTGAAATTTTAGACTCTTCAAAATTATGGGAAGACACAAAGGTGGGGCAGATAGCACAAAAAGTGGTAGCCACCACTTAGGAGAAAAAGGATGAAACTGAAGTAAGAATGGAAGCCTTAGAGGAAGATTCTAGAGAAAATAAGAAGCCCTATTTCAAATTCGTGATGGGGGGAAGTTCAAATCAAAATAATCCAAGTGATGTGCAAGAATAGGTGAAAGCATCACAAGAACAAGAAGAACCTATTGTTGTAAAATTCACAGTAATGGAGACACGACAGAAATAAGAGCAAGTGACTGAAGAGAAATAGTCAGACTCTACTGAACAGAAATAAACCTAGGAATAGACAGAGCAGTAACAATCTTAGAAAGATATTGTGAATGTAGAAGATGATATGGAGGTGGAGAATACAATGGAACAGACTCCACCAAGAGAAAATATAAATATAGAGAGAGCACTACTAGATCTTGGGGGAAGCTCTAGCCACCACATGGAGGAAGAGGAAGAATAAATTTCTACGGAGGATGAACTGCGATGAATACAAACAAGCTACCTTCTAAAGGTACTGCAGTTGGACAAGATCGAAACTAAGGAGGTGGTACATGGAGTAGAATATGATGTGGAACATTTCTTCTCTCATATAGGCAATGCCATAGCTAGCGCCAGATTACAGTTTTTTATTGGACACATGGAAGAATTTAAGTTGTGGGAGGAACAAGTGTCTCTCAAATTGGAGAAGATAAAGAAATGAAAGAGAAACAAGGAGTGCATAAGGAGAATTATAGGCATTCATATACAACACCCATGGAAGTTACCCAGGGAAGAGGTAACCACGATGTTGGGAAGATATGACTTACCAGAGGGAGTGAGAACCAACTATAGGCAATATCCAAGGTTGTACCTGGATAGAATGAATTTAGAATACAATAGGGTCACTACATGATTGGCTATCACTTTGAGGAAGTTGAACTTCCTAACACATTGGATAGAGTGGTTGAGCATCGAATTGGAGCAGATTTATCAGCTCAAGGAAGATTATAAGGAGGAGACAGAAGCCATTCAAAAAGAGATGATTGAAATGGAGGAAGAATTGCAAAAGTGTAATATTATGGTAGAGGAGAAAATAAATAAATTGGAATAATAACTGCATAGCACCAGGGCTAATTTAGAGGCCAGACTTAGCTCACTTGAAGAAGAGAAGTGACATGTCTCACAAACAGTAGAAGACATGATTAAGGATTTGGAGGCTCAACTCAGATCTAAGTATGAACAGATGAACACGCAATTGGTCAAAAATATGATAAAATGGCAGCACAAGCCAAGAAGATAGAAGAGCTTATGAAGGACAACAAAAGATATAATGACATGGTCCTAGAGAAGCAAGCACAATTGAAGGCTAGGGAAGATATTGTTTGTGCCTTGGAGGCTAAAGTTGACCACCACCTGAAGACCATTACTGAGAAGAATGAGGAGCTTTAGGTTGTGACTCGACCAGGAGCTCATTTGTAGGAAAAGCTGAAGAAGAGTGTCATTGATCAAGAAAAGCAAATGAGGGAACTCCTGAATACCACCTAAGAGAAAGCTAATTTCCATGGGGTAAAAGCAGTGGAAATGGGGAATTATGCAGTCAGGTTGAAGAACGAATATGCAATTCTTCAATCCCAAGTGGATGACTTAAAAGTTGTGGTTGCAAATTACGAGGTGTGATTGAAATAAAAGGACGAGTTAGTGAGGACACTGACCAAATTAAATGGGAGGGCAGATGTAGGCAGCAAATCCTTCTTCCAGAAGAAGAAGTGATAAATGGATTTACCCAATTTTAACAGTTTTGACAAGTTTTGTAAATAATACAGGTAGGAGTAAACCATACAACCAGGATATAAAACCATACAAGGCAAAGGTAAATCATACAAGGCATAATGAAATGACATGAAATGCATGGGAAATATAATTTGAAGTTGTAATTGCACATGTAATTGATTATTAAGGTTTAGACTTAGTAAAAGTCTTAATTAATGAATTTTGTTATGCATGGGCAGTTGTAAATAACTAAATGCCTCAGGAACATATTTGAAACAACCTATGCAATGTTATATAAGGTCCCATTTTTTATTTTGATGGTTTGGACATATACTAGATATAATATGATATAGTTGGATTATTTTGGTTAATCTAGAAAGTGTTAGGAATTAGACTATGCCTTAGAGAATGATTCTATGCCATTAATAAATATGAATGAATAGTAATTAGAAATTATAGCTTCTCTCATCTATTTTATGATTTTGGAATGGTTGAATTGCAATTGATGGTTTAGTTCTATTGCATGTACTTTTGTTTGATTGTTATGACTAATTTTTGCATTGTTGTGGAATAATGGATGGAACTGGCATTGGTGTAGCTTTTTGTAATGATCTGGAATGATGATAATATTGAGGAAGATGTATTGAACCCTTATGTATGATTTTTGGACATCGCCATTGGAACTGCAATGCTCTCAAGCCCCGTTGATATGTTTTGCATGTATTTAGAAAAGGATTAATTACCACATTAAAACCTTACAAAACCTATTTGAGAGAGATTGGTCCATTATAGTATCTAACTTGGCACTTGGTTGCACCTTCATTTTTTATAGATCGTACACTAGATTTTGTACAAATCGTACAAAAGATAGTTACCCGATTTAGCAGTTATGTGATTGGAAGGAACTTACCCGATTTGGCAGTTTTGGTAAAGCGACTTGTTGGGTTACAAAACTATGTATGGCAGCCTGCAAAACTGAATCTGAAGGATTGGCTGAGTGTGTAATTGTACAACCACCACCATTGCATTATTTTAGACCATACAGTGTGTCACTTTGGCTTCCGTACAAGTTGTTCATTAGGCGTAAACTAGTACTTTAGAGATCGTATGGTTGTACGATTGGAAAACAAGTTGGGATTAGTAAAATTGATCAAATTAATTATTATAAATCACCTCCTCACTATGAATACTGCACCTCTATACTACAATAATGGGATATAGCAATCACAAGATGCATAATAATATGAAATAAAGTAACTCTATAAGATTACTAAAAATATGCTATAAATAGAAATAATGGAAATGTATACAAAGTAGCTATGGAGAAAATGAACACTCCATGAATAAAGCTACTACTCAAGAATGATATTTGAGCATATCACACTCCATAACATTACATCACACTACTACATCACACCATATTGTTCTACGCTACTGGATACTACTTCCTACTGCTATGTCTTGCTCTTTCTATGGCCCTTTATATAGGAAAATAGGTTCCTTGGCCAACACTCTAACTAGTTGTGCAAGGGACAACTTGCACATTGACATTGGTGCACTTTTCACATTGTATGAAGTAACTAGATAACTTCCTCCTAAAGTAATTTAATGTCCTCAGTATGTACCAAGAAAGGTACATTTACATGACCCAAATGATGTAATATAATCTATTTCTAACACCCCCTGTATTACATTATTTGGGTATTGAAGACTTTAGTCTTCAATGTGGATTTTCTTCTTCTCCTTGAGATTATGAATCTTCTTCTCTGTTTTCTATAACCTTTTCAATCAAGTGATTATTGTTTTCATAATATGTCATTCTTTTTGAAAGAGCTTTGATTTCATAATCATATTTCAATTCTTCTAGTTCTTCAATTTCTTCTATCCTTTGAGCTAGATGTCCTTTTTTATTTATTTTTTGATACTCTAATTGGGGATAATTGGTTGGACGTTGGAATTGATACTGATGAGAATTTTGATATTTTCATGACTGAAATTGGTTCCCATTGTTCATTTGTTTCCTTGATTATGATTTTTGGGATTGAATCTACAATAGTTGGTGCTATGGTCTTTTCTCTTGCACATTTGACAATACCTATTGTACCATGTTTTCTATCATTTTTATGAAGAATCCATGTTTCCCTATGGATTTTCTTTAGATGCCAATGTAGTGTTAGACATTTCATCTTTAACTATATTTTCCACTTCATATTCCTGTAGAATATTGACCAAGTCATCAAGAGAAGTATCTTTACTTAGAACTTGTAAATATGTTACCAAATGTTTATAGATGTCTGGAAGTGCTCTCATAGTTACTTGAGTAAGAAGTTCATCCTTAACTTTTTCTCCTAAGGTAAATAATTTCCCTTTAATATATGCTACCTTCCTTAGGAACAATTCTATGCTTTCTCCATTATTCATATTTAATGAATGAAGTTGAGTCTAAAGATGAAGAATGGATACCTTATTATTTCCAGGCTTGTCCATGCATCTGAAGATGTTTTTTCTAAACTGATATAGGGTTGTATTTCATCAGTGATAGCAAAGGTTATTATCATTAGAGCCTTTGAATCATTTTCTATGAACTTTAGGATTTAAATATCATCTGTGGTAGGTATTTGTGTTTTCCCTTTGACAATATCCCAAAGTTTTTCATATACCAATATAGCTTTCACTTTATTCTTCTAGGAGAAATAATTAGGACCCTTGAGTAGTTGAGATTTTTCTAGGAAGAATTTGTTTGAAGCCATTTAAATTCCCTAATATCAATCCTTAGATTTTGTAGAATGCCTTATGACTCCCTAGTATTTTTTGGATAAGATATTCTGATATAGTGCTTTTGTAAATTATAGTTCAATATTTGGTTGATTTTGTAAATTTTTGTAAATACCAAAATCAACTTTTATTATCCCTTATTGCTCCTATTGAACTAAGCACTTTTCCCAAATTTTAAAGAGGTTTTAATGTTGGATCTTTTGTCTCCTTTTGAGAAGTTTGAGAAAATAATTTTATAAATTTCCAACCTTTGAAATGCTATGATAAACCTCTCTTTTTAATATCCCTTTGGGAATTAATTTAAGTGAATCTAATTTCCAATAAATTAATTTGATGTATTAACTCTTATAACTCCCTAATTTTTGGAAAAAATAGACCACAATAATATTGTAAATATTTAATATTTATTCTAGTAGAAATGATTATTACTCCTAGGTTTTATATTGCAAATATTATATTGATTTGATAAAATATTCCATTTGATGTATGGCTTTCAATATAATCAAATTCCTTCAATTTTAACCTTTATCCTAGGAAAGAAAGCACATAAGAATGGGAATGAACTTTACCTTTTATCAAGCAATAATCGACACTATTTCAGATGAGCTAGGGCTACAATATTGATGTCAATGCTTTGAATACTTTGATTGTACCCTCCAATGGAATCACTTGGAGTTTATCCTTATGTGTAGCATTCAAAATCTGGTGTTGTTTAGACTCTACCTTTGACCTTGCTTTACTAGAGTATTGAAGGCTCTACCACCTTCTTTACACGCTACAACTCGACCCTGTGCACGTAGACAACGAAGTGATAAATGTGGAGACTAAGATTGCTACATGTGCTTTATCATTGACATCCTTAAAATGGAGAATATTCTTATATGAAATGCTAAATGGCATGTTAGTTTTTCTTTTGAGTGCTTGAGGAGTATAAGGTACCAAAGAAACATTTATATCCCTTCGTGTAATATATGAAAGTTATGTTATTCAAAAAAACATTTGGTCTCCCAATGAAAAAGTGTATCCCATACACTCAATGCACCAGCCTATTCATGTAACTCCTTTTTTGAATATGAGCACTCACTTGATGAGTGTTAGGGTTTACCTTCAGTGAAAATATCACTTTATTCTCGTGCATGGACGTTGTCTCTATCGCTAGTTCACCGGGCCCTTTGGAGATCCTTTTAATCTTGAAAATACCCAACTCTTATTTAGTTCACTTGTAGTATTTTCTAGCTGGGATGTGGAGCAACGATTTGGAGGCTTGAGCACTAATTTTTAGCCAATGGATGTGGAGTAAGAAACATTCCAATGGTGCTTTAATATTTCTTCCTTTCTTACTTGTTATACATCCTCCTTTTGTAGATAATGTTGCTCTCAAATTATGTTGTTTCTCCCTTTGATTTTAATCCTTGTCCAGGGTGTGAGGAGAATGAGCCCTTTGAGAGGCTCCATGTGCTATGCTTGGATTGATGCTATCATGCGACCGCTTTCGACTAGTTTTTTTCAGCGAGTATAGTGCCTTTGAGGCACCTTCAAATCTGCTTTCTCTCTCTATATATAAACCAGATTATGATAGTGCAACACAATGTAATGTATTTTAATATAAAATATCCTTTACTGCACCTTCTTTTGCACTCCTTTCAATACAAAAATTTCTAGTGTTGTGGCATAATTTTGAATGCAATGTAGGGATTTTGAGGTTGTCTCTTTGATTAGACACCTTCCCATTTTTGCTTGGGTATTTTTCAAATGAACCTAATATTGTAACCTCTTGATAGAAGCTCTTTTTTTTTTGTATATTCCTACACAATATCTTTGTTTCAAAAAACTTGTGCTTTGAATATGAGATTCACCAAGTCTCGATTTGAGGCTACCTTTACTGATCTTCGGTGGCTACTTTCTTCTCCAATGCTTAGAGGATTTGAGCTAATTTTGTGGCTTCTCTTGGCCACTGAACATTGTAGATTTTTGTACACTAATAGTGTCTGTAGACACTTTGACAAATTATGTTTTTGTGCCCTTCTCATGAACACAAATAATAATCTCTTTGAGAGCAATATAATAGTGCAAATGAATCTAATAATCTTTTACTTTTAATGCACTAAAAATTTCATCTTATCACTCTAATCAACTCTAAAAAATAATGCACTTAATCAATTTACTGCAACTAATCAAGAATAATCTAAAATGAATCTTCAAGAATTATTCTTCAATTTCCTTATAAGCAAGGTATTAGGAGCTAGTTTTCTTTTGCTTTCTAAAGTAGATGATAGGTAGTTGATAGATAGTTGAAATTATGAAATCTAATCAACTCCTAAAGTGTAAATTCACCTTAAAGGAACCTTTCTCCTTTTGCACTTTTGAATATTGTAATTTAGTTCTTCTATTTGCAACTTTAATCCAAATTAAGGTGTTTATACAAATCTAATAAGTAATACAATTAATAAATCTACTTGCACCAATAGTTGTTTGAATGCAAAAATGAAACACCAATGCAATATATAAAGTAACAAAAGCACTATAAATGACATAAAATTGCACAAACATATATTCTTTTATTGATATGGGGTAGATATCTTGATTGTACAAATAATGTGCCTCAATATGGGGTATTTACAATTCCCTTGATATAGGTGTTACAATGTTAGGGTTTCCAAGGCCCTAAATCAGTGAATGGTGGTGTCTTCAAACTCATCTTTGATCCCAATAGTGGTGAGTGGGCTTCGATATCCTATGTAGGGCCACTCGAGCTTCAACAACTATCAAATAATGTGATCCTTAAACCTGCACATGCAACAAATAAACAAGGATTAATAACATTTGTGAGGGCTCCACTGCATGAGACCCTTAGAAAAGCAAATTACTAAACCCTAGTTTCATAAAGAAAGTTGTAAAACTAATATAAGAATACTAAAAATACTTGCAAATAAACTTTTACCTTGTCTTTGCTAACTTTCCATTTTTGTCTTCGTTATTTTTGCAGATGATGATTACACAGATGTGCCCTAATGGCACCCAAGGGTCGTAGGACTACAAAACTAGGGCTAGAAACACCTACAGGTGCTTGGTTATGGCTAGAATGCCTAGAGGCACCTTGTAGGATCTGATGAGCGCTCTCCAAACTTTGGTGGGCATTCAAAAAGCTTCGAGAGGTGTTTGGATGTTAAGGGGAAGGTCACAGAACCAGATCTAGTTTACGAGGTGGATGATGGTGAATGCAGGGGAGGCACGATAAAGTTATGGAAAATGTAAGTGGCGAGGATGTTTGGGTGATTGAGGACTTAGGGCAGAAGGGCTTAGGAAACTCAAGACCTCAGGAAGATGGTAGGGACTCCAAAAACTCAGAAACTTAGGAGTTGAGTCATCACAATGACTCCTCTTTATAATCTCTCCTTAGGCACATTAGGGTTTCAATAACATGAAATGTGTGGCTAAGATCAAAACATGAGGAAGGGTGGAGATTAAAGTGGGAAAAGTGGCATGGATTAAGGTGGATGGATGGCTAGGATTAAAACATGATGGATGGCTAGGATTAATTTATACATATATACATATATTTATTAAATATATAAATATAATATATAAAATATTATTATTTAAATATATATTAAACAAATATATATAAATATATATAAATAATTGATAATGTGGTGGGAAGTTATGAATGGATGACAAGTGGTTAGATTTTAGTTTCTACAAGTTGCTTACATTTTTTTGAAAGCTCTTTTTGCCACTTTTGTAGAGGATGTAGATCTTGGTGTCTAAGATCACCAAGTTGCTACCTTGAGTACTATATTGCATATCTTTGTAAGATGCCCTGAACAACTTCATCTTCACCAAAAAATTGTCTAGAACTTTCTTTCATGAGCCTAGAATTTTGGTGGCTTATTCTCCTCTTGTATTCTCATCCTTTTGTGAAGAACACAAGCTTATATTGAGAGGGAGGGTGAACAATATAATACCACTTTTTACTTTTCTTTTCTCAAACAATAATATCGAATATATCAATAGCAATATCAAACAATAGTAATCAAAGCAGTGCACAAATCACAACATACAATAGAGACACCAATTTAACATGGTTCACCCAATATGGGCTACTCCATGGAGAAAATATTTCACTAAAATTTTCTCAACAAATATCTTGGGAATCCTTTCCTATTACAATATTTATGGACCTTTGTCCAAAGGAGACACAAATCCCCTAATCAAGTTCATGGATACCTATCCACATGAGACACCAATCCCCTCATCTGGTTTATGGATCTCTATCCATAGGAGAACTCCTTCTCCTCTACTTTGGTTGGTGATTCTCTAAAAAACTACTGCCTCCACTACATTGGCTTGTGGATCTCTCTCTACTAAAGACCTTTGTCCTCACTACTCTAGATAATGTATCTCTATCCACTAGAGACTACTGTTCTCTGCTCTATCACCTCCAAATATTGCTCTCAACTCTATTAAATATTTGTCTCAAATCTACACTAAACACAATCCTTCGGTATAGCACAAATTTGCTCAATATTTATCTCAAATATGCACTAAAAATAGTCCTTCAGTCTAGCACAAATTTGCTCAATATTTGTCTCAAATATGCACTAAACACAATCCTTCGATCTAGCACAAATTTGCTCAATATCTATCTCATATCTGCACTAAACACAATCCTTCGATCCAACACAAATCTACTCAATCTCTGGCTTAAATCTGCACTAAACACATTCCTTCAGTCTAGCATAAATTTGTTCAATCTTTATCTCAAATATGCACTAAACATAGCCCTTCAGTCTAGCACAAATTTGCTCAATATCTGTCTCAAATTTGCACTACAATTCCTCTCAATAACTTGCTCAATATGCTCTCAAGTCTTCACTAAGACTTGCCTCAAATTTATCAAACAAGTCTTCACCAAGACTTACCTCAAATCTATCCAAAAAGTCTTCACCAATAATTGCCTCAAATATATCCAACAAATTCTCACTATAACTTGTCCAAACTACTCACCAAGTCTTCACAAAGACTTGCCTCAACTCATCTTGTAAGCTTCCACAAAAGCTCACACAAATCTATCCTTAAGCTTTCACAAAATCTTGCCAAAACTCTGTCCTTCTAGCTTTCACAAAAGCTTTCTCAACTCTGTCCTTAAGTACCCTCTAGGACTTACTCAAATCTTCTCATAATATTTCACCAAAGCTTGCTCAAATCAATTACAAAACTTGCATATAAAACTCAACTCAATCTCTCACAAAAAACCTCTTCAATCCCATAAACAAGTTTCATACAGAATCTTGTTTGACTCACAAAAACATATAAAGAATGGTTAGAGACTCAATATATTTCACACTTACCAAACCACTCAATCACTTTCAATCTCTCTTTTAAATCAATTCAGAATAGAGAACAATTTGTTTCACAAAAATTGAACCATCACTCCAACACTTTCCATCAACTATGCTCAACCAAATCAATTAATGAACAAAGCTTGCTTACAAATCCTAAGCAAATGTTTCACACAATGCTTTCAAAAACTCTCACTATGGAACTCAAACTTAACTCAAGATGATTCTAAATTCACATAACAATGATGCTCATATTCTTTCACAAACCCTAGCTTAAGATATTTTACAATCTCATACTCAATTGTCTTCACAAACATTCACCAATCATGCATGTGAAAACTCACTTAATAATTTCCAAAAATGCTTATAAAACAAAACCTTTTCACTCCAACTTGCACTTCACAACATTCAATAATATATCACTCACAAGGATGATATTCCCATACCTTTTATTTTTAAGAATACTTGACCTCAAAACCTATCTCAATCACAATAAACTTTTTTCCCAATATCAAAGGTTAGGTAGCAAAAACCTTCTCAAAATTTCATTCAAATATTCCCTCAAAATATTTTACCATACAAAACATTAAATCTCAATTACACCTTATAATCTCCATACTTCAAAAATTCTTAGCAAAAATTAAACAACCCATGTCAACAATTAATTTCCTTTATCCACCTTATAACTCCTCTCAAATAATTAACATAATAAAACTTTATTTTAAAATAAGATATAATGTCTTTTGAATACCTTATTACTCCTTCCAAATTCTAATCATCAAAATCATAATATAATATTTTAACGTTTATAAACCTTATATCTCCATCTTAACAACATTGCAAACCACCTTTAAAAAACTTTACACAATATCTTCATGCAATTTCCTCTCATCAAAAACATTTTGAAAATTAAACCATGAATCGCATACCTTGTTTTAATGCCTCCTTAGCAAAATGTGTTTAGCGAGATTCAAACACCCCACCTTGCCTCTCCAATAGCCTTAGTGCCTAGCCATCCACTGCTTGGACTATGTGCCCTCACATGAAACAAAAGCATGCCTTGTCACTTTTCAACCTTACCCTTCCACTTAGCACAAACCAAAGCACCTTCCCTTCAGCAAAAGGCAACCGTGAGGATCGAACCTGCAATCTTGCACTCCACGAACACCTTACCACAGCCCTTGGCTGCCACCTATGCTACCTGGAACGTCGGGTCTATTTGCATGCTCCACTTCACCTTGTCCTCTCTCTCTACCCAATCATCTTTTAAAACACATGCGAAATTACTTCTACCTTAGCACTCGAATACTTTGGTCGCATTAACATTAATCGCATGGATAACTTTTTAACCAAACACTTTACCTTATTTATAATGTATGCAATGCGCTTCACCATGTCGGTAGGTATTTGGAATTCGAATTTAAATTTGAATTTTATATTTTAACTTTAGCACCTTGAATTATTATTATTTAATTTTAAATTTTAACCTTAGGGTTAAAATATTTAAAATTAAATAATTAAACCTTAGTCCTCAAAATTTGTCATATGGGTTTTTTAGGAGATTTAAAATGTGACAACTCCTTGGCCCTTGTTTTTCTTAAACCCAACCTGTATCCTTAAATATTATAATATTATTTTTCATTTAAACCTGCTTCTTTACCTTTTTGTAAAAACCACCGGAGGACATTAATGAAACTTGGACATCAACCTTGACAACAAAACTCGAACATGAATACATGGATGACAATAAAACTTGGTCATCATCTTCTTGACATCAATGACAACAAAATTTGCTCATATTTACAACAAACTCCCCCTTTGTCATTGATGGCAACCCATTTTCCTTTTACCATTTCCTTTAAATCTTTCTATTCTGCTCCCCTTGAGAAACTACTCCCCTTGACTGAATGCTCTCCCTCTAAATCAAATCTCTTCCCCTTTGTCATCAATGTAAAAGGGTCACCTTTGGGGCTTGGGGCTAAGAATGAGACTCTTAGCTTAGCCCCTCCCCCACCTCCTCTATTGAGGTGGTTAATTTTGGGGTGGGAGTATCTCTACTCCCAACATACACTAATATTTACCTTTGTCCACCTTCTTCCTCAACTTATCCTTCTAATTCCTCTGACAGTTCATGTTCTTGATTGTCTTTGGAAGTTCTACTCTACACCACTTGGCTATATGCCCAACATTATTGCACTTATAACACTTAATGTTGTTATTTATTAAAGATGCAAATGTCTTGGGGTTTCTCCTGGTGAAGCCATATCCATTCCTATCATGAATGCTGCAATTTACTGCCTTTGTGACCAAACTGATTATAAGAGTAGCAATACACTTGAAAAATATGTTTTTTTCTAAAATTACCATATTCCTATATTTCATGTATCCTTTATTGTGTAGCCTTGTGCCCAAAATTGTGATATGAGAAGCATTTTCCATTGAAACTACCTTGCCTTGACCCCATTGGTCTCGTAGTCTCTTTTACCCTGTGCTACTTCCTATTCCGTATGTTCCTCATTTGTACATTGTTCCTTCTCTTTTTGAACTTTTCTATTGTTCAACTCATTCTCAAAAGTCTCAATTTCTCTTACACTCTCTTATTTTGAAGATTCTTCTTCTATGGATCTTGATATTGACTCTTCTCCTTGTTCTCTATGTTCCTATTCAAAACCAAGAACTGTCTTGTTTGATGAAGATATTTATACCTTGATAATATTATCCAAGGTCTTTGAGCTTCTCCAAAACTTGTGTAGATTATTTTTATACTCTTTAACTTCCTTCCTTATTGAAGATACCTCATGTTCTAATCTCTCACATTCTGAGACTTTTGCCTCTAACCTCTCTTTAAATTTCCTTGTCTTAGCTATTGAGTTGGTTAGATCCTCTATAAGTTTTCCTTTCTCTTCATCACATTCTTGAAATTGAAGCTTGAGTTTTGAGTTCTATTTCCTTACCTCTTTTAAACCCTTAAGAGCAAAAATAAGCTCACCCTTAAGATCAACTTCTCCTTCCTCTAATTCTACCTCTATCCCTTTGACTTTAAGATCATATTCATTCCTATCTGATTCATCTTCAATAGGAGCACATCCTTCTTCTTCTATTGCCATAAGAAGACTTTCTTTTTTTGGTACTTCAAGAGCATCTTTATATTCATCTTCATTGAAACTAAATTCATTCCGTGTACAACTATATTCAAGATGACCAAAGTTACCACACCTAAAACACTTGAGAATTATTGGTGATATTTTTCTAACCACTTCTTTTTCTTCTGCTAGAAACAGAATTTCATCTTCATAATCACTTGAGGAGCTTCCATCACTATCACTTGAACTCTTACCTACCTTGTCTACATAGAAACTCTTCTTATGCCTTTGGAAAAATTTATTTCCTTGCTTACCTTGTTCATCCCTACTTTTATTTTGGTACCTGTGTTTTCCTACTTCCCTGTTCTTATGATCCTATTTTTCTTCATCATTGCTATTTCCAGCCTTTGGACAATCAGATGCATAGTGACCATATCTTCCATAATTGAAACATATAACTAATTTCATACCTTTATACTTTCCCGAGTCCTTGTGTTCCTTTTGCCATAATTTGCTTCTTCATCACTGGATAACTCATTGCTTGAATCTGACTTCTTACCCTTTATCTTCTTAGTAGCTTTCAAGGTTGCTTATTTTTGTAAAATAGGTTCCTCTTTTATTCTCATCTCAAAAGCTATGAGAATTCCATGTAATTCATCCCTTGTCAAAATTTCAATATCTTTTGAATCTTCTATAGCTGAAATATTTTCACTATACCTTTTTGGGAGTGACCTTAAAATATTATCACAAATATTTGTTTCTTCAACTTTAAGCCCAAGTCCTTGCATGGAGTTAACAACCTCGTCCTCATGATGTAGGTATGCATCAATGTTTTCCTCATCCTTCATATTTAGGTCTTCAAATGTTCTATTATAATTTTGAAATTTTACCCTTTTGACCTTTTTATCTCCTTCATATATATCTTTCAATTTATCCCAAATTTCCTTTGTTGATTTGTAGTGCATAACCTTTATAAACTTCATTTCATGCAAACCCTTTATATACCAATTGAAGAACACAAGCTTATACTGAGAGGGGGGGTGAACAGTATAAGATCACTTTTTACTTTTCTTTTCTCAAATAATAATATCCAATATATCAATGCCTAGAATTTTGATGGCTTGTTCTCCTCTTGTAGTCTCCTCCTTTTACTATAGATTTGAAGAGATCCTTGTTTCTAAAGTGATGCCTTCTTGTTGTGAGAGGTAATCTCAAAATATCCTAGATTTTCTAGGCTTCTTCTGTCTGAATCTTCCTTCAAGCTTCTTGTCAAATTCTAACTTCAAACATGATCTTCTTCTCAATATTTTGAATACCTTGAGGTCTTATGATATTTGGCACTCCTTGCGACAATTGTCCCAAATATTTCACTATATCCTGTAGTGAATTTATCTAGTGAGTTATCCTTGGAAATCCTTTAATGATTTCTTCAATGAGGCTCTCCAAGCCTTTTATTGGATGCTCATAAAGGACTCTCCAAGCTTTTTACTAGATGATCGTAGAGACCTCTCCAAGGCCTTTGATCTTGTAGCTTCTTCTTATCTTTCCTTGAGACCTTATCTTCAACTTTTTACTTCTTAAAGTGTTGGTAGTGAGATCTCTCTTGGATCTCTGATGCTTCAGGTGCTAGATTGATTCTGAAGAAGATACTCTTCCTAAATTTTTTGTAGGAAGCTTTTCCAACTTACTGAATCTCCTTTTCCTACAACAAAGTATTAGTACTGAAATTTGCTTATGAATTATATACTCTCTTCTGGAGTCTTCTTTAGGATCAAGGCTTTTGTGGCCTTTTATTCAATATAAAGGATTATGTGCCATTTTCTTTACAACATTTTGGCTTCCTCCTTTTCTCTCTCCTCTTTGGGTCATGATACCGCGACATGTCGCGATATCATGACATTTTTCCTTTCCTGCCCTTCCTTTTCCTTTTCGGTCGTGATATCATGACATGTCATGATATAGCGACATTTCTATTCCTCATTCCTTTTCTCCTCTTCGGGTCATGATATCGCGACATCTTCCCTTCCTGCTCTCTTTCACTCCTTCAAGTCACGAAATCGTGAAATGTCACGATTTCACGACATTTTCCTTTTCTACCTTCTCTCTCTTCTTCGTGTCACAAAATCGCAACATGTCGCCATATTGCAACATCTTCTCTTTCTGCTTGCTCTCTCTTCTTTGGGTCGTGAAATCATGACATGTCACGATATCGCGACATCTTCCTTCCTTACTTCCTTTCTTCTCTTTCGGTCACAATTTTACGACATGTCACGATATCGAGACATCTTTTCTTCCCTGCCAAAACATGTTGCGATATCGCAACAGTTTTCTTCCTTGCTGAAACGTGTCGCGATATCGCGACAGCTTTCTTCCTTGCCAAAACATGTCGCGATATCATGACAGTTTTCCCCTCGACAAAACATGTCGTGATATCGTGACATTTTCCTCCCTTGTCTTCTCTCTCCTCATTTTGGTTGTGATATCGCGACACTTTTCCTGTCACGATATCGCGATACCTTTCTGCCATGCTTTCTCTCTCCTCCTTTTGGTCACGATATCGTGACACTTTTCTTCTTTTCTTCCACTCCCCTTCCTGAGCCGCGATAACGCGACATGTCGTGATATCGTGAAATTGTCCTCCTCTTTCTCTCTCCTTCCTGAGTCACGAAAACATGACATGTCACGATATCACGACGCTTTTTCTGTCGTGATATCGTGACACCAAGGCAAACACTTAGAAATTTTTTTGTTGGTGAAAAATGGCTCTACTGCCACTAGATGCTCTTGCATCAGACACCCTGGGTTGATGGAGAAGTGACCTTCACTTCTGCGTTGTTCGGTCACCGTCTTCTGTAACATCTCCAAATGTGCACCTGCCTCTACAGCCCGCTCAAGCCTTGTCTCCTGGCCAAAAAAAAATTTGCCTTCTACCAGACAGATTCTAGCACTGCTGCACACCTTCTCATCCACTGCCTGCAATGGCTTCAACTTATGGCACACTCCACCTTTCGTCAGGGAGTATGTACTTGCACAGCCATCATGCACGGCACACCGATCAAACTGCCATGGCCTTCCCAACAGTAAATGGCAAGCATCCATGGGAAAAACATCACACAGGACCTCATCCTGGTATCTCCCAATATTGAACGTGACTAAGCACTATTCACGGACCCATGCCCTATGGTCCTTCCACAACCACGCAATTCGATATGTATGTGGGTGTCTCCTCCTCTCCATCTGTAACTTAGTAACCATTTCCTCAGAGACTAAGTTATCAGTGCTACCATTGTCTATAATAACATTACAGACTTTACCTAAACTTTTGCACCTCATGCGAAATAGGATTTTCCTCTATTCTGGTTTCTCCTCCTCATTCAACAAGGCTCTCCTTGTGACCATAACTTCTCCTCTCTCTGCCTCCTCAGAGTGCTCAGATTCAACATCATCCTCTGCCACAACCGCTCTGGCAGGACCCTCGGGTCTCCTATTTGCCCTCTCTCAGCGCTGTGGATAGTCGAATGCTCGATTTCCTTTCTCCCCACAATTGTAGCAGGTTCCACAAAATACTCCTCTTTCGTTTCCTCGACCAGATCTACCTCTTCCTCTTGGGTAGTTTTTCTGATTATGGGATCTATAATCATTATCTCCCTTCTGGTCCTGACTGCTGCTAGCTTCTTCTTTCTCCTCATCTCGTCCTCCATCTATTTCTCCACTGGTTATTCCACCAGTTCTTCCACCATGCTCTCTTCCTCTTTGCTTACCCTCAAACCTTTTATTCAGCTTCTCTTCTACCTTCAGAGCAAACTGGTAAGCATCCTCAATGGTGCTCATCCTAACCAGACTCAACTCCTCTTGAATACTGGTTTGCAATCCATTGATGTAACGGGCTACCTTCTCCTTGTTAGCCTTCGAATGGCCAGTTCTGATTGAGATCTTGTAGAACTCCTCTGTATACTCCTTGATAGATTTGTTCGACTGCCTCAGACTCTACATTTTCCTCAATAGATCCAGTTCATAATCTGCAAGAATAAACTGTCTCTTCAACTTCTCTACCATTCGCTCCCATTTTGTTATCCACTCTTTTCCTCTTCTGTTTTGCTCCAGTTGCACTCCCTTCCACCAGATGCTAGCATGACCCTTTAGCTTGGTCTTAGAAAATCTGACCCTCTCAAGATATTCAACTTCCTCATACTCAAAGTATTCTTCCAGATCATTGATCCAGTTAATCAACTCCTTTGGATCTAGACTTCTAGAGTACACAAAAACCTCTATCTTTGATTTCTTTCCAATCTGAGATATGGCTCTGTACAACCTGGCTTGTGCAGGGTCTACGACCTCTTCTTCTTCCTCAAACTGGTCCTCTTCTTCATCCACTTCATCTTCACTACCTTCTTCTCTCATGGGATCTAACCCTCTGCGCAGCTCCTCTTGCAGGGCTTCCACTTGCCTTTGCAAAACTCTAAAATCTTCTATTGGCACCATATTTCTCCCATTACCATAGTTTCTTCATGGAGGCATTCTTCTCGCTCTTCTTCTCACAAACCCTAATAGATCCTAGTGTAGCTGCCTCACTTTCGATGCTCTGCTCACACGCTTAGGGACCCTAAACTCTCTCTTCTCTCAGAACCCTTCCATAGATCTTGATGCAAACTGCCTCACGTCCGACAATTTGTTTGCACACTCAAAAACATTAGCTCTGATACCATTTGATGCAGAGCAAAAAATTGCACACCCCAGATCCCCAAATTTCATTCAACTATTTGGAAATATTTTACAGTAATAGCCTGCAAGCTTTACCGAAACTAGCACGACGGCTTAGTTTTCCCTTTTTCTCTAGTGCAATTCTCTAACCCTCCATCCTCAGCCTATTACAATGCCTGGGTTTTTATAGAGGCCCCGACCCTCTCTGAATCATCATTACAAAAATACAAAGTACACGAACCGCTTCATGATCCCACTCTGCACGACATCTGTCACCGTCGTCTTATGCCTGTCCATGGTCGCCTTCCTCCGCACGACTCTTGGTCTTCGCCTTCCTCCGCATGACTCTTGGTCTTCGCCTACTTCCACTGTACCTTTGTGCCATTGTCGCTCAGTATTGCCACGTGTCACTCAATGACCCCCTTCTGTAATGACCCTTATAACCGTCGGTCCCTTCTGAGTCGTGAAACAACCTGTCACGATATCATGACATTTTCTCCATCCTGTTCTTCTTCTTCTCTTTCGGTCGCGATACCATGACATGTCGCGATATCGTGACATTTTGGCTTCCTCCTTTTCTATCTCCTCTTTGGTCATGATATCGCAACATGTCGCGATATCGTGACATTTCTCTGCCTCATTCCTTTTCTCCTCTTTGGGTCGTGAAATCATGACATGTCGCGATATCATGACATCTTCCCTTCTTGCTCTCTTTCGCTCCTTCGGGTAGCGAAATCGTGACATGTCGCAATTTTACAACATCTTCCTTTTTTTCCTTCTCTCTCTTCTTCGTGTTGTAAAATTATGACATGTTGCGATATTGCGACATCTTCTCTTTCTGCTTGCTCTCTCTTCTTCAGGTCGCGAAATCGCGACATGTCATGATATCACGACATCTTCCTTCCTTGCTTCCTTTCTTCTCTTTTGATCATGATTTCGTGACATGTCGTGATATCGCGACATCTTTTCTTCCTTGCCAAAATATGTCACAATATTACGATAGTTTTCTTCTTTGCCGAAATGTGTCACGATATCGCGACAGCTTTCTTCCTTGCCGAAACATGTCACGATATTGCGACAGTTTTCCCCTTGGCAAAACATGTCACGATATCATGACATTTTCCTCCCTTGTCTTCTCTCTCCTCCTTTTGGTCGCGATATCGTGACACTTTTCCTGTCGCGATATCGCGACACCTTTCTGCCATGCTTTCTCTCTCCTCCTTTTGGTCGCGATATCGTGACACTTTTTCTGTCGCGATATCGCGACACTTTTTCTCTTTTCTTCCACTCCCCTTCTTGAGCCGCGATAACGTGACATGTTGTGATATTGTGACATTTTCCTCCTCTTTCTCTCTCCTTCCTAAGTCGCGAAAACACGACATGTTGCAATATGACGATGCTTTTTCTGTCGTGATATTGCGACACCAAGGCAAAAACTTAGAAAATTTTTTGTTGGTGAAAAATGGCTCTGCTGCCACTAGATGCTCCTGCATCATTAATGGCCTTTTCTTTTGGATCAATGCTTCTATGGCCTTTTATTTTGTATCAAGGCTTTTATGGCCTTTTCTTGGATTAAGGATTATGTGGCCTTTTCCTTATGAAGTTCCCAATCTAGCAATGGATATTTCCTATCATCCAACTTCACCATGATTCTTCTCCAGAAGTCTCTTCTGTAGTATTCTTCTTTTGCAACAACTAATCTTTACACTATGAAGGTACTCCAACCTTCTGGCAATGAAGTTGAAATCTCCTAGATTTCTTTTGTAGGAGGTGTCCCAATCATATGAGAATTAATTTCTTGCACTAAGAGAAACTTCAGGTAAATGTTTCCATATCTCTTAGATGAGCTTCACTAGTTGATTCATCAAACTAGTGGATCAAATGTTGAGTCCTAGTATTAACAAGTTTTTCCTTGTAACTCTATGGAAAGACTCTAGCCATATGCAATCTCAGTATTTTAAAAACTGATATTTCTTTCAGTACTTACTTGTGGCTCTCCCTAATTCTACCACCTAGACTCTTCTGAGAATTTTTGACAGTGACTGGTCCAATGCCAATGACGCATCAGGTTGAAAAAACATAGGGTCAATGATAATGGTGATTTTCCTATTGATCTACTGTAGCTCTAATACCATTTTTAGATTTTGATGCAGGATGTAATTTGAGATAGAAATCACAAGATGTAGAATAATGTGAAATAAATTAAATCTATAAGATGACTAAAACTATGTTATAATATGAATGATGAAAATGTATACAAAGTAGCTATGGAGGAAATTAACACTTCATGAATAAAGATACTTCTCAAGAATGATATTTGAGTATATCACACTCCATCACATTACATCACACCACATTGTTTTAAACTACTTGATACTACTTCTTACTGCTATATCTTGCTCTATGTCTATGGTCCTTTATATAGAAAAATAGGTTCCTTGGCCAACACTCTACCTAGTTGTGCAAGGTACAACTTGCACATTGACACTTGTGCATTTATTACATTGCATGAAGTAACTAGATAACTTCCCCCTAAAGTAATATAATGTCCTAAGTATGTACCAAGAAAGGTACATTTACATGACCTAAATTATGTAATATAATCTATTTCTAACACCCCCCTGTATTACATTATTTGGGTATTGAAGACTTTAGTCTTCAATATGGATTTTCTTCTTCTCCTTGAGATTTTGAATCTTCTTCTCTATTTTCTATAACCTATTCAAGCAAGTTATTATTGTTTTCATAATATGTCATTCTTGCTAAAAGAGCTTTGATTTCATAATCATCTGTCAATTCTTCAGGAGATGACGAGTGCTAAAAGCGGTTGATGGGTGCTAAAATTGGTTGATGAGTGCTAAAAGTGATTGATGGTTGGGACTATAACTCAAATGCATATTAAGAAGAAAAATAGAACAAGGATGACTTGATTAGTGGAAGGGTGGATTGTTGGTGGTGACTACAAGTAGACTAATGATCCTATACTAACCTAGATGATAAGGACAACAATGGAAGGGAAACTATGCTATGGAAAAAGACAACAATGGAAAAGGACAATGAAAGTGCTAAACCTAACCTATGGAAACTATAAAAATACTTGGAAAGCCAAAAACCTATTCTAAAAGAAACTAACTATGTTATGCAAATGAAAGAAGTTATTCTAGGATGACAAACAACTATTCTAAGGAAAAGGAAAGCAACTAATCTAACAAAATAAGAACAACTAATCTATGGATGACATGCAACTATTATAAAGAAAGAGAAAAGACAACTAATCTATGAAAGAACAACTATTCTATTGAAATTAAAAACACCTATTCTATGAATTGAAACAACAATTATGCTAGGAAAATAAAAACAACTAAGCTAAGCAAATGAAAGCAACTAAACTATGAAAACAACTACTTTAAAATAAATGGAAAGCAAACTATTCTATTAAATAAAACCACTATGCTAAATAAAGCAATTAAACTAGGAAAATGGAAATGCTATACTATGAAAGTAAAAAAAAAACAACTATGCTAAGAAAATTAAGACAACTATGCTAAGAAAATCAAAAGCAATTACACTAAGGAAAATAAAAGAAATTATTCTAAGCAAATGAAGGCCAACTATACTAAGAAATCCAAGGAATTATACTAGGAAATTAAAACACCTATTCTAAGAAATGGAAAGAAAGAGGACCATAGCAAATAAAACAACTACTCTAAAAAGGGAAAAAAACCTAAGCTAAGGAAAAGGAAAGTGCCTAAGCTGCAAAGAAAAAAAGATAAAGCAAACTACCCAAGGTAAATGGAAATCCACTATGTTAAAGGACTATTCTAAGAAAAAATAATTAGCATCTATGATAAGCTAAGGGATTAAAAGCCTGTGCTAAGCTAAAGGATTGAACTCCTATGCCAAGCTAATATTGGAAGAGAACTAAACTACAAATTGAAAAAAAACTAAGGAAAAAAGTGACAATGATGACCTATGCTAAATTGGGTGATATAAACCCCTAACTTGTAAGCCTATGCTTCTAATGAAGTGAAGGGAAGTTGTTGGATGCTTCTAGACTTTAGACTCCCTCAAGGTTTCCAATCAACACTACCATTTGGAATTTCTGCCAATCAACAGGGGCTTTTACCAATCGACACTACCATTTGGTAGTTTTGCCAAATGGTAGGGGCTTTTACCTATCAATACTACCATTTGGCACTTCTATCAAATGGTAGGGACTTTTACCAATCGGCACTACCATTTGGCAGTTAGCAAGGGTGACTAGAGTTGGATGTAAGTGATCAAAGACTAATGGGTTGAGCCTCAATTTGGATGATATGTTGATGTTTCTGATGATATTGGGTACCCATGACACAAAAATAGAGCAAAACATTAGTAAGGCAAGCAAGATAAGTAAAAAGAAATAGAAAACCATACGAAAAACACACGAAACATGCTATGTTAAAAGCAAGAGTTAACTATCTCTATAGCCTATGCAAAACATAGAATGTCAAGTGTGTTAAGGGTAAGTAGGTCCTACCATGATCACCATTTTGTAGTAAGAGAAAAAGCACCATACATGTAAATAGAGAAAAATGATTTTTTATTATGAAGTTTTTCTTTTACAAAATGCCCTCTAGGGGGTTACAAATAAGATCCTCAAGGTGAGAAGATTTATCTTATACAATCAACAAAATAAATGGTGCCTTCACAAAATTTTCTCTTACCACAATCAAAAGTGGGTGGGTTTGGAAGCCTTATGACTTGATAGACCACCCTAGGCTTGAAGTTGCTCCAAAGTTCCTACACACAAGCCCACAAAAACTAGTTAGTAACATCAAGGGGCCTACCTTGGTTAGGCCCCAAATTTCATAGGAAATGGTAACACAAAACTTACAAAAACTTGATTAGAAGTTACAAAATCATGCAAAAAGGTTACAAAACCATGCAAATAAACTTCTCTTACCTTGCTTACCCTTCTATAGCTGATTTGAAGTCTATCTAGTGCTAAAATGTAGTTGGTAGGGGGCTTCCTTTTAGAATTTTGTAGATCCAAATGATGTGAAATTTGGTGGGGACGTTCTTTGAGTTGTAAGGAATCTACTCTAAACATTTCAGGTCAATCAAATTTTGGATGAGTGATTTATGGTCAAAACAAGTCGAGTAGTTCTAGCTCTATGCAAATAGCAAGGGGTGTCATTTGGCTCCATGCAAACGGTAGGGGATACCATTTGGACTTCGGCAAGTGATACAACCTTAAAATTTCCTATGAGCCCTCCTAGTGATATTTGAGGCTACTGGTAAAATTTTGGTGTCATTTGGTCTCTTGATTCATCTACAAAACAAATATTAGTGGGCACCTCAAAGGAACTCCATTTTGGGATGATTATAAACTCTCAAAGGGAATGGTGACACTCAAGTATTTGGAGCACTCAAAAAGGGGCACTAATATGGCTAACATAATTTTAGCAAATTTTTGGCTTACTACTCAAGGGTTCTTCTAAAATGAGAGGAAAGAGGGGTATAAACTTTTGGTAAGGGGAGGAGGTGGTGAAGTGGAGATGATGTGGAGGTGACATGACATCCAAATGGTAGCTACAAGGCCCAAGGCAAATCTAGAGGATTTGCTTTGAGGGTTGTGCACCCTCTAAATTTATGACCTTGAATAGGGTGATGGGGATTACCCACCCAAGTGTCATAAATTGACATTGGGGATGGGGTCCTTGGGTGGAGTGGAGGGAATTTTTAATTCCTAAAAATGCTAGGTGGAATATGGGAGGACATGTGGAATTTAATGAGATTATTCATGGGAGATTTGACTTGGAATTTTTGAGAAATTTTTAATTCACCCAAAATTGGAGGGAAAAGTGTAGGGGGTTTATGAATTTAATGGGGGAATTTCTAGGGGATTTCCTAGGGATTATGGGGGGCTGATTTGAATTTTTGGGTTTTGTCTTGGGATTTTGGGAAATTAATGCATATTTGCCTTGGGATTGGATTGGGGATTAGAAGGTGGTTAGTGGATTTAATCATGGGTTTAATTAGGAAAATGAGGGCTAAGTAGGGTTATGAGAATTTTGAGGGAAATTAGGGAGAGGAAAGAGGAATTTATGGGGAATGGAGAGGATTGTTAGCTTTTGATGCTTAATACTTAATAAAATTGCCATAGGATTTAGTTATAGGAATTAAATAAAATGAAGTTGCAATATATCAAAATCAATATATACTTGTAATAGGAATAATAAAGCAAATTAATATGTTGAATATGAAGAATTCACACACTAATTGCTCAAATGTATGCAACTTGTATTACACTAAATTCTATTAAAAATTATTTCAAAGAGAGTACAATAGATCTCAATAGCACAATAGTAATCTTGTAGCACTGCTTTACTTCTTAATTTATATCACATAACTCTAGGCTATAACATGTATATATAGCCTTACTATGAGACTCTTGGATGGCTATGACTCTTCCATACCTTGTGACTCTTGGCTATCACTTGCACACATATGGAGCTATCTTAGATGTACACTTGTAGCTTGACTCTTCACATAAATCTTCCTAATATAAGGACACATGTGCATATGGACTATTATGCACATTTACATTATTAAATACTTTGCACACTTTAATAATACTTGTGTATTTATTACATTGCATAAAGTAAATACTCACACCCTAACCTAAGACACACATAATATTGACTCTTCACATAAATCTTCCTAATCTAAGGACACTAGCGCATATGGACTATTATGCACATTTACATTGTTAAATACTTTGCACACTTTAATAATACTTGCACATTTATTGCATTGCATAAAGTAAATACTCACACCCTAACCTAAGACACACAACCTAATCTACTATTTACAAATATGTACCCATGGTGGTATATTAGCATGTACCAAATAATGTAATATACTCTATCAAGGATTAGGCTAATTAAGGAGATATTAGGATAATTTAAGAAGAATTAGGGGAAATTAAGAAGATTTATGAAAGATAGAGGATTAGGGATAGATTAAAATGAAAAAAAGGGGTAAGGAGGAATTAGAAGAATTTAGAAGAAATTAAAAGGGGTAGGAGAGAATTAGGAGGAATTAGGAGGAATTGGGAGTATTAAAGAAGAGCTAGGAGCAATTAAGGAAACTAGTGACTAATTTGGAGGAATAAAAGATAATAGATGTAGGATTAGGGGAATTTAGCAAGAATTAGTCATATTATAGAGGAATTAGAATAAATTTAAAGGAGATTAGGGAGATGTAGAGGAAATTAGAAGAATTTAGGGGGATTAGAGAAATTAGAGCGAGAATTAGAGATTTTGAGAGGAATTGGGGAATTAGAAGGAGAAATTGGGATTTTGGGGAAATTAACAAGGATTTGGAGGGAATTTGGGAAATTTGGAAGAGATTAGATGAATTTGAGGATTTTGGATGAATTGGCAAGGATTGAAGGAAATTTGGGAACTTTGGAGGGTTTAACAAAATGACATATTTTTGGTGTCTACACTAAATATTTTTCTCTAAAGATCTTGCTCTAGAGGGAATCATGATCTACATAGATTCTCCAAATTAATTTTCCTAGCATTGCCTTGTTAACTGTTTGAAGGTTTATGATTCTAAAGCCTCTTGACTCTTTACTATTAAAAATTTTACCCTAATATATAGTTGAATTTTCTTGTCTTTAATATTTCCTCTCTATATAAATGTTCTCATGATATTTTCATTCTTTTTATGATCTCATTGGGGAGCCAGAATGCACCCATCTAGAAGATGGATAGAGATCTAAATACTACTTTTATCTTAACTAATCTACCTATTGTAGGTAGTCATTTTGCTTTCCATGAGGTCATTTTCTTATGGAATTTAGATATGATTTTCTCCCAAAACTCTAATGTTGTCACTACTAAATAGGGGTTTACCTAGGTAAGTACTACAGAGGGAATTGACACCCATATCGGTTTGGCTAGCATATAATCTAATGTGTCGCTATTCTAGATTGATTCCATACAATTTAAATTTGATCTTATTGGTATATTACCCAAAGGTAATCTCATATTGATATCCTTTAGGGTTGGGTTTATGGCTAGGAGGGTATCATCTACAAATTATGAGTAAGTAATTGGATGAAACCTATTGTTAATCTTATCCTAGGATATGTTATTTTGACTAAATATGCTTCAAGCCCCTACCCACAACTTATACAACAATGATGAATAATTAGGGGGAGATGGGGTCTCCTTGCCTAATACCTCTTGAAATTTTAATTAACCCTCTCAAGATTCCATATATAAGAATAAAAATGAGGGTTATTTATACAAGGAGGCTATCCATTGTGCCCAATATTCATCAAAACCAAAATTTTCAATCACTTTATCTAAAAAATTCTAGCATATCTATCGAAGGTCTTCTTCGTATCCAACTTAATGAGTAGACCCTGTATTTTTCACTCTTGAGAGAGTAGATTAAATTTATAGATTATAGAGTCTCCATATAGTAGGTTCCTTCTTTTAACAAAAGCTTTTTGCTCATTAAAACCTATGTCTAGGATAATCAATTTGAGCCTATTTGCAATGGCCTTGGAAATAATTTTGTAAATTGCATTACATAAAAAGATAGGTTTGAAGGTGTCCACTCTTCTATCATTATCCATGTTTAGAATGAGCATAAGAAAGGTGTGATTTAACTTACTCAACATATTTTTACTAGAGAAGGATTACTGAACCACAACTATAATTTCATCTTTTAGCAGGTAGCTAAACTGTTGAAAGAAGCCTGGGGGAAATCCGTTGAGGCCAGGCACCCTGAAGATATTCATTAGAAATGAGGCTTATTTCAATTTCTCTTATTCCACTTACTCTTCTTCCATTTCCTTTGTTAAGCAAGACTTTTGAGTTGGAGTGATCAATTTTGGCATGATCTAAAGCATGTAATTTTGAGCATTGAACATATTTATGTCTTATTTGGATAACAAGAAATTGAAGTATATGGTGTGATCTCCCACCTCTCTTGGATAAAATATCACTCGACCCCTAGGATATTCTAGTGTTGATATCCTATTATGTGCCCTAATATCCTATTATGTGCCCTATGAGTCAAGGAGGTATGATGAAAGAATTTTATATTCTTATTGCTTTCTTTCAACCATTCTAATCTAGATTTTTGTTGCTAGAAAATTTCTTCTTTTATGCAAACTTCATTTAAGGTACATTGAAAGTATTTTTCTTTCTCTAGAAGGGAGACATACTGAGCATGTTGTATATCCTTCTCAATTTGTTGAATGTCACTTTCCAACTAATATTTTTCCTCATTTATGTTGCCAAAATATTCTTTATTCCAAACTTTACTTTTTGCTTTAACCTTTGAAGTTTTGTTGTGAATTTGAACATCTATATTCCATAAATATAGGATTCCTCTTTCCACAACCCTCTACCAATTCATTAAATTTTCCATGCCTAATACATATTCTATCAAAGTGGAATGGGATTATTTTGTGTTACCATCAACCTCAATAAATATCTTGATGGGCCCATGGTCAGACCCACCATATCATAGAACTTCAAGCTGCACCAATGCTCTCGTATCAAGCCAATCTATAGAAGTAATGAATATGCTTATTTTCTATAAGACCCTTTGGTTCTTGGGTCTCTTGTTGCTCCAAGTGTAGATGCCCTTAGTGTTAGCTTTTGATGCTATAAACTTAAATGAAATGCAACCACAAGGACTAAAATAAGCATGCAATGTTATATCTATGATAATGGTAATCTAACAAGCAAGTAAACTACATGAGAAACTTTTGAAATAACTCATGAAATAGCCATTATTGAAAGCTCATAAAAATAGAACAAGAAATGAGAATCTAATAATCCTTGCAATAAGCAATACTCTTTTTTTCACATTTGTTACAATGTTAAGTCACAAATATATAATGGTATATGAATTTTCACTTGCCTACTCTAAGGACACGTGTATTCTGCATGATGGACACTTGTTCACATGCACACCTAACTAAATATACTTGTGCATTTCTTGCACATTATTACATTACATAAAGTAAATACTCCTAATATAAATATGTACCCAAGATGGTACATTAGCATGTACCAAATAATTTAATATATTTCAACACCTCCCTGTATTACATTATTTGGGATGAACCTTTTTTTGATCTGCATAGATGATCTCTGAATGTTTGAAACTTGTTCTTGCTTAGAGCTTTTGTAAATATATTTTCTAGTTGTTTTTTTGTAGGAACATACTTCAAACTAATATGACAATTCTAAAAATGATATATAATGAAATGACATTGTGCTTCAATATGTTTATTCCATTCATGTACAATTGGATTTTTGATCAAATTGAGTACCCCTTGAATATCACAATGTATTAGAGTTGGAGCTCGTTTGATTCCCATATTTGATAATATATATTGTAACCACAATGCCTCACAAGTTGTATCTTGTGTTGCATGGTATTCTACTTCAGTGGATGATTGTGCTACTGTATGTTGTTTCTTACTATGCCAAGATATTGGTCCTGATCCAAGATAGAAAATGTATCCTGAAGTATATTTTCTATCATCAATAGAACCAATATTATCAGAATCTGAATAACCTTGCAGATAGGAATCTTTAACATTCTTCATATAAGTTAGTCCATAATATGTAGTCTTCTTAACATATTGTAGTATTCTTTTTGTAGCTTTCCAATGACTCTCTCTTGGTTCTTGCATGAATCTTGAAAGATAATTTACAACAAAGACTAGATCAAGTCGATTATTTGTTAAGTACATAATACTTCCAATAAATTGGTGATATCTTGTAGCTACAATTAAAGATGTTCTATTATTTTTGGATAATTGAATCCCTTGCTCCATGGGTGTATTTTTAGGCATATAGCCATTCATTTTATATTTCTCAAGTAGGGCATTTGCATATTTTGACTGTGTAATGGTAATATTATCTCCTTTTTGATGAATTTCTAGACCAAGATAATAATTCATCAGTCCTAAATCTGTCATCTCAAAATATTTCTCAAGATCATTTTTTATCTTACTTATTAGTTTCTCAAAGCTTCCAATAATTACTATATTATCAATAGACACTATAAGGATTAGTATATAATTTCCAAGTTTCTTTGTATATAGACTTGGATCAGATGTACTTCATTGAAACTATGTTGTAACAAATGATTATTAATTTTTATCTTCCATGCTCTACGGGCTTGTTTTAGACCATATAAGGATTTTTTTAATTTACAAACCTTATATTTTTGACCTTTAACAAAAAATCCTTCTGGTTGTGCATGTAGACTTCTTCTTCTAAGTCAACATTAAGAAAAGCACTTTTTACATCCATTTGATAAATTTTCCATCCATGATGAGCTGCTAAAGCACACACTGCTCTGATAGTGGTCATTCTGGTTGTTGGTGTAAATATCTCTTCATAGTCAATTATATTTATTTGATTATATCCTTTTGCTACTAACCAAGCTTTGTACTTGTCAAGTGTATCATTTTATTTATATTTAATCTTGTAAATTCATTTGCAACCCATAACTTTCTTTCTTGGGGGTAATTCTACTAAATTCCATGTTTTTTCTTTTGTAGTGATGAATATTCAAATTCCATAGATACCTTCCAATGAGAGTGATTTAGAGCTTGAAGTGTTGATGTTGGATCTACTATGGTACATAGTAATCCTCGGTTCATTCTAGTTTTACTATAAGTTTGAGGTCTGGTGATAGTAAGGTCTGACATTTGTTCTAAGTTTGATTCCTCGAGTGTATTGGTTCCTTTCTTTGAGGAATTGTGGATGATTCTGTATATTCACTTTCTTCATCATGGGATTCTGACTTTGTCTCTACATTTTCCAAATATTCCTCTGAGAAGTTTAGAATGACTTCTACATCATCACTTTGTTTTTTTGTATCAACCTTGAGATTTTCATCAAAAACTACATCTCTGCTTATATATACTTTCTTTGTACTTGGATTCATTATCCTATACCTTGTAGATTCATCATCATAGCCAAAAAATATTTTGGTCATAGTTTTGTCATCTAATTTTGTCCTTTTTGTTTTGGAACATGCATATAAGCTTTGCATCCAAAATTTTTTAGTTTTTCAATATTTGGTTTTTGTCCTGACAATGCTTATTTTAGTGTAACATACTTGAGTGTTCTTGTAGGTAATTTATTTTTTAAGTATATTATTGTTTTGACTACTTCTGCTTAATATTGATGATCAAGATTGGCTTCTTTTAACATTCTTCTCACCATTTTCATTGTAGATCTATTTCTTTTTTTGCAATTCCATTTTGTTATGGTGAATCCATTTTATTCTAGAAATAAATCAAATTCTTTTGATACAAATTCACCTCCTCTATCTAAATGAATAATTTTGATAGTCTTTCTTGATTCTTTCTCTACTTGAAGTTTAAATTATTTAAAACGACTAAATGCTTCTGATTTGTACTTCATGAAATACACCCACATATTTTTGGTATGATCGTCAACAAATAGTTGAAAATACTTATGTCTACTAGTACTTGTAACATTCATTGGACCACATAAATCCATATGTATTAATTCTAGTGGTTCTTGGGTCCTATGTTGACGAAGTTCAAAAGGTATTTTATATTGTTTTGTTGCTAAGCATTCTAGAAAATAGTAGATTCTAAAGATAGATTTGGTATCCCTTCAACCATCAGATATTTACACATTTTATTTATAGAGGATATACTAGTATGTCCCAAACATTTGTGCCATAGATCTAAAGTCTTGATTGAAAAAACTGAATGTGTAGTAATATCCGGAACAAATAGACCATTTTTATAGGAAACTGGAGCAATATTTTTTCCTTGTTTGAGAATATGACATTGTTTTCTTCTATTGAAAACTTTGGATTCTATTGTCATGTTTTGGTCCATGAGTTGAGAAATTGAAAGAAGATTGGTAATTAGTCCATGAACATATAACACATTGTTAATTATCCTTTTTCCATTCATTAGATTGATTAGAACATTTCCTATTCCTCTTACTACGCAAGTTTTACTATCTGCAATAGCAACTGGTTTCTTATTTTTCTTGTAGAAATTCAAACCATTGTTTTTTACCAGTCATGTGTTTGCTTGCTCCTGAATCTATGTACCAATAATCCATAATCCTTTTATTTTTTCAATTCTCTAGTCTGTATTAGGTTGACTACCTTATGACTCCCTAGTTTTAAATAAATTGGATTTTATGTGCTACTTTGCTTTCTAAATTTTCCAACTTTCAAAAATTCTAGGTTTTGCTTCTTTCAATATTCAATTCTCAATAGTGTAATTTCTAAATTTCAATAACTTAAATTTGATTTTGGACTCCTTATAACTCCCTAATTGGAAATTTAGAAAAAACAATGTATTTGCAATTTCAATTTCAATTTTAGTTTCAATGTGGAAATCCTTATATCTCCAAGTTTAATAATTTGCAAATATTTAATGCAATATGAATTGAATATATTAATTTCAATGCTTCTTAATCCAAGTAACTTCTAAAGCATTCAATACTATATTCAAGGTTATAATTTGTCACCTTATTACTCATATTACTTAAATAACCTTAAGTATAAAAACTTAATTAAATATATCCTTAAAGATACCTTTTATCTTCTTTATACTTTGCAATGAAAAAAATAATTGTTACCTTCTCAACATGCTAATCTCAACATGCATAAACTTTGCAACCTGTGCTTAATAAAGGACTTCTAACTTGTTGAAATCAATGCAGTCTCCTTGCTTCTTCAATGCAGCCTCTTGAGGTTTGACTCTTCTCTACGCTTTACAACTCCTCCAAGGCACTCAAATATGGTCTTCATGCGCTACCTTCGGTACACTTAGGCTATTTTTAGCCTATGCACTAAGTAGGTGCTCTTTGGATGTTGCTTCTGCCTTTAATTATAACTAATATAATGCGTATCAAATGCCAAGTGGTACTAAGGTCTTTGCACTACCTGTTAACGTCTTTTGTGGCGCTCTACCAAACTCTTCTTGCTTAATGCTTGTGCCAAGTGGTACTATAAATCATTGCACTTCCTTTTAATGTCTCATGTGGTGCTCTAACCAACTTGTCTTGCTCAATGCTTTCCAAGATTATTATACTTCTTGAGTGTGTGGCTTTCCTCAATGGAATATGAAAATCTCTCCACATGGTGAATGATTTCTTAACACTTGGCTTTCCTTGTCATGCAGCTTATGTGCTCTAATTTCAGCTCTTGCTTATCACTCAAAAACTCCTTTGTGCTTTCCAATGTTCATTGTATTGGTTCTTTCACCTGTTAATTCTCCCATGCATCTCCTTCTATGGAAATTTCTACGTAACAAAGCTTGCAACTGATTTGATGGTGCTTTGTTCAACTTCTTGATGGCGTTATGAAGATGCTAGTGATGCTTATTTTTAACACTTGCTCTTAGTTGTTGAATGTTCATATGCCATGGCTTGTGATGCTAATGTTGGTTGTGAAACTGAGATTCTTCTCCTCTTGCTAGTAGTGCAACCTTGTTGGCTTAATCCTTGCAATCTATGATGGTTTTTCAAGTGCTTTACGCTGGCTGAATTGTTACTCAACGCTCTACATTGCCTTCCAAGTGGTGCAAGTTGTTATCTCCTTCAATATGATGGCGTTGCTTATGGTATTTCTATGCCTTGCCTTCACCAAAAGCTTTTCAATACTTGGCACACCTCTTGGTGTCTTTTCCTTTGCTCAATAAGACTTAAAAAAAAACTCTTTAGTTATGAAAGACAATATATACTTCTACTTATCACTCCCTTTCAAGCAAGATTTAACTTTGTTATTTTGTTTTGTATATTTTAAAACAACAATGAGGTCTCCTTCCTGGGCTTGGAAATAATTGAATAAAACTAGCTTTTGCTCCTTAAACAAATCTACTATGATGCTTTCAAGAAACCTTAAAATGAACTAGATTTAATGCTTTAAAAATGATTTTTCATAGCACCACTTTTACACACCTTTTGACCTCTTTTTGTAGCTAGTTTTTTGTGATTTGGTTCACCTACTTGCTGCCCCAATTTTGTGAAATTTGCAGCTATTAGTGCTGCCCTAATATCCCCCAAATATGCTCAGGAACTCTACCAATTTGCTGCCTCAAAAATCTGATTTTTCCTCCTTATCTTCTTGTCAAATTCTTCTTCTTTTTGGGCTTGTTGACAGATGGTGACAATTGTCCCAAATTCTTCTTTTGAGAAGCTTTTCCTGCTTGCAATCTTCAACCTCAAGCTTTCTTCAAATCTCCCTTGCAGCTCTAATACCACTGTTAGCTTTTGATGTTATAAACTTAAAGTAAATGCAACCACAAGGACTAAAATAAGCATGCAATGTTATATCTATGATAATAGCAATCTAATAAGCAAGTAAAGTGCATTGGAAACTTCTAAAATAACTCATGAAATAGCCAATTATTGAAAGCTCACAAAAATAGAACAAGAAATGAGAATCTACTAATCCTTGCAATGAGCAATACTATTTTTCACATTCATTACAATGCTAAGTCACAAATATATAGTGGTATGTGACTTTTCACTTGCCTACTCTAAGGACACGTGTATTTTGTATGATGGACACTTGTTCACATGCACACATAATAACTAAAGACACATGCATTTCTTGCACATTATTACATTACATAAAGTAAATACTCCTAATCTAAAGATGTACCCAAGATGGTACATTATCATGTACCAAATAGTGTAATATATTCCAACACTTAGAATAGAAGGGTTCCAGAAGATCCAAAACTTTAATGAAGGTGTTAAAATCCTTGGTGGTTTAATCAAGTTTACCAGTTCCCCAATTTTTTCAATGTGTCTTATGGCATTGAAGTCATCCCAATATGCAAGGTAAGTCTACCTATTGTGATAACCAACTAGCAATATTATGCCAACAATCTCTCTATTGATCAGGAGTGTTTGTGCCATAAATATAAATGAGATAGATTTATGTCTAGCCATTTTGCCTTGACAAAAATCTAGTTTCTCTTTATTTTCTCAATGGCACACTCTATTTTTGAAGTATCACATAGGACGAGTAGCCTCCTAAGAAAACTATGACGTTACTTAAAATAATAAGACTATTAGGCTAGATTTTCCTTTTAATCCTATCTATTTCATCAAATGATATTTTAGATTCTTGAATGAAAAGAACATTAGGTTTTTTATTACTCACTAGTTTCTTGACCATTATAGATTTGAAGGAGGAATGGAGACCCCTTATATTCTAGGAGATGATCTTCATGGAGATTACTTCTACCTCTTGATATCCAAGAGACCATCAATCTGGGTTTAGGAACCCTCATCTATTTCTACTAATATTTCCTAAAGCATTTCTTGGTTGGATTTTCTTTCTCTTTTTGTTAGGAACCACATTTGCAACCTTTAGTTTGTTTGATCATTGAGCTTTTTACTTTTCTTTTCTTTTTTGTGCCACAAGTACCAAATTGTTCTTTTTTTTGGTATAGGTAGTTCTCATTGACTAAAGATGTTCCATTGCTTGATCATTCCCTTGCCCTTGGGGAAGTTCTTCACCTTTAGAAGAATATTGAGCAGGGATCTCCTCACGTATCATTCTATTGATCTCCACCCCTATGTGGATATATTTGGGACTTATCTAGTCCTCATCATTAAATTCTTCTCTTGGGGTTTCTAGAGACTCTAAAATTTCCCCATCCTTGCTTTTTTCTTTAGTTGGAAAGCTTTTAAAAATGTTATTAGTATTAATGTTCATGCTATTTTTTTTTTCTAATTTATGAGTTGCTTGCTTCCTTTTAGGTAGCTAAAAGCCCTTGTTGTTGCCTCTGAGAACAATTTTTGAAGAGATGATCATATTCATGGCATATTTAGAACATAAAAGGAAGATTCTCATAGTCCATTGATTGATCCCATTCTAGGTTTCCTACCTTTAGCTTAATCTTCTCTAGAAGAGAGTTTCTAGGTTTAAAATAAAATAGATCCATGCATAAGTCAAAAACTTAAATGCATGGTTCCTATTTGATGCACCTATGTATACCCCTAGGGTATTTTCGATAGCTTTGACGGCTTTTTATTCTAAAATTGAATAGGGAGAGCAAAAAAACCCCATCCAAACTGGGTTAAGGATGACATTTCTTCATTTAGCTTAAATCCAGTTTGTGAAGGCTTCATGAAAAGCTCTATGCGACCATAAAAACAACAGTTACCTTAAAAAACTTGAACATAATCCTCCTCTACAGAAAATACGAGAAAATAACTATTTAAATAGAACCCACTCTCCTTTGCACATTGATTGACGATGCCCAAATTCTTAGAATGATATCAAGAAATAAAATATAACAAGAAATCAACAAAAGTGAAGACACAAATCCACCATAGTTGACACCCTTTGGTTCACCACAGTACATACAGCTGAAGCATCTTCCACGCGTTAAAAGTAAAAGCAAAAGAAAAAGAATATCGTCTAAATCATGTGAACCCTCAACATTCACACGCTCTGTGCTTAGTCCATTTCATTAAATAAACAACATCTTCTTGAATAACTATTTTCAAAAAACCTGGAGGTGATACCACTTTTAACAATAAACCTAAAATTGCCCACTCCACCCTTCTCCTCACTCAAGCATTACTTTTAATTTTTCCCTCAATCACAGTTGGCCTGACTTTCTATTAAGTGGAGGAAAATGATTCGACTCCGCTGCCTCTAGCACACAGACAACGATATATATAGTATTTAGGAGCCAACATCCAACGCCAAAGCAGAATTCAGTCTCTTGCTTTTTTCCCTCTTATCTGAGTTTTCTGTTTGAAGAGAAGCAAAGGCAATGTCCAACGCCAACATGTTTCCCCTTCGTCTCCTCCTCTCTTTCCTTTTCCTCTTCCACATCGCACTTTCTGCCCAGCTGCCTTCTTATGTCCACCACAAACACGCCCATGATTCTGTTTCCGATGAGGAAGCTCTCTTGGCTCTCAAGCGTTCCCTCGCCCTCGACCCATTCCATTCCCTGAGCGATTGGACTCCCCTTCATCCCTTCTGCAATTGGACAGGTGTCGCCTGCTCTCCTCGTCATCACCACGTGGTTTCACTCAATCTCACCGGTATGTCTTTACTCGGTCCCATCTCCCCTTTCATCGGCAATCTCTCTTTCCTCAGAGTTCTTTCTCTCAGGAATAACAGCTTCGAGGGCCGAATTCCATATCAGCTCGGGAGGCTTTTTCGCTTAAGGCGCCTTGGATTGTCTCAAAATGAATTGGAAGGATCCATTCCACCCACGCTAGGGAACTGTCGTTCTTTACGCAGTCTTGGTCTGTCTTATAATCATTTGAGTGGCAGCATACCCGCTGAACTTGGCTTGCTTTCTCATCTAGAGATCATGTATTTAGGAGCAAACCAACTGACGGGTACCATTCCAGCTTCCATAGGAAATATGTCCTCCTTGACTGCCTTAGAATTGGGGGAAAACAGACTCCACGGTTCTATTCCTGTTGAGTTGGGTATGCTTACTCAACTCGGTGAGCTTTATCTTGACCATAACAACCTTACAGGGTCAATTCCTAGCTCCCTCGGTAATTGTAGCCAACTTCAAAGTCTTCAGTTACTGTCAAACAAACTCAGCGGCACGGTGCCTACGGAGATTGGTAAATTACTCCATCTCACAGAACTTCTATTATGGGACAATCATCTTGTGAGTGGAATGAAAGGCTTGTTTATTCTAACGGCCTTAACTAATTGCTCCAATTTAGAGGATATAGAATTGGGTTTAAATTATTTTAGTGGGATATTTCCCTCTTCAATTGGTCAGCTTTCACATGGACTCTCTTTTTTACAGATGGACTCTAATCACATACAAGGAAGCATACCAAGTGAGTTTGGCAACCTTACGAACTTAGCAACGCTTGATTTAGGTGATAATAATTTGAATGGGACTATCCCATCCAAATTAGGTCAGCTCCAAAATCTTGAGAGGTTATATTTAGACGGAAACAATTTACATGGAAAAATTCCAAGAGAATTGAGTGAAGCAAAAAGACTTGGGTTGTTATATTTTAGTTATAATATGTTTTCAGGGCAAATTCCTTCTACTCTTGGTAACCTTTCACAATTAAGACGGCTTCATCTTGATCATAATTATTTGTCCGGCAAAATACCTTCTAACCTAAGAAGATGTCAAACATTAGAATTATTGGATTTGGCTTATAACAAATTAATAGGAAACATCCCTCGGGAGCTTGCAGCTCTTCAAACTCTCCAATTTTATTTCAATCTCTCGAACAATTTATTAGAAGGCTCTTTACCCTTAGAAATAGGTAAAATGATAATGGTCCAGGCTGTAGATGTATCTATGAACCAGATTTCCAATCACATTCCAAGTACATTGTTAAGTTGCACAAATTTGCAATATTTAAATCTTTCTTGGAATGCTTTTGAGGGCCAAATTCCAATATCAATGGATAATCTAAAAAATATTCAAGTTATTGATCTTTCTCACAACAATTTGTCAGGTACAATACCAGTGGCATTGGAAGACATGAAAATGCTTCAACATCTCAATCTGTCTTCAAACAAGTTAACTGGAGAGGTTCCTAAGGGTGGAATTTTTGCAAAACTTGATGCTTCAGCTTTGATAGGAAATCTTGGTCTATGTGGCACATGGATAGATTTCCCACCATGCTCTTATTTCAAACATAAACAATCATCACTTATCAAGATTGTGATGGTTCCGGTTATGGTTGGTATTGCAATTCTTATAATGTGTTTTTTGTTCATGAGATTTTATAAGAAAAACAAAAAAAAACTTTCAAATGCCATTGCCTTGAGATTTGGGCCCCCAAGAATTTCATATGAAGAACTTGCAGCTGCAACTCAAGGTTTTAGTGAGGCCAATCTACTAGGAACTGGTAGTTTTGGATCTGTGTATCGAGGAACTTTGAATGATGGTACAAATGTTGCTGTTAAAATTATCTATTTACAAGATGATGATGCCCACAGAAATTTTCATAGAGAATGCAATGCATTGAAAAGAGTTCGACATCGCAATGTGATTAGAATCATAACGTCTTGTTCTAATCATGAATTTAAAGCTTTGGTTTTTCCTTTTATGTCAAATGGAAGCTTGGAAAGGTGGTTATATCCCTTGGAAGAAGATGATTGTGAATTGAATTTGAATGATAGATTGAGAATAGCTATGGAGATAGCACAAGGAATGGAATATCTACACCACTACGCTTTTGTGCAAGTAGTTCATTGTGATTTAAAACCAAGTAATATTCTTCTAGGGGATGATATGACTACATATATAGCAGATTTTGGCATTTCCAAACTGATCTATGGGAGTTCTATGGAATCATTCACTTCTACAAATGCACTTAGGGGATCAATTGGCTACATAGCCCCAGGTTTAATTTTTTTACTATATTATATCTTAGATTTTTTTTTTTCAATATTTTTTAGATGAATGCTAGTGATGGTCTAGGAATTAATATTCATTTTACTGTGTTATATTGCAGAATATGGAATAGGTGGAAATGTTTGGACAATGGGAGATGTCTATAGCTTTGGGATTTTATTATTAGAGTTGTTAACAAGGAAAAGGCCCACAGACGATATGTTTGTAGAAGGAATGAATATACAAAAGTGGGTGGACATGCATTTACCAAATAGAATAGTAGAAGTGGTAGACAACCACCTGATTCAAGATGTGAGTACATCTGAAATGCCAAAGATATTAACATGCCTTACTCATCTTATGCAAGTGGGATTGGTTTGTGCAAGTGAATCACCACACAAACGACCAAGTATGATGGAGATCCTGAATAGATTGAAAATAATCAAAAATGATTTTCTTGAGATACAAAGAGCTTTTCAATTGCCGATAGATATTTCCTCTTTGCTTGAGAATACAAGAGGTATAAACAGTAAAAATTTAGAAAGTTGTTCTACATCTACATCCTAGCTCTTTTGCAAATACTGTAAGTACTCACCTTACATTATAGATGGTTTATGTTCATAAATGCAATTTCAAATTTCAAATAAAATTATTGCTTGTTCTTTGAAGAAATAATAATAATTTAAAGGGCATTGATGTTATAAATCGTGTACTTCAGGTATGGATGACTCTGCTAAAGAACAGAGCCAAGAGATCTCTCCAGTGAAGCCTTGTAAGAAGGAACATTCTTAATTTGATTCTTAACGTTAAGGTATGCCTGTCTTACTATGTACCATTTCATTTTTTCCTTGTTCGAGCACGTTGTTTGTAGAGCACTTTGGTACTCCATTCAAGTAACCTTAACTTACAAAGAGGGCTGATGCGCCTCCTTGTTCAGATTAAAGGGATTCTTCTATAGGACAAAGCCATGATGTCCTTCTGAAGGAACATTAGGAAGAAGAAGTTTTTGAGTGAGATGGTGCATGTTGCGGTAAATAACTTACCTTATACTAATTGTCATCAAATTTACTAGAACAAAGGGTGGGGTCTGTGGGGAGATTTTTCCATCAGGCAGAGTATATTTCAAATTAATGACAATTTTGTAATAGAAGAGATCCGGGAGGTCCTCCTTAAGCAGCTTTGCACGCAAGAACTTCTGAATTGGATGCTATGACTCCATCAGTCCATTGAAGATCTTTTGAGTTAGCTAAAAGCTATGACATAACTCTATTTTTGAATACCTTGTTTCCAGAGCATTCTCCATTACAAGCAGTAGTACTAATGTATCCCTTTATTCAGGTATGCCTGGGCTGACAGTGGGCCATAATATATCTTCCTTGTGTGAACACGTTTTTGGTAAAGACCTTTGTAACGCCCACAAAGCAGTCCGAGCTTACAGATCATAATGACATATCCCCTTTTGCAGGTATGGATCATTCTGCCATGAAATCTCTCCTTGCTTGGACACCTTGTTTTCAGTGGAGTTTTGCTCTGCAATGAAAGCGCCTGATTCTTCAAACAATGGTGGTTTTGTCATAAAATGGAGACAGGAGCTCCTTCTGGTGGAGGTTGATGAGCAGGATCTTTGAGACAGATGGGAATCTCTGTCTGATATATTACAAATTATACATCGCATGGCATAGTTAATCTATGCTACCCCTGCCAGAAAGCCCACGAAGTCAAACGTAGTGAGAGTGCATAGATCAAAACACCCCTGCCTGCGAGCAGACCAAGTTTGGATCTTGAAAGCGATAAAGCAACTTCCACGAAACAATTACCTGAAGCAACTTAGTTTAAGCCTTTAAGGCATCTTAAGACTAAATACAAGGACAAGCAAACGAAACCAAAGAATTTTGAAAAGGTAAGCAAATTACTGAACTATTTAGTTTGTGTTTTGCAAGATGATGAACTTGTATTTGACATTTGCTCAATTTTTTTACCGTGCAGGTTTGTACTGAATGACCTGCCTTATACACATTGCTGAAAAAGGTAAGCAAATTTCTGTAACTGATTACTTTGTGTTTTGCAAGATGATGAACGTAGTATTTGACATTTGCTCAAATTTTCACCGTGCAGGTTTGCTCTGAATGACTTACACACATTGTCATGAAATCCACTAGAACAAAGGGTGGATCCTGTGGGCAAATTCTTCCATCAGACATTTTCATCGGGAAGATTGTGGTTAGGTCCTGCAGAGCAATGTTTTGTAACTCCCACATTATCTGCACAAATAGATTACCTGGGAGGAACTCTGAAGTCTGTAACTGTATGTATAAATAATTCCATTTGTAGAGAATCTTCTCCGACTTCTATATTGTCAAATGTGCTCTTAAGGAAATTGCAAAATGAACAAAACGATTGTAATTATATGCATACTAATTTTTATTAAGAATATTTAAAATTTATTAATATCATAATTAGATAATATTGATCTTTCTGAAAGAGATGTTTATTTATTTATTTTAAGTATTGCATTATAAAATTTATCACCCTGTTGAACCCTCATATGTTTCCTTTTTAATTGGTTTTTCGATTTGTTTATTTCATATTTATAGCGTGGAACTAAAGTCTAAATGTCCTTGTGCAGCGTCGCCTACCCAGCCAGAGCCTCATATTACAAGGTACCATTGCTTTTCTCCTTTTTTGAACGGATTATTTGTAAAGGACATTGATGTTATCAATTGACAGTATCGATGTGTATCCCCTTCTTCAGGTATGGATGGTTCTGCTAACGAACAGAGCCAAGAGATCTCTCCAGTGAATCCTTGCAAGAAGGAACATTCTTAATTTGATTCTTCATGTTTAGGTATGTCTGTCTTACCATGTACGATTGCATTTTTCCTCTTTGCTTGCCCATAGATATTTCCTCTTTGCTTGAGAATACAAAAAATTAGCCCATTTGGAACCATGAGTTGGTCTCTTATCGTTTTTATTTGGTCTCCCTTCTTATAGATTTGTTCTTGCCTTAAATTTCAATAATTTATTGCTATTTGAACAAATAATAATATTTTAAGTTTGATGTTCATTGCTTTTAATGGTATCCCTTCTTCAGGTATGGATGATTCTGCTAAAGAATAGAGCCAAGAGATCTCTCCAGCGAAGCCTTGCAAGAAGGAACATTCTTAACTAGATTCTTCATGTTTAGGTATGTCTGTCTTACCATGTACCATTGCAATTTTTCCTTTTTCGAGCACGCTGTGTTTAGAGCACTTTGGTACTGCATTCAAGAAACCTTAACTTACAAAGACTGCTGGTGCGCTCCTTGTTCAGATAAAAACAAGTCTTACATAGAACAAAGCCATGATGTCATTGCGTTTATCGTTGATTGAACACCTGTTTTTATAGAGGACTACGGCACTCTGTAGAATAGGCTTGAACTAACAAACAGTACTAATGAATATTCCTGTTCAGGAATGGACCATTCTGTCGTAGAACGAAGAGGAGGTCCTCTTAAGTAGCCTTGCATGCAGGAACTGTCTGAGTTGAATACTGCATTGCATATGTCTATGTTACCCAATGGCTATGACATATCTGCTTGTTTGTATACGATGTTTGTAGAGCATTCTCCATTATAGCCTGAGCTTACAAGCAGTACTAATGTATCCCTTTATTCAGGTATGCCTGATTTGACACAGGGCCATGAAATACCTCCTTGCATGCACACCTTGTTCATAAAGGACTGTAACTCCCGGGAATCCGTCCAAGCTTACAAATCATAATGATATGTTCTCTTGTGCAGGTATGGTTGATTGCGCCATGGAATGTCTCCTTGCTTTGGACACCTTCTTTGCAGAGGATTTTGTTATTGCACTAAAAATGATTGATGCTAGAAATAATACTGGTTCTGTCACAAAAAGGAACCATGAACTTCTTCCAATGGAGGTTTATGAGCAGAGTCTTTCTCGCCTTGACAGTTCATTGGAGAGATGACTGAGTTTACAATGGGCCATGGGATGTCTTCTTGCGTGAACACCTTGTTTGCAGAGGAGCCTGGTGCTTCTAAAAAAATGTCTGAGCCTATAAATGATACTGAGATGTCTTCTTGTTTCAACACCTTGCTTGAAGAGTGGGGTAAATGCATGGGCCAATGAATGATACTGATTTTGTCATAAGACACAATAAGAAAGTTGCACCAATGAAGGTTTGTGAGCAGAAGCTTTCTTCGATACACCATAAATGGTCCGCAAGCATGCAAAAGGGCCACCAGATGTCTCCTTGCTTGCAAAGGATTTTGGTGCTTCACTGAGAACGCCACGGTGCTTCTGCTGTGAAACAGATCCATGAGGTGGTTCTGATGGAGGTTCAAGAGGAGGAGATTTGGGGATTTGTTACTTTAGGGAAGATGCCTGAGCTTACAGAGGCCTGCTTTGTAGAGGATTTTGACACTTCCATGAAAATGCCTGGATGTAGAGACAATATTGGTTTTGTCATAAAACGGAGCCAGGTTATCCTTCCAATGGAGGTTCGTGAACATGATCTCAATTTGATACTCCATTGGAGATCTTTAAGCTGAGGAAAGTCCAAGATGCATCTCCCTGCTTAAACACCTTGTTTGATACATTATTGAAGACCCCTATGGTTACAAAGAGACATAAAAAATCTCTGTGCTCGAATATGTTTAGGCAAATCTCTACTACTCTAGCAAAGTTTAGGCTTAGAGACAATAATGATTTGTTCCACCGTGCGGGTATGGATGATTCTCCTTTTGGAGCAGACCTTCGAAATCCTCCCAACAGAGGCTTCCAAGGAGGACCATTAGAAATTTGACATTTTAGTAAAAATGGGGGACCTTTAGAGAACCAATGCTTATGTACTTTAAGGAGGAATGATTCCATTCAGAAACATAAGGAGGAAGTTTGTCACGTAAAATAAGAAGCCTTCTGAAGCAAGTATTCCAGTGAAAAAGCCTTAACATACAGAGCACTATGTTAAGCACAAGGAGTGCAGCATAAAATTGAAACTGCCTGATCTCACAGAAATTAGTGATGTTTCTCAGCAGATACTTCTTTTAAAAGGGAGGGTAGGGTTTGTGAAGAATAGTCTCTCCTGCTTGAAAATTCTGCAGAACCAGGTCAGTTTGTTGAGGGGGACATGTTGTATTAAGATAACCTCTGCTCCTAGGCTTTGAGACAGATTGCAGACTCTGACAGACAGCTTACAAACTATAGGCCACAGAAGAGCTATCCTACCTCTGCCAGAAAGCCCATGAATTTGAGAGGTAGTGAGAGTGCAAAGATCAGAACAACCATGTCTGTAAGCACTAGCAGATCAACGCTGGATCTTGAAAGTGATAAAGCATCTTCCATGGAAGAGAATCCCAATGACCAAACCCAACTTAGTTTAAGGCAGATTAAGGCTTTATACAAGGACACAAAAGTCAAACCAAAGGATAGTGAAAAGGTTAGCAAATTTCTATAGCTTCTTACATTGTTTTTGCAAGATGCTGAAATTGTATTTGACATTTGCTCAAATTTTCACCCTGCAGGTTGGGTAAATAACCTACCTTATACAAATTGTCATCAAAACAAAAGGTAGGGTCTGTGGGGAAATTTCTCCATCAGGCAGGAAGATATTTCAAATTCATGAAGAAGATTGTGGTTATGTCATGTAAAGCAATGTTAGGGAACTTCACGTTATGTGCAGAAGTAGATTATTTAGGAGGAAATGTCATGTTAGGTAACTTCACGTTATGTACAGAAGTAGATTATTTAGGAGGAAATGTGAAGTCTGAGACTGTATGTGTGAATGATTCCATTTGCAGAGAATTATCTACAACTTTTACAGTTGCCAAATGTATTCTTTAGAGAATTGCAATAGAATTTTAATGCCTCTTTATGTTTTTATTCTGCTAGTGTTATTTATTACTGGCTTTTGGGATTGTTTAGAAGAAGAAAATACAACTGGTACATACATATATATGCTTAAGTTCGCACTAAACAAATGAAAAAGGATAAACCTTTTAATTAGGAACATTAAGAATCATGAATTGTTTATGGAGGAATCCATTGTCTTGTAAATGATCCATTTTAAAGCTTACTTTCATCATCCGACAATATTTTGAGCCATTCATATGTTAAGGCAGATCTATCCTGTTCTGATGTCTGTACCAAACTAAAAGGTATTGATCTGAGAATATCGAATGTTGGGAGGAACATTTATTGGGGTGATACAATGAAAAATAACATGGGGTAAACACTTGCAGATTTAGTGCCTTCAAGTTTTGTAACATCTTACTCTGTCACCTCTTCTCCTCTTTCAGCCTGATACAGCACCTCTTCTAGAAAAAAGAGTTAACCGCTGACTCTTTCACCTTTGTGCTACAATGACATATTTCCATCATTCAGCATTTCCGAAGGAGATGGAGCTTTGACCTCCACAACACAAAACGTATGCTGTGGTTAATAAAATCTACTTAGAGAATAAGTAAATTACAAATTATTATCTTTTTGACATTACTTTATGCATTGATTTTGATCCAGGCATTAAGTTATATGGTTTAATTACAGTGACCTTGCTCTGGAACCATATTTCTATCAAAGTTGCAAATTCAACTTCTCTGGTTTTTTTTTTTTTAAACCTTAATTACTACAAACTTAATAAACAAATAAGCATTGAATCATAACACAGTATGTCTTTATGTGAAAATTATTTTAATCTTATTGGAGGCAAGCTTGCAAGAATTATATTTCCATATAAATTTGTATATACTATATATATAAGCAAAGATTTTTAATGTGTTCTACTAGATGTAAAAATGATAGATGTACCTGAAATTTTCCTTGTCCATTGATTCAAGTTTTTGTTTTTTCTTTAAGATCTCCCATCAACAAAGAAATTTTTTATTTTTCTAATATTTTTTATTTTTCTAATAATGGATCTCTAAGAATAATACTAGATTTAAAATCTAAAAATATTTTCTAATCTTCTTCCAATAGCCCAGAGAAAAGAATCTGTGGCAAAAGACATCTGAAGCTACATATTGTGTATGCAAATAGTTTTGTTTTATTTTTAAGGATCTTCTATTAAAAAAGAAAAACCAAAAATTTCTCCAATAATGGATCTCTAAGAGCATACTAGATGTATTGTCGAAAATCTAATTTTTTTTCTAATCTTCCTCTAACGAGAATAGAATTTGTCAAAAGTGCTAGTTTGACAAAATACATTAGATTAAAGACACCACCTCCTACTATCTAAGCAAATAGATAACTATTGTAGATATTTTATCTTCAAAATAAAAAGACATTTATCATTTTCTTTCAATTGTACAAAATAATCCTTATTCATACCTATATGAAGAGGTAGAGAAAACAAAAATTTCAAGTCTCAAACAAACAATGTTGGAACGCATCACTAGAATCAACAACTTGTAGAAAAAAGAGCATCATAATGACCACTTAGAAATCAATAGGGCCAATCACCCCCATAAACATGTCACAACTCGATGTTAATAAGGATGAGGAATCCTATATAAGCAGAACTGAGTAAGGAGCCACTCAAGATATATAATATATTTGAACAAGTAAAGAAAAATATCGTACTTCTTATGTTTTATGAAATTTATGTCTAAAATCCAAAAAGGTTGATCTTATTATGCTTTGTACATAAAATTCTTCAAATATTTAATGGTGGTCCGTCTTGTGGAGAAATTAATTATAACTTCAATAAAGAGAGATTTGGAGTAGTTATCTAAGAGGAATCAAACAATGATTTTTTAACTTTGGATAGGAAATTGCTAGAATAAATAGATATGATAGGATTTATATTATTGTATTATTTGTTACAATAACATTTTAGGGATAACTTGTTAAAATTTGTTGGGATAAGTTGTTGATATTTTAAAGGATAAGTTGTTAGGATTTGTAGAGATAACTTGTTAGGATTTTTAATATTTAGTTTTATGAACATCAATTGATTACTAGGATGTAAATTATTATAAATTGGAACTCAAAAATGCAAAGAGAGCATCTTATGTTACACCTTTTTATGGTATCAAAGCCACACAAAGGAGAAACGAGGAGTTTGTCTCACATCGTTTGTTTCAGCTAAGTTGATTTTTTATCTTAGGCAATCACTGCCCTTGTAGATTATTACTCTACAGTTAGTCTTGGTGTTTCTACATTGTCAATAGAGGTTTTCTCATGTGTTGTGTTTATATCTATTGACTTTGACAAATGATGTTCGATGTTTTGATATTTGGCATTTGATGCTTTTCTTCTCACTTGCTATGGTTTTTACTTGCGACATTAGGATTTTTGACAAGTTGTGGTAAAGTGCAGTTTGGAGTTTGCCTAGGTTTTCAGCTTGGACAAAGTGCTACTTGGAGTTTGCCAATGTTTCTAGCTTGGCCAAAGGATTGGTTGGAGGTTGCTCAAATTTCTAGCTTAGAAAAAGTGCATCTTGAAGTTTGCCCAAGTTTTGAGCTTGGGGGGGGGGAGTATATTGTAGCATTTGTTGCTTTGAGTCTTGTGTTTAGGGCATGTTTGGCATTAAACATTTGTTGTTTGAGGTTGTCATTAGTGTAAGAATGACAAATATTCAAATTCTAATTCTTCTGAATTCATAGAAACTAACTAGGACTTATAGTGTGGACCAATAAGACATAATTTGTAAATATCAAGATTTAGCAAATATAGTTCTAAAAAAGAAACTAGACTAGATGATGATGATGATGATGAATTCAATAAGTGACATAGAGAAGCTTTAATGCTCCTCAACTTGTTTATTGTAGATTATTTAATTCTTGAAGTTTGTAATGAAGATAGTGCTACATTGTTGTGGATAGAGTTGTAGAATAAGTATCAAATATTTGAAGTAGGGCATGCTTTGTTTTTTAAGAATATTTTCTATTCTTCTTGGTTGGAGGAATAAACACCTATTTCCAAGTATCTTACGTATCTAAAGGATTTAAGAGATCAATTGACCTATTTAAAATATAGTCAGTGATGATGACATATTGGCATATGTGTTGTAAGGTTTAGCTCTATTGTATGAGTCTATTGTTAGGTCTTTGCATTTGCTTATTAAAACCGAAACTCTTAATTTTGGAAATATGTCTTCTTTACTTTCATAAAAAAAGAGGAAACAATCATACATGGGAGTATTCACCTCAGGGACTACATAGAGTACATTTACCACTAAATCCAAACACAAAGGCAATCATAGTTTCAATACCTCATCATCTAATCACATGCAAGGTAAAACTTCTAAGACAAAATAGTCACAAGTCATTTGATTTTAGAGCAAGAAACTTGATCATTTCAAATGGGATTGTAGTAAGTTGGAGAATAAAAAAAAATAGCAAGGGAAGAAATAAGTAAATGCTGCTAAGATAGAATATTAGAAAGAGACGTTTACTTTTGTAACAACTTAGATTTCATCTAGTCAATCTATTGTGTGGTACTTTGATTTTGGAGAACCCAAACATTATAAACGTCAGAAAGAATGGTACGTTAATTTTATTTATGATCTAAGGAAGAATGGGTCTATTTCATTTGGTGATGGTAGATCATACTTTATTGAAGGGTGTGGTGATGTTAGTGTGACATTAAACATACATCCACCTTCAATAATGTTTGGTATGTTTATGATATGACTAGAAATATTCTATTCATTAGTGAAATCACTAGGAATTCTCAACTTGTTATACATTTGCATAAAAACATATGTGAGGTGATGCATGTGGGTAAAAACAAGTTCATTTCTTTGGGTATATATGATAAGGGGCTATACAAGTTAGTTGATGCAAAGTCTTCCAATTCACTTACCTTGGTAGTGGAAGACAATAGTTATATTCTTTGCCATGAGATGTTTGGTCACTTCAATTATAAATATTTATAAATTCTTACTAACATGGTTTATTGATTAGGTCTTAGGTGTAGACCAATTGATTTGACCAAACCCCGTAAGGGGGACAAAGTTATAAGGTTCAAATCTCGAGCCTCGTCGGATTGAACGCTTGTCCCTTTCCTAGTAATTTCAACGACGTAAAAGGTTTAAAATTATTGTGGCATGGTAGTTATAAGGGCGAAATGCACGAAGAACTATATGATGGCTTTCGGGGTGGACAACGTAAAATACTGTGGTGGCCATAAAAGTCGAAAAACCTGCTCAGATTTATGGTGGCTATTGATTCCACCATGTAAATTAAAAAAAAAAACATGTTTTATTGATTGTCATCCATTTAGGAGTACCAACATTCATATACATGATGAAAACTTAGAAAATAAAGTCATCAACCATTTGAGATGGGTAAGTCTTGGCATGCACAAGATGTTTTGGATTTAGTGCATATTGATTTATGTGATCCAATGAATACACCTTCAATTTATCATGGAAGATATTTTTGTTGATGGTTAATGATTATTTGAGGAGGATGAGTATACTTCCTCAAGTATAAGTCTAAATATTTTTCATACTTTTTAACTTTTAAGGCTTTGTAGAGAAACAATTTGGAAATAAAATTAGGATCTTAGGGTTAGATAATGGATGTAAGTCTACCTCAAAATAGTTTTAAGATTTTGTAGGCATGAGGATATACATAGGAAATATACAATTCCTTACACTCCACAAAAAAATGGGGTAAAAGGTAAAGGTAAAAATCTAAAGTAGTTATTAATGTCAATGAGACCATAGGCCATATGAAATTATCCTCATAGAAAATGTTATTTACCCAATATATATTTATCTAACCAAACACTAGTTACTGAAGTATGGTGTGAAACTATACCCCCCTTTGGATTCAAACCTTGAACCTCCTATTTAGAGTTTTAAAGTCTTACTATTAGGTCCACTCAAGATGTACACAGGAGGTACAAGAAAATGATGGAGATGACTAGATGCATGATGGATAGCCAAAATGAGCCATATTGTTACTAGGTAGAAGTAGTACATACCACAGTCTTATTTTTCAACATGTGTCCACATAAAGTTCTACAAAATGTCACTCTAGAAGTTAGGTTTGAAAGAAAATCATTTATTAGTCATTTTAGTATTTTTGGTTGTGTTGCTTTTGTATTAACATTCTAAGGATAAAATGATCAAGCTATATGCAAAAAAAAAAAAAATTTCATGTTTGTTGGCTATAGTGATCAATCCAATGCATATAAATTGCTTGATTTATCTATACAAGATTGTAACTAATAGAGATATCATTGTACATGAGAAGACTATTTTCTTCTCATATGATAGATAAAACTATTGAGTTTTCTATATGTTTTAGGGCTATTGATGATATTGCAACAAGTATTGAAGTTCACTTTGATTCAATTACATCAAAAATTGATGATAAAAATAAAAATGTTAAGACTCAACCACATAGGTGTATTGAAAATCCACCTTGGGATAACCTTAGAGAATGGAGCTTTATAGAGGTACATCCAAGTAAAGTTCACCAAAAACAAGAGCCATATAAATGACTAAAATAGTATACATAAACAATGAAATATGTCAAGTAATATGAGAAATCGGTAGTTAGGTAATCTAGAAAAGCTAGAAAAGAGCATAGACAAATGAATAAACATGCAAATTTTGATTTAGTTTCCCACTTTGTTGAACCTAATATATATGACGTGTATAGAGGTAAAATAGATTGAGAAGCTACTATGGAGGCATAGTTTGACTCACTGGTAATGAATAAAACATGGGAATTATGTGAATTATCCATGGAAAGAAACCCATTACTTGTAAAAAAGTTTATAAGGTAAAAACAAAAAAAAATGGTTCAGTTGAAAAGTTCAAAGTTTGTCTTGTTGCTAAAGGGTATGCACAACAAGAAGGTATAGATTACAATTGAGACATTTGCTTCAACTATAAATATGGTGGTGTTTTTATTAGTTCTCTCCATTGCAACATAATTTGGTTGGAAGGTATCTTAGATAGATGTTAATAACTCCTTCCTAAATGGATATTTGAAAGAGGAGGTCTATATAGTGCATCCACAAGGGTTTCAAGTACCACAAAAAGAACATCTAGTTTACAGATTGATTAAGTCTCTATACAAACTTAAGTAAAATCCTTAACCTATTATTTTAAAATCAATCAACATCTTAGAGATTATGGATTCAGTCAAAGCTTTTTTGATCCTAATCTCTATATTAAAACTAGTAATATATTGCCATTCTCATTGTGTATGTTGATGACCTTATTATTATTGGTAGTGCAGTCCACCCGATTCAACAAGTAAAATCTAATTTGTGTTTAATTTTTGATATGTTAGATTTAGGGCTTCTTCATCTCTACCTAGGTGTAAGATCTTGGCAACTTGATCATAGTATATTTATTTCACAAAGAAATTATGCCAAAGAATTTTGGAAAGACTTTGAATGACATTGTAATTTGTTGTCTACACTTATGGAAGTTGGAATGAAATTGTCAATCTACTCAAATTAATCTTGAGTCAATTAGTTAGTATATAATTAGTTGGTGGGCATATTGATTTATCTTATGACAACTCAACTAGATATATTTTTTGTAATTATTTTGTGTTCTTTCATGTCAAATGCCCAAAGAGACCATTGGTAAGCTCCAAAATATATTCTTAGATATATCAAAGGTATCCTTGACTTTGGTATATTGTATTAACCATCTAATGATTTTCAATTGGTTGGATAGATGATGCAAATTGGGTAGGATCAATTGATGATCAAAATTCTACTGTTGGCTATATGTTTGCTCTTAGATCAAGGGCTATTTCTTGGTAAATAAAACTTCAACATATAGTTTCTTTATCATTAACTAAAGCAAGATATAAATAAGCATGCAATCTAGGTTGTGAAGTTGTTTGGTGGTGACACATATTGTATGATATTTAGATAGATCAAATAGCACCAACATCGATTCATTGTGATACTCAAAGTGTGCTCAAGTTGGTGAAGAATCTAGTCTATCATGCCATAACAAAACATATTGAAGTTTGTAATCATTATATCCAACAACTTGTGGAGCATGAAGAAATTTGCGTAAATTATTTTCCAACTTTTGAATAAATTGCTGATATGATGCCTGAACCTTTAGGTAGAGAAAAACTATAAAATTTAGGGATAATCTTGGGAGTGTATTTGGGTTAGTCATTAAGAGGGGGGGTTAGAATCAAAATATATGATAGGGATTTATATTATTGTATTATTTGTTATATTGGGTTTTTAGAGATAACTTGTTAAAATTTGTGAGGATAAGTTGTTGAGATTTTTAGGGTTAAGTTGTTGATATTTTTAGGGATAAGTTGTTAGGATTAAAAAGGATAATTTGTTAGAATTTTTATGATCTAGTTTTATCAACACCAAATGATTATCATATTGTAAATAAGTATAAATTCAAGCTCAAAAATGCAAATATAACTTCTAGTGTTATATTCTTTTAGAAATCAAAATTTCCAATTTTATTTATGTTTTCCATAACATGCTATAGAAATACATGCAATGGAAAAGTGTTTATTTTATTATTATTATTGTAGACACCAAAACAACACCAATCCGATTATGTGACGACAAGCACTGATCGCACCAACACACACAGCCCCCAGGGCAGCCCTCGGAGGTTAAACAGTGGTTCTAACCACTCACACAACAGTTTTTGCAAGTCAGAAACCAATTTGGCACCTTTTGGACACCTTATTTCTTATTCGTCCCACCCAGGGACGAGTGCTGACTGGCACTCGTCTTTCTTAGGGATGAGTGCTGACTGATGGATACTCATCTTTCCTAGGGACGAGTGCTGACTGATACTCGTGTCACCCAGGGACGATTACCGGCGCTCACTTCGGGGTGGGACGATTGTAGAGTTTGACTTGCAAAAAGTCAAATCTCGGCATATAACAACTCAGAACTGTCACTTAGCTTTCCTTGCATGACATAGGAGTGCGAGTGAGTTCTTTTAACAACACACATCTATCACTTAGCTTTCCCTGCATGACATAGGAGTGCGAGTGAGTTCTTTTAACAACACACATCTGCCACTTAGCTTTTTCTGCATGGCATAGGAGTGCGAGTGAGTTCTGTTAAGACAACTTAGATTTGCCACTTAGCTATCCCTTCATTGCATGGGCGTGCAAATGAGTTTTTCTAAAACATGCAAAGACATGCACAGAGGCAGTTAAGAAGCCCTTGATCAAGAAGAAGTCTTCTCTTCACAAACAAAAGCATTCATGCAAAGAAACACTTTTGCATGTTAAATCAAAAAGACCCCTTGGGTCTATAAAAACGGTGAGTTTTCTCACCCAAAAAAAAGGATACAGAGAAGGAGCATTTTGAGCGACGAAGTGCTGCTAGTTCACTTACTGGCGATTTGTGCTTTCATAATCATGGTATTTCTTTTAGTTTCATGTTTATGCTTTTGTCAAGTCTTTCATTTAGATTCATTTCAACCATCGTTAGATTCATCTTTTATGCTTCATACACAGGTGCTACTGACTTTCTTGTTTGTTTCTTTGAGTGCAGAGTTGCAGCATTAGAGGAGCGGCGAGGAGTCTACCTTACCAACGCAAGTGGCGGCAACATTTGGCCCGCCCATTCCAAACGTGGGCATGCGGAAGGAGGAAGACTAAAATCACAAATTGTAACAAAGACCAATTTAACGCTCCTAGCCCCTAAAAGGGGAGGAGACGTATATGTAACCGAGGATAAGAAATTTGAATAAAGAGGGTCTGTGATTTCCTTACATCTGTGCTTTCATTTCCAATTTATCTCTTTTCCTTGTTTTTGTGCATAGGATTAAAGCGTTACATTTCGTCTTATATTGCATAGTTATAGTTTTCCTTTTACTTTCGGAATCTCGTGCTTTCAATTATACTTATTTTTCTTTATGGCTTGTTCATAGTGATCTTTACTCTTCTTTCATTTCTATATCCTTCTCCATTATCATGTATTTTCTTTGCCTCCCATATGAGAAGCCAACTAACTATACAACACTATTTATATGTAAGAAGTGGTCTATGATACTTATGGTTATTTATTTTGTCTAGCTTCATGTCAGAACATGAATGAGGAGGAAACCATGGATTGTAAAGCAACATAGGAGTATCAAAAGAAAAAAATATCATTTGAATTTTAGCATTGCATAGTCTATATTAAAACTAAACTTAGGAAATCCATTGAAGAATTCCACTTAAATAACTATTCCAACCAAGTAGCTAGTAATCTTGGAATGAAGCAAAAATGCATTGCTAGAGACGTATCCACAATCCCTTTATTGTAGTCTTCCTCAAAAGTTCTATCTAGATATTTTTCCATCTTTTAAACTTAGTATATCTTGTCTTTTGTCAAATATATTAAATTATATATAAACTTAATAGCTTCTAATGCATGTGAATCCATTTGAGATGACACTATTATGCTTTGCTTTAATATTGGCATGGGGTGCCCTTGCTTGCACTAGTTTATAGATTTTGTATTTTTTTTGTTTGGTGAGTCTTTGGGATACATTGTGCATAAGGGATTTAAGCCTAAAATTTCAAAACTACAGGTCCCATTATTAACAATCAAAAATCATGTAAAGCTTAAACTTGAGTAAGGTTTCAATGTGATTGTTCTTAACCAAGGGGGCTAATTTGTTTTCCCTCCCTATTGTTTAGTTATTTTTGACACATCTAGTTATTTTTATTACTTTTTATATACAAAGCCATATTTGAATGATTTTATAACCATCAAAAAATCTAATTCATAGAACTAGGACATGAAAATCCGCTAATCTTGATAGTATATTTTTAGGATTTTTAAATTAAATTTCTTGTTCCCATTTTATAACTTCAATCAACCATATATTTTCATCTAGAAGAGTTTGAATTTACTATTGTACCATATATTTTTATGTACTCTTCATTTCCATATAAATAAATTAGTAAAATTTTGTTTATTTTGTTAATTACTATTGCATGGAATATATATTTTCAATGATAAAATTAGATTTGGATTATTATTGTTATTTGAGAAGGTCTTGGTTTGAAATCTGCCTATGTCGATGATATGTGCCTTGAATCTTTCGAAGACTCAAAAATACTTTTGATTCAACCTTTGAGAAGGTTGGTTCCTTGTAAAGCTAATTAAATGAAATGGATTTTAAGAATAGATCAAGAGATGCTAAGTGTTAGGGCAGAGTGCAAGATTAGAGATTCAAACTTAATGTGGTTGGGATTCAGTTAACAATAAAGAGATACACTATATAAGTCTTAAACATAATATAAGCCAATGTCTAATAGACTAGCTAGAATATAGTATCACAAAACAACATTTAATTCAATTCATACATATAATACATTCCAAATACTAAACGAACGATAATCTAAATAACAATCTAGATCAATTATAATTGTCTCAAAAAAAGACACCATTAATGAAGTATAAATAGAAATACATAAAATATAAATCACATATCAAATTTTACAACACATTATAATAGAGGCCAAGCAAAACTAAATTCTATTGATAGGCAAGAGTCATCATAGAATATACATAAATTATAAAATCTAAAGAGTCAACCCTCTTTCTAAGGTACATTGAGCTATTTATAATATTATCCACATCTTCTGTTAGCTCTAATCATTACATAATAATTATTTTTAAGCTTGACAAGAATGATTGTAGGGCATGTGAGTCACTTTAAGGCTCAACATGATCTAATTTCCTTAATTCTAGTGTGCTAATATGGCTAGTCTATATTTCTTCCATAAACTTTGTGTCCACATGCTTCCAGTAGATCCTTGACATTCTCTAATAGGTTCATTTTTTGCCACTATGTTTTGTTGTAGTGCCAAATTGTCTAAGGTCCTAACTTATTTTGACATTTTTAATCTAAGTGATTTGTTGATACGTACAAATTTGGTTGACATGGATAGGATTAGGAGCTTATTACTTAATTCCAAGGCTTCATAGATTGGGCCAGATTTCCTTATACATTCAATTGATATAGGTTCTTAGAAAGTATGGCTCCCTTTCATACTAGACTCTATGCCTTAGCAAAATTTTAAGTCTGACAATGTATCATGATGCTAAACTATTTTTTTTCACTTGATGACGTTAGCTTCTCAAAAGTCCAACCTTTTTTTCATACTTAGCCAAATTTTGAATTTGGAAGATGCCAAACATCAAACTTTTCTTCCTTCCATGATGATGTAATAATTTTAAAATTTTGGCTCTCCTTTAGACAACCAAATTCTAAGTTTCACACTTCAACAAAATGCCATACTTCTTGCCTTAGCCAATTTTTTAATCTGACACTTCAACAAAAAGCTAGAATTTCTAACTTCGCCAAATTTTAGGTCCAATAAGGTGTTTTTGAGCATCCAATTCTATTGCATAATGACCTAATCTTGTTCTCTTAGACAAATTTTGCCTAAAAATAGGTTCTTCTTCCACATATGCTGATGATGACATGTCTAAAGTGTGATCCTCTTTCTTTTCTTAACCAATTTTTTAGTCTGTCACTTCAACAAACTGCTAAAAATCCTACCTTAGCCAAATTTTGGGCTCGACAAGGTGTTTGTGAGTGTTCAACCATCTTACTTCTAGTCTAGCATGCATGGTTATGCACAATGGTGAATATTCACAAATTGGACGAATATTAGGATTTCCAAAAATTGGAAATTGGTGAATATGAGGATCCTCGACATCGGCCCATTCGCTTGAAATTTTTGAAACTAATTTTTTCTTAGGGTCAATTCGCCACAACATATATCCAAACATAGGCATATTTATACTTGTTGGAAAGCTCATTTCAAGACTGATATAATGGTGGTGTTTTTATGAAGTTATAAGGTGATTTAATAGGTCAAAATGTGCCCCAAATATGACCTTAATTTTTAAGGCTTCAAATGCCCCAAATTTTGGTGTGAAGATGATTGATTTGATTTGCTTAGGATTCACCTTGATTTCGATTAGGATTCACCATTTTTTTACAAGTATATTTCAAGTCCAACCCCTTATGCATAACCCTGCTAGCATGCATTGACTTGCTATAGCAAAATCATATTATGAAAATTTGCTTATGCAAGAGTGACACTTTCGGCCTAGCTTCAAAGCCTTTACCTTAACAAAATTTTGATCAAAACTTAAGAAAAATCATAGTCTAAATTGACCTACATGGACTTACAGATGTGGCTAATAACGTTGACCCATATTATTGGCACCTCTTGAGAATTTTTGCTTATAAAAATAGAGAACCCATACTGCTTTATCCATTGGGCCATAAAGTCAAAAAAGGGAAAGAATCTAGAAGATAAGTTGATGGACATTAGAGATTTAGGAGGGATCAAGGCTTAAAATTATCAGAGATAAAATAACTATAAAACAGGTAATTAAGGAAGAGGGTGTGGAGATGTGGAGGTGAAGTCTAGGGGCTCGTTAGCTTTTGAATCTATAAACTTAAATGAAATGCAATTCCAAGTAATGAAATACGCAAGCGCTATTATAACTATGATAATGGAAATCTAAGGAACATGTAAATAGCATGAATTTGTTTTGGAATAACTCATGAAATAGTCATTTAATAAATGATCACAAAAATGGTACAATAGCTTTATAAGTATCAAGTAGGTGTCACATAATTCAAGGCTATATCATGTATAAATAGCCTTCTTACAATGACTCTTGGATGGCTATGACTCTTCCATACCTTGTGACTCTTGGCTCTCCTTTGCACACATATGGAGCTCTATTTGATGTACACTTGTAATATGACTCTTCACTATCTTTTCCTAATCTATGGACACATGTACACATGGACTAATGTGCACATTTACATTATTGAATATTATGCACACTTGTGCATTTATTACATTGCATAAAGTAAAGACTCAAACTCTAATCTAAGACACTTAACCTAATCTAATCATGTACCCATGGTGGTACATTGACATGTACCAAATAATGTAATATATTCTAATACCCCTCTGTATTACATTATTTGGTTATTGAAGACTTTAGTCTTCAATATGGATCTTCATATTTATCTTCATTCTTCAAGTGACCTTGCATTTAATCTTCATATTTTTGTCTGACTCTGTATTTTGACTTTGGTACTGTTATTTTTTCCCTTCTAATTCTATTATCAAATAAGTTCATACCTTTCTTGCACCCATATCTAAACCTTGAGAAGTATATTTGAGAAAATCCATTAATGAATTTTCTTTTCATTGTGTATATTCATTCAAAAAAATAATTTTCTTTGTACCAACAATATCTTTGAGAATGACTGGTTCCTACAGATATTTTACAACTATGGATATTCCATCATCTCTCTATCTTATGCCCATATCTGCTATAATGAATGCATCTATTTTTATTATAAAATCCCTTTGATCATTATATCCTTTATTGCAACTGTTCTCTTTCATTTCTATCACTAATTTGATATCATTATTGCTTGTCATAAATTTAATTCCCTGCTCATTATTGCTGATTTGATCTGTATATCCAATATTTTCATACTTTGAGCTAATTTCTGGTGCAATTGATTCTTTTATTCCTTGTTCATGTTTTTATAAACTTGTATCTTTAGTATATTTTTCAAAATGATCAATGCAATAATTACAATGATCTTTGTCAATGTAATTTTGTGTATCACTATCTCTATCATCATTTGTATCTATGCCTTCATCAATTCTAATAGCATATGCTTTTCATGAACAATCATAAATTGTATTCAAATTACTTGTATTGCACATGACATAAATATTTGCAACATGTTCTTCTATATTAGTCATGGATTCTAAATCACTAGTGTCACAACGTGTATCAATCATTAATGGTTTTGATTCTATAGTATTGCAATATGAATATACCATCATAGGCCTTAAGTTATTTGTATCAGAAGAAGCATATTTCATCACTAATTTATTATCTACTTCTTAAACCTTTTATTGTTTCCTCATCTTAGTAATATTAAGAGTAATAATTCCTTTGTATACTATTCTCCATAGATTAATAGGTATAGTAACAAAATATTCATAACAACCATAGACATCATTAAGAACACTTTGCATGTGTTTTGAAGTATTGAATATTCCCATTTTTTTACTTCACTAGTGATATCAAAAAGCCTATTGTTCAAAGCATTTGTTTTATCAATAAACTTGTTCTTCAAATATTGAATCATATCCTCTTGTCATTTGTTCTTGTATCGTAGAACTTCATTAGAAAGTAATGTCATATACATTACTTTTTATATCATTAGGTAATGTCAAGACATATTTTGAGCTTAATTTTGCTTCACCAATTTCTGAATTTAAATAATTTTCTAATGTTGAAAATATTTTATTTTTGGCCTCTCTCATGATTTATTGCAAAACCCTCTTTTTATTTATGGACGTATTCTCTTGACTTTCAATTTTTTCTGTCATATTTTGTGTACAACCTTTTAATATTTGCAATAATTTCTTAGTCTTCTCTAGTGAGTTATGTTGAATGTGAATTTTTCCCTTCTTTTTGAAAACACAAGTCTTATTCAATGTATATTGGTTCTTATCGTAGACATAGGTTTTATTCTTCAATTAATTTTGACAACTCATTAAGTTCTAGTTTTTTAGCTTCTATTTTTGGATCACCTATTTTATTTTTCATTTGCTTTTTCTTTGCCATGGTATTCGATGTAGACTACCTTATAACTCCCACCTAAGAAATTTAGAAGTTTTTAAAAATGTATTTGCAAAATTATTATTCCTAAATGAACAACTTCTTGTTTCATATATGTGCATAGCTATGAGTTTCAATCATTGTAGCCTAACATAGTACGTAAATGAGAATACCATAAACAATCATGATCGAGTGACCATTCGGGTTTCAGTGAGATGGTAGGAAATATTTGAGCTTGACTATACACTCTTATGTCACTTAAAATAACATATGATTTTGCTACTACCAGGCCTTCAAGTGTGATCACGACTGCGATGAGTCCAGATGCCACAAATTAGACCTATCATGACTTTTCCTATGAGTAAATAAGGTGTGAATTGGAGGAAGAGCGTGTGGATAGTCTAAAGACCTAGTGTGGCTATCCTAGAGGTCCCTACTTATAAGGAATGCTATGTCTGTCTTGGTTGCAATGTCTATATCTTAAGTATTCTTTCACAAATATATGCTAAATTTCTATGCCTCTAGATTTTATATAAACTCTCTTTCTCTATATGCTTTTGAATCAATACTTTCTCCTTACATTTACTCTATCTACATGCCATATAGAACTTCATTTTTTTCTTGTAGATTTCAATTCGGTGTGGATGCTATTTTCTTCAGCTTTGAAAAAATTTCCTTGCTATTTGAGAAACTCAAATATGATGCTTTCAAAAACTTAGAATAAAATTGTAATCTTTGATATTCTTTAGTCTTATTACCTGCAATATTTTTGACTTATGGATGCCTTCTACAATGTTGTTTTACCTCCAAATTTTGCACATGTTCTTTGAAATTTACAGCTTGTAATGCTACCCAAAATGCTTCCGAATCAATCCCAAAATTCTTTGATTTACAACTTTATGTCTTATTGAATTTGTTGTCCTATGATCCTTCAAATTCTACCTTGCAAATAAGAAAATTTCTCCTTCTCAAATCGACATTCAAAATCTAAATGGCTATCTTAAAATTCCTCAATTTTATGGCCTCTTCTTTTCTCTCTCTCCTCTTTAACTCTCACTAAATTCTATCCTATTTTGTTGATCTCTTCCTTAAGAACATGAATATCTTGAGGTCTTAGAAAATGCTCTTCAAAATTTAGCAAACTTCTTGCCAAATCATTCTCCGTTGGGCTTGTTTTCATATGGCGATAATTGTCCCAAATTCTTCACTATCAGGAACTTCTTCTTGCTAGCAATGTTCTCCCTTGAGTATTATTGAAATCTTATCCAATGGCCTTATTCAAATATCCTTCGATGAGGTTTTCCTAGCCTTCTCCTTATTTCTCCTATCAAGTAGCTTGAGGTATTCTCCTAGGGCCTTCAATTTCTATAGCTTCTCAAAATTGCAATATGATATTTGCTAGTCCTTCTTTATCTTCAATATTTCAGATATGGAATTTCTTCAATGGGACCTTTCGTGGGTCTCTTAATCTTCTTCAATGTGAAGTCTTCAATATTCAATGGATATCTCTTTTCTTGAGTCTCCTCAATATTTCTTGTGGCTCTCTCAGTTTCCTATCAATCAACCTAGTGCTTTGATACCACTTTTAGCTTTTGAAGCTATAAAATTAAAGGAAATGCAATCACAAGTAATGAAATAAGCAAGCAATGTTATAGCTATGATAATGGTAATCTAAGAAATATGTAAATAACATGAAAAATATTTGGAATAACTCATGTAATAGTCATTAAAAATGCTCACAAAAATGGTACAATAGCTTTGTAAGTATCAAGTAGGTGTCACATAATTCAAGGCTATATCAATGTATAAATAGCCTTTCTACAATGACTCTTGGATGACTATGACTCTTCCATACCTTGTGACTCTTGGCTCTCCTTTGCACACATATGGAGCTCTATTTGATGTACACTTGTAATATGACTCTTCACTATCTTTTCCTAATCTATGGATACTTGTACACATGGACTAATGTGAACATTTAAATTATTTAATATTATACACACTTGCATTTATTACAAAGCATAAAGTAGAGACTCAAAATCTAATCTAAGACACTTAAACTAATATAATCATGTACCCATGGTGGTACATTGACATGTATCAAATAATGTAATATATTTCAATAGGGCTTATATGGATGTGGATTATATAACTAAAATAAAATATTTAAGACGTGTTGGAAGATGCCCATGTTCAAAACCCATCCCATTTACCTACAAAATATGGGATTTTCTATACAACAAGGAGGAGGAAATTTTCCAGAAGCCATCAAGAATGGTAAGAAGTGATAATGAATAAATATATAATAAAGATAATGAGTAATAATAAATGGAGAAGATGTTAATTTAGGTAATCATGGATGGTAGGGAGGTGAACAAACCATCGAGAATGTTAAGAAGTGATAATGACTAATATATAATAAAGATAATGAATAATAATAAATGGAGAAAATGTTTATTTGGGTAATAATGGAGGGTAGGGAGGTGAACATGGTGAAGAAGAGTGCAAAAAAAAAGGAACATAAGCAAAAAGAGAAGGAAAATATGATAAGAGGAAGATAAAGGAAAGAGATATGGAGATACTTAAACAGTAGCACCTCTAACAAAATTGATCATCCATGATCATAGTCTACCACAACTAAAAGTTGTTTTATACCGAGGCATGTTACCTTAGGTAAATATTTCAAGCACTTGGGAATAGGGGGTCTTCGTTTCTCTCTAATATTTTTTTCTTTACAAATTTATGCAAGAACTTCTCTTTGGAATTGTAGGTAACTATATAACATCTTTAGGCTTCTAATATAAGGAACCTCTATTTGGAATTTTAGGTAACTATATAGCATCTTTAGGATTTTAAGACATGCATGGTTACCTTATTACTTAGTAAAAATATCTAGCTCAAAAAATTATTTGGTTTACCATTGCATCTACTTTTGTAACAACCCACCAACTCAACCCAAGAAAAATAGTAAGGTTCACAAGATGTCCCAATATTTTATTTCTAGTATTTAAGGCATAACCACATTTTGAGTTTAATGTCACTGTAGATGACACTCAAGTGGACAAGACTGGCCAACATCCTGTATTTTTTGGGTTCACCTTTCTAAACCTCATCGTTTAGAAAATACACTAATAGTGGTCTCCCCACATTTCCTACACCCTCTCTACTACAGGACAAGTTGACCATGGCATAGGGATTATCCTTTAAGGACCATAACACTTAAAGGGGGATGTCTCCTAACCCTACATAATTCCTATATATGATTATTCTAAAGTAATACCTTAGTGCTTAGTTACCACACCTTCAAAGGCTAACTAAGGCTATTACCACTCACCTAGTAAAGAGTATGGTCATTTGATCCTCATTATTCGAGGTGACACCACTGTACTATCTTGTGTATGATTCCAAAAGCCTCTCTATTTTGGAACACTTGAGCCTCACTGTTTAATGTGTATCATTCATAATTATTTGGTTATTGCATCACCACAACTCCTCCTAGGAATCAATTCTACTTGGTTATTGCATCACCGCAACTCCTTCAATTATTAGGTTATATTATTGAATCAAGGGTCCTAATATAGATCTAGATTAATGCCCAAGAACTCCCACCAACTAAAATATACAACCATAACAAATATCAACATCTCTACGATAAAATGCTTCATAAATGCATACTTAAATATAATGCATGACTAAGCTAGCATCACAATTATTTCCATAAGACAATTATTAGCATATAACACTTCAATATTGAAATAATAAAACTTCATTTATAATATATAATACATAAACATGAATTAAAATATAGTATATTCTTTCCATTTACTTGTAACCAAGCATTAAAATATAGCAAAAAGCCTAGGTTAAAGATGATAAATCAAAACATGGTATTCATTATAGATGTAACCTATGCCCAAGCACCCTAAATAGGATTAAAGAGAAACAAGGTTCTATTTACCAACATAATAAGATATTATCCAAACTAGTAAGAAGTCACAAATTTACACAACTACAAGCTAACTTGAATTCCTATACGATGTCATAGAAGGAAACCATACAAAATATACACAAAAATTTTAAACAAAATAAACCAAACAACATAGCTTCAATCAAGAGCAATGAGGGTGATACTATAGTTTTCTTTAACAAAATAGAATATTCATTGAAGGCAAACAAGCACTCTGATCTACTCATCTTGATCTAGGCATACCTTCTCTGTAGAAAACTAAAACTCAATCACCAATCCCTCATACCTCCAGCCTGCATTCTCTTTATTTTTTTCCAAGGTTTTCCCTTTGCAATCCTCTCACTAGCATTTCAAAATTTATAACTCAAAGGCTAAAAATAGATTTCATAGAGGAATATCAAGGGATAGGATACAATTCCCTACTATTTTCTTCCCATGTATTCTAGAATCTCAATACCACATCAATCCGACCCATGACGTAATATTTCCTACTAAAAACAATCCTCTATGTTTTCATGAAAATAAAACACATATTTCATTCAAATAAATATAGGATTTGCTTTATAATTTATTTAGCATCTTTCCAAGTTGCATAGTTTTTAGAATAATGGTCCCACTAGACCTTACACTGATCTAGGATTTGTTTCTTCAATATATTAGAATCAAATCCTAAAACTATTACTGGTTGCACCTCAATGGCCAAGGGATCTACAATCTATAATTTAAAAATATTCCAAATATGAGAAGGATCAGTAACATCCTTACTAATAAGGATATGTGGAAAGTATCATGGATATTTAACAGGTTGGGTGATAAGATGAGCCTATAGGGTATTGGACTAATATTATAAATGATCTCAAAAGGCCCAAAAAAATGAGGATCCAACTTAGTTGACTTTATGGCACTTTTCATAGGTTAATCCTCAAGAAAAATCTATCTCCCATAAAGAATTTTCTTGGTGATATTTTTAGATCAACATAGCTCTTCTATCGGTTGGCTACTTCCTTGAACCTTTGTCAAATCACACTGAGTTGCTCCTCCATCTATTTAATAGTGTCTGGTTCAATCACCACTTGATATTTCAAATTATCCTATGATAGAGGTGTTCTATATATGTTGCAATATAAGGCTTCAAATGGAGCAATTCCCAAGATGCATGGTATCCATTATTATATGCAAATTCAACTAGATGCAAAAATTCTTCCCATTTAAACTTTTGATCTATGCAATACATGTGAAGCATGCCTTTTAGGAATTGGTTCACCATTTCTTTTTGTCCATATATTTTTGGATGGAAATAAGAACTAATATTCAATTTAGTACCCATTGTATGATGAAGAGCTTGCTAAAATTTTGATGTAAAACTATAATCTTTGTCTGATATGATCACCTTAGAAAAACCATGTAACCTAAAATTTCCTTGGCAAATCTATTTGCCACAACTGATACATCATTCTTAATATTCCTTGGTATAGAATGTGCAACCTTAGTCAAATTTTCTACCACCACAAGTATTGCATCATGTTGGAACCTAGTATTAGGTAAACCCACAATTAAATCTATAGATATAACCTACCACTTCTAAGTAGGTATATTATGTGGGTATAATTTCATTTCTAGGTGCTGATGCTCTGCCTTAACCTTATGGCATTCCAAATATCTAGCAATAAAACTAGTGATATCATGTTTAATTCCTAACTAATAGAAGGTATTTTACATGTTTGACCTCATCTTGCACCTCTTGGATGAGAAAATATAGAGAACTATGCACCTCTTGCATAATCATTCTTGTTAAATCACTAGTTTTGTGCACTACAACCCTATCATTGAAACATAAAAGTCCATATTCTATGTTAAAATTCTTATTTTCCTTAGGATTTCTCTCAATTCTAGCATATATTTAAATGCAATATTGATCCTATAGCTGCATTTCCCTAATTTTATCCATCAAGTCTATATGACTATGAGTTGATACTGCTATATACCTTCTCCTACTTAAGGCATCAACAACCTTGTTGTCCTCCCCTTTGATGTACTCAATACCAAAGTCATATTTATCTAGGAACTCTATCCACCTTCTTTACCTTACATTCAACATAGGTTGGGTAAATATATAACTTAAATTATCTTGGGTAGGACAATGCAATGATTTAAGATTTGGCTATTCTTTGCGAGGTCCAAGGTTCAAACTATAATGTGGGTTAGTTCAAGTTTTAGCTCTTCTTTGGGAGGTACAAGGTTCAAACTACATGTGTGTTAATACTCTATTGATAAGTTTAGATCTCGACCTTACGAGGGGTTATGAATAGGATGGGAATGCTCAATCCTAAGCATAAATCATAGGGGTTTATCACATTGACCAAGTAAAAAAAAAATCCAATCTTGAGCCCTTAACCAAATTGAAAAAAATATATACCTTAAACTTTGGTAGTTTATCCTTAGCTTAAACAATTTTCCTAAGAAATAGTGTAGACACCGAAAATTAACAATTTTTGGTAACATAATAAATTAAAATAAATATGCTTAAATAAAACCTTAGAAAATTAAAATTAATTTGAATTTCCTAACAAAACCTTAGAAACACCATAAATATCAAATGTAAATAATAAATCCTATTTTTGATGTATTTCCTACACTTACAAAAATAATTAAAACAACAAAACACTAATATAAAAATAACCATAATTCCTAATCATTTCCCTACACCATTAAATATTTAATCAAACCTTAATTATGCTAATTAAACATAATTTACATCACTATCATAAGCCCTATTTATGACCCCTCCCACATAGAAAATGACAATAATAAAATAATAATAATAATACTAATTAATAACACTATTAAAGCCACTTAATCAAGCCTAAAACAACATTCTAGGCATAGCATTTATTTAAATTTCTAGAAGCCTAGAAACCCACATTTTTTGAATAATTAAAAAGAACCCCCAATTTAATATGCCACCTCACATGGTACTCCCCCTCATGACATAAAAAGTAATTTTAAATTAAAAATGTGCCTAGTCAAAATCCTAATTAATGCCACTTGGCCCAAGGACATGCCACATGATTATCCTCCTAATTTTTAATCCTTTCCCATTCTCCCATAACCCAATTTTAAATTAATATCCCATCCCCCTAGGACATCCTACCCAAAGCTCTTTAATGTGCCACCTCCCCCATGGGACACCTCACCATTTTTTGAATTTTAAATTCCTCCACAATCCCCCATGTATCTAGAAGCTAATTTTAAATTAGTTTCCATTCTTCTAGACCCCTTCCCTTCCCCAAGGCACTTAAATGCAACCCTCCACCTCACCCTCTCTAGACTTTTCCCCAAATACCCTTGGTCCACATGGCATCCCACTCATCCACCCTGATTTTACCTATAAATACAAATTTCCACAACCATTTTAAAAGAGCCCAAGTTGTGCTAACTACATGCTGCCAAATTATCCTACACTTATGCCTTAGCCAAATTTCACAATTTTCCATTGTTTGTATATAATAGGTATATTATCATTTTCACACTTGCATTTTACAACAATAAAATTTGTGTTTTATTGTAGTTTAATATTACATGAACAAAAGCACAACTAAGGTGGGCTATTTAACTACTAACCCTTCTCTTGGTTTTTTGTGTGCAAATATATATTCATAACCAGCTGGGAGATCTCTTTACCAGCCTATATATACACGCTCATACTCTCTTGATCACATTAGTTGTAGTTGGGGAGCATATTACACCATTGTTATTGTTTAAGCCTTCATATGCCTTTGTAATTGTAAAGAGACAAAGAGTCTTCACCATGCATTGTAAAAGGCTCATATTTTGTAATAAAATTCATTATATACATTACTCTTTTTGTCTATGTTAGTTTATCAATGGTAGCTTCCTTCTTCTACAAATAGTGCTTCTAGACCTTTAGTGCATGCACAACTGCTACCAACTCTAAGTCGTGTATAGCATAATTCAACTATATGTAGATCAACTATCAATTAAAAATTTAACATTCTTGTTAAATTACTTGTCATTCAGTAACATATGAGTTGCTTATTCATCCAGGTTATAACTACTTGTGGTTGCATAGATTCAGTGTAACTACTCCTTAACTCTGTTGCTCGACTCTTGTCATTGGGGATACTTATTTGCATAATGAGGACCCCCACAAATGAAACAATATATCATGGGTGCATGAGATATTTCTTGTATTTTCTCCCTTGTTTCCTCTTTCTGAGTTGAATCATTCTAATTTTGAGGTTAAGGGTTGGAAGTGTCCTTTTAATAGAATTCTTATAATTCCCTTGATTTTGATTGTCCCTTTTTCTAAACTTTGGTCTCTCTCTTGGGTTTCCTTTGCTTTCCTCATTTTTGGATTCTTGTTTAGTGATTATTTCAAATAATTTTTGTGGTTACCCCATTTGTTCTTAAAGTAACCTTACTAAAGTTATTGCTCCATTTACTCTTGTAGCAACTTGACTATAGATGTAACATTTATCATTTTATTTGTGTAATTATCTGTTTTACTAGGTTTCTTACTGGAGTCCATTGTTCTTTTAGTCCTCTTGTTAGAGAGAATTGTTCTTCCAAAATTCTTAATGGAGTTCATTATTCTTTTAGTCCTCTTGCTAGAGTCCATTATTATTCTAGACTTCTTTTGGAGATTGTTGGTCCGAATTTCATATGCACCCCGCGAAAGATGGGCAGGAAGCTCCGGAGACACCCACGGGACGAATCCCACTCACTTTAGGATCTAGCTGGTTATCCAAGGTGCGAGTTACAGAGTTGGGTCGAATGGCTATTCACTCTTTTTTGCTTCTGGAATAGATTTCAATATGGACTGTTCTGTTACCTTACAGGGGGTTCTTGAACTTGTTCAGTAGTTGTAAAAGTTGTTGACAATCAGATTTAACTTGATTCTTGATCTAGCTCTCATGGGTCAGCAGATTTAAATAAAAGACAAACAAAGAAAATAAAAATGGATCATTTCATCGAAAACAAAGAGAGGGTAGGGTAGGGCAGAAAGAGAAGTTTATCAGACTTTAAACTGTAAAACTTAAACTATCAATTTTATCTATGCTATCAGCTTCACAACAGAACAAATCAAAGAAGAAAGTGTCCGATCGAGTCTAAGATCACTTTCAACTAAGAGCACAAGGCGAGTGGAACAGATCTAGCAGAAAATTATAAATCCAAGGGCAGCTGGTTAAAGCTGGTATCTTTCACCGGCAGCCTAGCTCACACAATGAAGACAGAGCAATTAGAACAAACTTAACCTCAAATCTGTAATTTCCCCTAGCAGACAATGGAACAACTGAAGCCTAACAACATATTTAAACTTGATAATACAGATTCACAGCATATATCTAACAAAATTTAATGGAACGGATAACAAAAGAAGATACACTTATCACACTCTGCAAAAGATTAGGCTCCTGGCCATGCTATCACAGAAAAGCTAAAGCACATCAACTCTAAGTCCAAAAACAAAAGATTTCACAAGATTTGCAAGAAATTGATTATAAGCATTTTATTTCTAAGTCTCCGCCTCCCGCAATTATATTGAGAAGAAGTATTTATAGACTTAGGACAGACCCTGATCTTTTCAAAAATATCTTCCCATAACTGCAAATCTTATCTCATCTAAACCCTAGGACCCGAGTTTTACAATAAAAGCCACTTAAAACAAAGCTGTGGATAGAACTTAACCATTCTGCAAATCTGTGCAGTCAGCTGCCATAAATGGAGAAGGTAGAGTTGAATGCCACTTGCATTCATCTGCAACTGCAAATGAATGTTCTCATTAATTTCTGTTGGTGAGCCGGATGAGTGACCACTTCTCCATCAATTTGATCTGCAGACCCATCCCTGAGTTGAAATGGTCTTCATGCTATTAATTCGATCATAAATTTGTCATTGAATGCTTTTATCGACTTCTTCTCCTCTAGCATGGCGGTCCTTGATCAAATCTGCACTTTAACTTTGACTTTATGGCCTTTCCCGGTTGTCCCGCAAGTGCCAGATGGAATCCTACATGAAAGACAAAAATATTATATTAGCACTTTAATAAACATTAAATTAAAGCATTTAAACATTAAAAATAGATTAAATCAGGCTAAAAACCCTAAAGCAAGCTTGCATGTCGGCTTCTGTTTGTCTGCCTCACGCTTTGACATGTGTCGCTACCCCAGGATGCCTTCCGTTACAGCTGGAATGCACTTTCAGGTCCTTTGAGGACTTTCTCTCTCCTACCGTGATTCTGCGACATGTCGCGATTTCGTGACATGTCGCGAAATCGCGACGTCCCCGGCTCATCGGCAACTTCTTCTCAACTTGGTCGCAAAAATACGACATGTCGCGATTTCGTGACATGTCACGAAATCGCGACATCCCTAGCGCTACGCTTGCTCTGCATCTTCTTGCCTTGTGCACCTTTTCCACAACATGCAGCGCATCGCTACCAGTTTCACTCCTTGACTTCGAAACATGCAGCGCATCGCTGCAGGCTCCAGCCCACGATTTTGAAGCACGCAGCGCATCGCTGCACCCTTTACCTCTCGACTTCGAAACATGCAGCGCATCGCTGCAAGCTCCAGCCCACGATTTTGAAGCACGCAGCGCATCGCTGCAACTTTTGGACTTAGCCACTTTTTCTCCTTTCTAGTCGTGAAAACGCGACATGTCGCAATTTCGCGACATGTCGCGAAATTGCGCTGGTCCGTACTGATTTCTTCTCTCTCCTCCGATAGACAGCGATTTTGTGACACTTTCCAAAAATGGAAATGTCGCGATATCGCGACACTTCCAAAAATGGAAAGCGTCGCGATTTCGTGACGCATCGTACCATTATGCCTTCTCTCTCCAGATTTGTCACGATTTCGCGACATGTCGCGAAATCGCGCCTGTTTTCTTACTTGGCCGATTTTCATGCATTTTCTCTCTCCTATCACGAAAATGCGACATGTCACGATTTCGCGACGTTCCGTACTCATCGGCTTGCTTTATCCAAAAACGTCGCGATTTCATGACATTTTTCTCCCCGGATTTCTCTCTCCTCATCCTGCAGCGATTTCGCGACACTTCCAAAAATGGAAATGTCGCGATATCGCGACACTTCCAAAAATGGAAATGTCACGATATCGCGACACTTCCAAAAATGGAAATGTCGCGATATCGCGACACTTCCAAAAATGGAAAGTGTCGCGATTTCGCTACACATTTGCGACTTAGCCAATTTTCTATTTTCCTGTCGCGATTTCGCGACATTTCCATAAATGGAAGTGTCGCGATTTCGTGACATTACCAAAAAAGGAAAGTTTTGATTTTTCATGTATTTATCTGACTGTTTTCTGGATTTTCTTGGTGCCGGTGCATGATTTGGCTTAAGCATGAATGATTCTAGCATGTAGAAAGTTAAGCTTGAAATAACAATGCTAGAAAGACTTGGAAAAAGGCACAACTTAAAAAGGAAACAAGCAAAACTGGACTAAGACTGGAAAGGATCTAGAGGGTCCCTGCTGCAAAATGGAATTTCAAAGTTTTCAAGAGGATTGGAATGCATTTTTCAGTGGGGGTGTGTTGCTTCTCAACAAATGGCGATATCTGCGGGTAAAATAGTAGCACTATTTTAGAACCCAAGACTCTGGTTTCAAAACAAAAATACCATGCATCATGCCCTGCCATAGACATTCTTCACAATAAATTGACCACTAACTGCTAGCTGTTAAAATTTTCCAAGGACATACTAGGCTGAATTACTTCAAGGAAGATTTCTGATGTGCAATTACAAGGGTATAGAACTTTCTTCAAGGATGACTGGATTGAATGATAAACTTGGATTAATCAACTTTTCTAGATTGTAAAAGGGGAAACCGAGTAGAGCTCTGTTTACTAGTTTAGCATTTTACAGCCTAGACAGAGTTACCCTTTAGATTTACACGACCCAAATTTACAACTGTAGGGCAGAATCTATAACTTAGAAGAAAATATTTTGGAAGTATTGGCTGCCTCTTTTAATTGTTCAACTCTTTTCTTTTTCCTTTTCTCTTTTTTTTTTTATATCTCTCTTATTTTTGAAATGCATCAATATCTGAAAGGCTTTAAAGAAATCACAATCTTCTTTTATCATTTGATCAATCTGGAATTGTCTCAGTCTAGGCACTGATAGCCTCTGTGGATACCCAAATAATTGCATGAACCATAGTCCCCTCTTATAACCAGCTTTTCTTGGATTCCCCGGGAGTTCCTCCAACAAAATAGCATAGCAGTTTTTCTATTATTAAAACAACTGTGGCAAGTAAGACACAAGATCCCATCATCTCTCTACCTTTGTCCTGAATAACAAAATAGTTCTACTGTTCAGAGTAAGTAGACTATCTCAATTAGAATGGTGAACAACATGGGCATTGGATTGTGGATTGATCAGCTCAGAATAAAACAATTTTGAAGGCTGACTATTCATTGACCTTTAGGCAAAGGTTTAAAGGACAAAATTTTAAGAGCTGAAGGACTTTGGACAGACCTCCAAGGACAGACACAGGCCTCTAAAGCAAAACAAAAATAAAACTGCACAGACTTTTAAAATTAAAACTGAAGCAAATAAATTAAAACTGTACAGGCAGCAAAATAAAACTAAAACAAAAGACTGGACAGACATTATCAGCAAGCTGACATAAAAAGACAAAGAAAGAAAATAAAAAGCACTGAAAAAAGAAATAAACTGCACAAGCTAAAACTGTACAGACAATTAAAGATTAAAAAATTAAGATGAAGCAACTAAAAGAACTGCAGAGCATTAAAATTAAAATGAAACAGATTAAAACGTACAAACATTGAAAGGAAAAGAAACTGCACTGACAAAAGGAATAAATAAACTGAACAGACAGCAAAGAGAAAGAACTGAAATAAACAACTAAAGCAAATGTACAGAAATCTAGCACTAAACTAAAGCAAAAAAAACTTGCAGAGCTATTTACAATATGTACACATATTACAACTTCTTTGATCATTCAAAATATGTAGCAGATGGAAGAGCAGAGAAATGGTGCCTTAAAAAATTTGGACCATGTACAAGTAATTTAGAAAAATTACCTTTCAGGTCCTGTTGACGAAATGCACTCCAGACTGTGCTTCAAAAATTTGCTATTTGGGAAAGACTTGTGTTTACTGTCTTCCCTGTCCCATTTGAAAAACAAATCTGCAACTCCTTCAAATTAAACAAATCATATAATAACAAATCATATGATAACATGTTTATGCTTCTACTTGAAGGGTTTGCAGAATTATTTCAAAAGGATTGAATGTAAAAACCCCCAGGATCAAATACCTTAAAATCTTGACAGACCCGAGACCACCACATCTTCAAAATTATGTGACAACTGAAAGAAATCATGTTTTATCTGTATGCCCTGGTTCTTAACAACTTGAACATTTTGTGGTTGCTGTACTACTTCAATATCCAGGACTTCAATTTTTATCCCTCTAGCAAAATGTTTATAATTTTCCTTTTCACCTGAGCCTTGCTTAGATTTAACCTCATCAATGTGCAATGTCCAAACATCATTGTTGTGATTGATTAGAGCTGTAACCGTTCCCACCTTTTCAGTTGCCAACTTATAAACTCCAATATTTACATCAACATGATTTACAACCTTTTCTTTGACATTATGTTCAGAAGTTGCAGGCTTATGTTGAGACAGTTCATCAATTCCAAGTTGGCTGACCACATTCATATTTACCATCTTTTCCTCCTTTTCTTGAAATTCAACAGGTGGTCCAGAGTAAGCCTCAATCAAGTTAACCTTTTGTTCAACAATCTGAGGCAATTCATAGAGGGTGATGTCAGCTTTAAGTTCCCTCATATCCTCAATGATGTTATCCTCCTCAGTTACTTCTGCATAGTGATATTGAATCTCACTTTCATCATCCTCTGATGAGGAAGGATCATTGTTAGATTCTGGACTCTGACATCTCAAGTCATAACTGTCTCTTTTTAACTGTTGAAAATCTTGCATTTCATCCACAGGAGTCTGTACAAGACTTTCTGTCTCTTCAAGAAAAGTGAAAGAATCTGAAACCCTGGTTGTACTATTTTTGGGTAAACTAGAAATATCAATATTTCTTTGATCTCTAGGAAAATTTAACTCACCAGGAAAAACTTTAGATTTGGGTAATGCCAGATCATAACTGTTTACTTCAAGCACTTCCACTTTGAACTTGTCAAAACTTTTCTGTATATTTTGCACATGCTGAGTGGATGTCACAGTCAACGGAGTCTCCTTGGGTAGAGCATGACATGTTGGCACTAACTCATGATGTGGAATGGGGTTCAAAATAGGCATGTTCTGTGTAACATAGGATATCAAAGGACTGCTCAAAATTTGAGGCCCTAACTGTCTCTCAAGAATTAAGGCTTCTTTATAAGCCCCTGCCAGGGTTGTGATATTGATGTCTCTCTTGAGGAAAATAGAGGTCACTAAATCCAATGCATTCTTGTAGATTTCTAAGGCCAGATTTGCATTTGGGATGTAATGGCCAGTCATTCTACCGTAAGCTCTTTGGAACCTCATATTGAAAGACCTGACAGTTTCTCCCGACTCTCTCTTGATGCTGGAAAATTGTTGGTATAACACACTGGGGTCTATCACTTCCCCAAATTGTGATATAAAAGCTTTCTCTAGGTCATCCCATATAGTAATGGAATTGCTGGTGAGGTTTAAAAACCAGTCATAAGTTCCCTCCTGGAGAGTGAACGGAAATAATCTGCAGGCAACATCTTCATGCTGTATATTTAACAATTTTAAAGCATTTTTGAAAGCTAGCAGGTGTTCTTCTGTAGTTCTTGTCCCATCATGTTTATATCTGGGGAGATACCTTTCCGGGCTTTTGGGCAGGTCATGGGCTATACCCGGGATATTCAAAGCAGTGGGGCCCAACCAATTTGCCATTATTACTTGGCTGACAGTGATATTCTGAGTTGTGATTGGAGTAACAATCAGTGGAGATAAAACTGTTCTTAACTTGAGGTCTTCTCTGGAAATTTTAAATCAGCACTCACAAACTTACAATACTTGAACTGAGTTCAACAGGCCCTCCTTCTAGCGCCAATTAGGTGTTGGTGTTAAGTCCCGCTGTTCAGGCAAAAACTCTAACAACAAAATTTAAAAGAGCTGAGGAGGAGGGAAAAGGATTCAAAAGATAAAATACCAGACTCAGCACATACAACTTTACAGTTCTTAACAGACTACTGAACTTGAACTGAGTTCAACAGGCCCTCCTTCTAGCGCCAATTAGGTGTTGGTCCGGCTTTCATACGCACCCCGCGAAGGATGGGCAGGAAGCTCCAGAGACACCCATGGGATGAATCCCACTCACTTTAGGATCTAGCTGGTTATCCAAGGTGTGAGTTACAGAGTTGGGTCGAATGGCTATTCACTCTTTTCCGCTTCTGGAATAGATTTCAATATGGACTGTTCTGTTACCTTACAGGGGGTTCTTGAACTTGTTTAGTAGTTGTAAAAGTTGTTGACAATCAGATTTAACTTGATTCTTGATCTAGCTCTCATGGGTCAGCAGATTTAAATAAAAGACAAACAAAGAAAATAAAAATGGATCATTTCACCGAAAACAAAGAGAGGGTAGGGTAGGGCAGAAAGAGAAGTTTATCAGACTTTAAACTGTAAAACTTAAACTATCAATTTTATCTATGCTATCAGCTTCACAATAGAACAAATCAAAGAAGAAAGTGTCCAGTCAGTCTAAGATCACTTTCAACTAAGAGCACAAGGCAGAGTGGAACAGATCTAGCAGAAAATTATAAATCCAAGGGCAGCTGGTTAAAACTGGTATCTTTCACCGGTAGCCTAGCTCACACAGTGAAGACAGAGCAATTAGAACAAACTTAACCTCAAATCTGTAATTTCCCCTAGCAGACAATGGAACAACTGAAGCCTAACAACATATTTAAACTTGATAATACAGATTCACAACATATATCTAACAAACTTTAATGGAACGGATAACAAAAGAAAATACACTTATCACACTCTGCAAAATATTAGGCTCCTGGCCATGCTATCACAGAAAATCTAAAGCACATCAACTCCAAGTCCAGAAATAAAGGATTTCATAAGATTTGCAAGAAATTTCTTATAAGCCTTTTATTTCTAAGTCTCCGCATCCCGTAATTACATTGAGAAAAAGTATTTATAGACTCATGACAGACCCTAATCTTTTCAGAAATATCTTCTTCCCATAACTGCAAATCTTATCTCATCTAAACCCTAGGACCCGGGTTTTACAATAAAAGCCACTTAAAATCAAAGTCCGGATAGAACTTAACCATTCGGCAAATCGTAGCGAGTCGATTGCCATAAATGGAGAAGATAGAGTTGAATGCCACTTGCATTCATCCGCAACTACAAATGAATGCTCTCATTAATTTCGTTGGTGAGCCGGATGAGTCACCACTTCTCCATCAATTTGATCCGCAGACCCATCCCTAAGTTGAAATGGTCTTCATGCTATTAATTTGGTCATAAATTTGTCATTGAATGCTTTTATCGGCTTCTTCTCCTCTAGCATGGCGGTCCTTGATCAAATCTGCACTTTAACTTTGACTTTATGGCCTTTCTCGGTTGTCCCGCAAGTTCCAGATGGAATCCTATATGAAAGAAAAAAGATTATATTAGCACTTTAATAAACATTAAATTAAAGCATTTAAACATTAAAAATAGATTAAATCAGGCTAAAAACCCTAAAGCAAGCTTGCATGTCGGCTTCTGTTTGTCTGCCTCACGCTTTGACACGTGTCGCTACCCCAGGATGCCTTCCGTTACAGCTGGAATGCACTTTTAGGTCCTTTGAGGACTTTCTCTCTCCTACCGTGATTCTACGACATGTCGCGATTTCGTGACATGTCACGAAATCGCGACGTCCCTGGCTCATCGGCAACTTCTTCTCAACTTGGTCGCGAAAATGCGACATGTCACGATTTTGCGACATGTCGCGAAATCATGACATCCCCAGCGCTGCGCTGCATCTTCTTGCCTTGTGCACCTTTTCCACAACATGCAGCGCATCGCTACCAGTTTCACTCCTTGACTTCGAAACATGCAGCGCATCGCTACAGGCTCCAGCCCACGATTTTGAAGCACGCAGTGCATCACTGCACCCTTTACCTCTCGACTTCGAAACATGCAGCGCATTGCTGCAAGCTCCAGCCCGCGATTTTGAAGCACGCAGCGCATTGCTGCAACTTTTGGACTTAGCCACTTTTTCTCCTTTCCAGTCGTGAAAACGCGACATGTCACGATTTCACGACATGTCGCAAAATCGCGCTGGTCCGTACTGATTTCTTCTCTCTCCTCCGGCAGACAGCGATTTTGTGACACTTTCCAAAAATGGAAATGTCGCGATATCGCGACACTTCCAAAAATGGAAAGCATCGCGATTTCGCGATGCATCGTACCATTATGCCTTCTCTCTCCAGATTTGTCGCGATTTCACGACATGTTGCGAAATCGTGCCTGCTTTCTTACTTGGCCGATTTTCATGCATTTTCTCTCTCCTATCGCGAAAATGTGACATGTCGTGATTTCGCGACGTTCCGTACTCATCGGCTTGCTTTATCCAAAAACGTCACGATTTCGCGACATTTTTCTCCCCGGATTTCTCTCTCCTCATCCTGTCGCGATATCGCGACACTTCCAAAAATGGAAATGTCGCGATATCGCGACACTTCCAAAAATGGAAATGTCGCGATATCGCGACACTTCCAAAAATGGAAAGTGTCGCGATATCGCGACACATTTGCGACTTAGCCGATTTTCTATTTTCCTGTCACGATTTCGCGACATTTCCATAAATGGAAGTGTCGCGATTTTGCGACATTACCAAAAAAGAAAAGTTTTGATTTTTCATGTATTTATCTGACTGTTTTCTGGATTTTCTTGGTGCCGGTGCATGATTTGGCTTAAGCATGAATGATTCTAGCATGTAGAAAGTTAAGCTTGAAATAACAATGCTAGAAAGACTTGGAAAAAGGCACAACTTAAAAAGGAAACAAGCAAAACTGGATTAAGACTGGAAAGGATCAAGAGGGTCCCTGCTGCAAAATGGAATTTCAAAGTTTTCAAGAGGATTGGAATGCATTTTTCAGTGGGGGTGTGTTGCTTCTCAACAGGGATGTACTAAAATTTTCTCCTATGTAATTATCCCTACTTTTTTGGATCATCTTAAAACAAGTACCATCTCTTATCCATGAAAAGGAGATAAGTAAGTCAAAATTTCTCCTATATTGTACTTATAATTAGTTTCATTTACCCCATGAACTAACTTAGACCATTATCACTCACTTGATAGTGATCATGGTCACCCTTGCATCACTGTAAAGTGCCATTCCTAATCAAAAACTATACTGTAGGATTTTACACCTTGGTCTAAATGGTCCAAAAGACATGCAATACTCATCTTATCCTAGGTCAAGTTAAGGTACCTAGAAGAATAAGTCTTCCCAAAGTAGCACATAAAGTCAAGGCTTATCCTAAGTTCTCTCTATGGAAGGTTCTAGTGATATGACATTAGACTTTGATACCAATTGTAACAACCCACCAACTCAACCCAAGGAAGAGAGATATTTTTTTCACAATTAAGATTCATAAGATGTCCCAATATTTATTTTCCAATGACATCCAAGTGGATAGGAGTGTCCAACATCCCGTATTTTTAGGGTTCATATTTTTAAATCTCACCATTTAGAAAGGACACCAATAGTGGTATTTCCAAATTTTCTACACCCTCTCTAGTATAGGACAACTCAACCATAATATATGGATTATCCTTTAAGGCCAATAAAACTTAAAGAGAGACATCATTTCCCTAACCCTACATAAGTCCTTCTATATAGGATTATTCTAGTGTAACGTCTTAGTGCTTAGTTACCACACCTTTATGGGCTAAACAAGGATATTATAACTCACCTAGTAATGAGCATGGTCACCCAATCCTCATTGTTCAAGGTACCACCACTAAACTATCTTGTGATTGAATTTATAATACTCTCTATTTTAGAAAACCCAAGAATCACCGTTCAAGGTGTATCATTCATAATTATTTGGTTATTTCATAACTGTAACTCCTCCCATATTTTATGAATTCATTGTTATTGCATCATTGCAACTCCTCCTAGGAATCACTTCTATGTGATTATTGCATCATTGCAACTCCTCCCATTATTGGGTTATCTTCTCGACTCAAGGATCCTAGTATGGATCTAGATTCATGACCAAGAACCTCCACCAACCAAAAAGTTTGAACATAACAAATATCAACATCTCTCTAATAAAGTGCTCATAAATGCATACTTAAATATAACACATGAATAAGCTAGCATTATAATTATTTCCATAACACATATGTCAGCATATAGTACTTCAATACTGAAAGAATAAAACATAATCTATAATTTATTATCCATTTCCATGAATTAAAAGCTAACATATTCTTTCCATTTTATTGTAAATAAGCATTCCAATCACAATACACAAAACACTAATAATAATAAATATTTCATTTTTATTTCAAGTTTTTAAATATGTCAAGAATAATTTACAAGACGTATTTCTTAATTATTATAATAATTTGACATAAAGAAAAACATCACTATCTTTTCATCCTCATTACATTAATACAATTCCACCTAAGTGGTTCCTACCATCATCTTCTTTCCACATTTCTTTTCAAGAAGGAAAAACTCCCACAAAGTTGAGACAAATATTAGGGATTAGTACAACTCATGATGTGCTTATCCAAGCCTAACATGCACTAAGTAGTATATATTAGCTACTATATTGTTATATAGAGTGTCATTGGAGTATATGTGATATTGTTTAGAATAAACTATCTCAATTATTGGTATTTTATTGGCTTTTGCTCTCATATTGTATATGACTTCTTATGGAAGGTTTGTTTCTTGCTCTTTATGATTCTCAATATGGAAAGGATGTAGACCTTGATTCTGTATGCTCATCATTTTCTTGATCCCTAGGATTACTATTTGATTTTGGCTCTGGTTTAGACATCCCTTAACCTATTTCAAGAAATATCTAGACAAGAACATGCTCAAAAATGGGTGTATATCAATGACCATTACATATTATATGAAAACTAAGTTTAGGTATTTACATACCATCATAATTTTTTTTAAAAAACCCACTCTTTTAACTAGTTTCCCTTTGAAATATAGTCATTCAAGTTTTAACATATTCACATCTAATCCCAAACTTTTGTAGATTTCTACTGGCATGATGGAGATCTTAGCCTTCAAGTCTACTTTACAGTTGTGTAATACACATTTTATAAATAAAGAGACAAATAAAATGAGGTGGAATGACTTCCTATAAAGCCTAGGGACTTGCTTTTTATAGGTAAACCCTTACTATATTTTGACTTTCCAATGGATATCGCCATAAGATCTACTTATTCAGTCATCAGAAAGTCCCTTAAATTTCTTTGTGTTTCAATAGAATTCTTGAATAGGATATGGAATTTCCCTACCATTTATGTTCTTTTCCCTAAAGTCATAGCTGGTAAATACAGCTTTTCATATGACTCAACCCTTATCTAGTTTAAATATTTTACCTCTAGGGTCCATGATTGAGTGCATACTTGCTCTTGTTCATCTATATCTTGGTATTTTAAAAACTGAGAACCACCATAATCATAGTCTTCTTATTGACTAGTTTTGACACTTGCCCTATCGTAATATTCATGATTAGGCGTTGTGTTGAAGGCCACCATATTTTCTACCATTAAAGGTCCTGTTGTGACGTCCTTCACAATGACCCCAAAATTGGGGACCCACCTTAAATTTTGTGATTTCGGGAAATTTTTTACTTATCTGATTTTGCTTGCATCAAGGTCTTGGAAAATTTGCTTTCACTTTGGAATTGCTGACATATTTGCATTTGAAGGTTTGAATGTAGTTGCAATGCTTCAAAACTGAATATTTTGATTATTTGCATATTAATTGCATTATTTCAAATCAAATAATTTTATTAAAATCATTTTCAAAGGTTTAAATGAAATAATTTGATTAAAATCATTTTAAAAGGTTTAAATGATTAATTTTCATTTAAATAATTAAATTTTATTTTAGGGTTAACCCTAAAATTAGTGCAAAATTGAAATGGACATATCTTGAGGCAGAAAAATCCGTTTGATCTCATTCAAAACTTGGTAAAAAGATATGGATTTTCTCTTTCTAATGATACCAAACTTGCAAGATTCCAATGTCAATTTCACCAAAAAATAGTGGGTTAATTTACCAAACTTTGAAATACTTTTGAAAAAAAAGGGAAAGTTACACGAAAGTAGAGTTTGGTTTTGTTTTGATATTATGATTATTGTTTCATTATGCAGGTAATACAAAGACAAGGGTTTGAAGAAAATCATTATAAAATCCGTTCCCGGTGATGAAACAGAATAACTAAACTTTTCAAATTATAAATAAATCATTGAGATTCATGGAAATGGTCGAACATTTTATACAGAGAAGGAGAGGAACGATTGGAAGGAGCAAAGCTACACATTCGTTGGAGGAAAACAGAGAAGGCCATTTACAAAACAATGGAAATAAGATTTTATAAATTGTTTTAAGCATTTTGGATCCAAATTTGTGCACAGGATGTATTTGGAATTAATAAAGTGCTTATTGCAATTTCTTAATATTTTGTATCCCTTAGAAGATTGCATCAATTTATTTGATTTCACTGTGTGAATACTGGTGAACATTGGATTGGTTTTAGAATTCTGTAAATGGAAATTTGTTCTATTGAATTCGTCTGAGACATTAGTTTAATTTCTAAAGCTTAATGATATTACATTAATTAATATTCGTATTAATAAATTTAAGAAGGGATAAATGAATATTCTATTTCTCACCTTAATTTCATAAGGTTGAGGAACTTGGATTGATATCTCTAAAATTCAATTTGGATTTGATTTATAATATAGTTCTATCTATTTCAGAGATCCAAATTTCAAACCAGAGATCACATTTACTCTTTTGAATATTTAATTTCATAAATATTTCAAAAGATAAATATTATAAGCAAATCTAATTTACAAACTTTATTTTATCATAAAATCCAAAGTTTATAGATTAGTTTCATATTAAGCCCTATGATTTTATCATTGACAAGGTTTTGGAACCTTATAAATTGGGCAAGACATTATTTCATTTATTCACCTCTTCTGGGTTTGATTTATAATTTCATAAGGGAGTTTGAATAAATGATTGCTTTATCAAATAAACATTTGGGAAGTGAATTGATTATAAATCTATTAAGGTTTATCAAGTTTATAAAGTTTCATTTACTTTGATTTTTATTAAAGTTAAATTGAAATTTAATATAAAATGCTAGATTCTGTTTATGCTAATTTCATTTAAAGCATTTTGAGACATTAAATTGAAGAGAGGAAATAAAATTTGGTATACTTTAAACTAAGATCATAAAATTAATTTTATTTTGTTGAATTGATATCAAAGCATGTTATACATGATAAACTTGAAATCATTTACCTAATTCCAGGCCCCTTGTAAACAGTAGTTCACAAATCCAAGAATTATTCAAGTACTCATTGATGTATATACATATGAAATGTTATATATAACATAAGAACCTTAGAGATATATAATATTATTTTCAAGAGAAAATCATAATTCTGAGTTTGTCAGGTGGTTTTGTGACTGGAAAAAATCACACCTCAACAGGTCCCTACGAAATTCTTCTACTGGAACTTTCTATTTTGATGTAAATATCTTTACACAATGAAGGCTTTACTGAAACAAGCATATCACTCTCTTCATTTATTTCATAATCAACATCTCGCTCTATTATTTGCTTCATATTATCTACTACACTAGCAGGGGGTTAAATATTGATATATCAACAAAGTTCTAAACATGTAGGTTCATCATCATCAGGATCATCTCTCCTTTTTTGTGAGAGTCGTTCTTCCATTCTCTAATATCTTTTGTCAACTTCTAAATCATTGCCCTTAACTCATGTTTTTCTTGAGACTACTTCTAAAAAATAGAAACATCATTAATCTTTATAACTTGAGACGAGTAAGAATCAAGATTATCTATAGATGAAATGAAAGCTAGGTTCATGCAACTATCGAAGGAAGATAAGTAATTTTTGGGAAGTATTTTGCCTACTATGATCAGGATATTTTTAGCATGGATGGCTTCTTGAAAGATATTAGGGAATATTTTTTCTTTGGATTGCTAAATGAGGATGCTTAAATTTGGATGAAAAACATGGATATAATAAAGATAAACTTGAGCTGGGGATGGCTAAAATTATTGAGGAATTCTCTACCAAGTTCTTTTAAATTTAACATTAAGGTCAGAGATATTTCTATGAGGAGCTTTCTTAATGAATGAAAATTGAGTAAGCGACAAGAAAGGATCTCCAAGATTATTGAACTTATTGATGAGAGATTTAGCTAGATCAGCCCATATACAAACACTCTTGTTATCCAAAGATCTATATCATAAAAATGGTTTACCTTTGAAATAAAGAATCAGTAGCTTGATCATTACATATTCATACACAATGTTATGAAAAATGATGAGAGAGGCTATATCTTGATAATTTTTGAAGGTAGTTTTTCTTTGCCTTTGTAGGTGGGAAGGGTTTTTAAGGCATTCTGAAGGATTGGAACATTGAGAGGGCATGTATTATACCAACATGAGTAATATTGTTGGGCCATTGATATTGGGTTAGCTAGAAATGGGTAATTTTATACCTCATAGATATGTTAACTTAGGACTTAGGATTTATGACCATTTAGACAAGAGAAAATGGATGCTTACACTCACCATTCAATATGAATAATGGACCTTATGATTTATATTTTTTAGGTTAGAACCATAATTAAAATTTTCCATATGAACATACAATCTCTATTGATGAGTTCAATATTATTCATCGAATCTTAAATCCTCTAGGAAAATGAGAGAAAATGATTAGTTTCATCTCATCGGGTGTGCCAAAAACTCAATCTACTATTGGACTAAAATCTATCATCATTGTAGAAAGACATTGCACCCATTAGTTTTAGCCATAATATAATGATTGGATAAAACTAGGTTGCCTTATGTTTCAACCTTCGAAGAAGGCAAACTCCTATAAATATATTTTTAAGGAAAAGGGTAAGAAAAGGAGTAAAAGGAAAGAAGGGGACATGGTTTAAGAAAGAGCAAAAACATGGACAAGATAAAGTATAACAACATTGGACCTCACAAAATAATCAACTCTTAAACCCTTTCATGGCACTTAATAGATCAACCATTGATGATTATAAAAACATATTCATTTGATCCATTACACCCATATTAATCATTTCAAGGATTCACAAATTAGTAATCCAATAGGCAATAAGAATATTGATTTAAAAAAATAAAGTAAATGTTGAATGTAACAAAAATGACTTAAAATGAATTTATAAAGCTTCTAACCATTCCAAAGACTATAAATACTAGCAATCCAGTAGGTAATTCAAACATAGAACTACTTTAACAGAATAAACCAACACTATATTGTAACAAAAATGACTTGGAAATAACATTCTTATAAAACATATAGATGCAAAGAACATGGATACTAAATAGCTATCAATTCAATTATTACATTGTATTACTAGGTAAGGACTATAGAGTCAACCCCTTGAATGAGGTCTAACTCATATTTATAAGCCACTTATTTGAATCTTGTAGCATAAGATTTACATTTAATTACAAGAAATGGTTGTAAACAATTGTACAAAATGTTCTAAAAGCTTGCATGAATGGTTCAAATTTTGATCTATATTTGCATTTGAATTTGGCTCATTGATCTACACTAGGTTTTTGCAATTGGATGAATTATTGAGGTTCTGTTTAGGAATAATTAGTAAGCATTATGGTCAAGATATGGAGTAATTTTGGTTGATGTTATTAAATTCTAAATCCATTGTTATCCTTTATTTTACCTCTATAGAGCAATCATGGTTTTAATCTTGAGTCCTAGGTTTGAACATTTGTGAGCTCTTTGTGCTTCTTTATCACTTTGAGCGCAGTCCTAGGGACGTATGACATAATCATCCAATGTAGCATGGCTTCGATCCAATATTTGATCTTGGACATCTTTTTTTTGTTTTGCATGGTATCAAGAATCTTTTACCTTTGGTGACATCATCACTTAATGAAGCACAACTTGGAGATTTTTTTTATTTACTTTGACTATCCTAATCTCAGGCAAGATATGGAGTTTGACTATGCTTTGACCTACCAAGCCCATTTTTGGGCATTTCACAGCCTCGAGATCCTTTTCAAGCGATGACTATCCCTTGAACCCAACCTTGGGATATTTCTATGATGCATTGATTTTCTCGCTCCTCATTCCTGCAAAGACTTTGTTGCTTGCTAATATTTACTTCTATCATTCATGATTTTGGATTGATCCTAGTCTTGGACTGATCCATCAACTTTGCAACACTTAACCATCTTTTGTAAATTTTGTAGCTACCTCTTTGTACTTTGAATGTGGTCAAAATTTGATCCACAAGTTCTTAATAGGCTCAACATTAAAAATACCTAGGTTAGAGATAAAGTACAACTCATGCAAGAAATAAAAAAATAGTCTCATATGATTATGAATTATTAAGTCAAATTTTTTTTAAGAGGTAGAAAGAATTGGAATATGTGAAGAGTACTTTGAGCAACTCTCAGGTGGAAGCCAAAGAACTCCAAAACTAGGTAAATATACTCACTAAACATCTAAAGAAATATATTTTAGAATCTCTTTTAAAAGCAAAATCAGAGCAAGTCGAAAGCCTCATAGACAAGCTAGTTAACAAGAAGCTAAATTAAACCCAAGTGATAGAAAATATCAAGAAACAACTAGAGGAGTTCAAACACAAAAAGCAAAATTGAGAAGTGCCAAAGAGTAGGAAACCTTATCAAATACCTTAGTGATGCCTACTAGGATGAGATTGCTAATATAGCACTAGAGCTCTCCTAGATATTTAAGTTTATTGATATAGACATGATGGAAAGTCCTTGTGTGAATCAAGAAATTGAGCTAAGCCTTGTTGAAGCCTGTACAAAACTAGTTGAAGCTAGAATTTATTGGATGAATTTGGCCACTATATTAGATTCTAAGATAATATATATTGGGATTCATGATAGAGTGGTGAAAATGTATAAAGTAATGTATTTCCTCCAAAAAAAGTAGGTTGTACAATAATGCAAAGCCCAAATAACCACCTTACTTACTACTACTAAGAAGCTCAAGAGTCAAATTGGCTCCTTTTTGCGAAAAGGAATTCCTTCTCCTTGGAATATAGATGGCAGGTTTATTTCAAAACAAGAATACTTACAACTTTTGAAGCAATATATAGAGGATACCTCTCCATTTGAAGCATGGTTGGATTCTCCTGAGGTGAAGCACATTGTTGGGACAATCAGACCTTTGGTAGCACTAAGGACCCACTCACATAATATTACCTAAAATATGTGAAATTTCTTTTTTGATGATCAAATTAATCTAGAAGTGATCTATGTATACTTTAGACAAATCCAATACCCTTTAGATGATAAGTGAGGAAAAATAAAGCAAGCATTGGATAGATTACTAACTTCTAATTTTCTATATTATTTTCTTTGCTTTTTTTTTTGTATTATTTCTTAGATTCTACAGTGAATTCTCACTACACTTGGGACAAGTAATGCCTTGGATAATTTTGTGAAAGGAAGATCCTATGGAAAGCAAGATACCTAGAATCTAGATGAAATCCAAGGTAAGACCGGATGTGCATGAACCAAATTATTGAGTTTGGAAAAAAAATACAAAAGTTTGGTCATTAGGATCTCAAGGACAAATATGATATTAAGATGAAAGAATGGGATTTTTTCTGGGAAGAGCCTACGCACATAAAAAAATTAAAACCAAAAGATAAAAATGACTTGAGTGCACCCACTAAATCAAAATTTATGATAAATATCAAGCCAATGGTTATAACTAGAACACTAGACAAGAACGAAGGCAAATTAAGCTACAAAGGACACCAACTAGACTAGGAAACACATAAAAGGATGAAGATTGAAACTTTAGTCAAGGTAGCACAAAGGGTAAGTCATAAGGATACAGGTAAGTTACCTTCACTACCCAAGCTCCAATATTTTAGGAGGTCAAATTTACCTCAAGGAGCTCCCATCCCTAAACCTCTACATGGAGGTCCATGACTTCATTAGCCCCCCTACCCCGCATATGGGATCATGATATTGAACCTTACATATTATTTGTAGCTATTTGGTCTTCCTAAGTGTATGGTTCTCCTCCTACACAAAGGTGCAACATTAAAGACATCATCCTAGAGATTACCTAGGAGCAACCATAGAGCTAACAACATTGATGCAAAGATATATCTGCATCTAATAACTATATATTTCTTGTATGGGTAGAAAGGTCTCACCCCTAACAACTCCAAATCTAGATATCTCAAGATTATGTACAATCAATGTGTTGGATTTTTAGCCAAATTATCATAGGTTCCAATGTTCAAGATCAAACTATATTATCTAATATTTGAGCATTGAATTATCAATGGCCAACATTAATGAAGAAAATATTCATATAAAATAAAAAAAATATAAAATAAAATGACCAATGTCATTCATGAAATAACACGAAAAAAAATTACAATAATAGTCCTCAATTTGTATACAAGTTTTATTCAATCTTACTTCTTCAATATTCAGATACAATACATGGAGTTTTATCTCCATAATATAACCTTAGAAAGGTGACTCTTCAATACTTGTCTATTTCTCTCCTCACTATTAGAAATATAGTCTATTTCATTATTTGGGTTATGTAAATGTAACTTATAAGGTACATACTTAGATTAATTTAGGGGCAAGTTATCTAGTTACTTCATGCAATGTAATAAGTGCACAAGTGTCAATGTGCAAGTTGTCCCTTATCATTTAATTATTATATTATTAACTCATAAATATCACAAAGTAAAATAGTAAAACACTACTATACTACAATAATAATAATAGTAATATACTACTATACTAGTATACTACTATGGGTGACCTCATCGGGACTTCCCAGGAGGTCACCCATCCCAGTACTACTTCGACATGTCTTCAATAAAGGTCACGTCTCCTGGCCTGTCTGAGTCCATGCACCCATTCTTCGAGTGGCTATGTACCATGGACCGGTGTGTTCCTTTCCCCTCTTCCTCTTCTCCCTCTTTCTCCATGGCTATGTACCATGTACCAAAATCCTTTGTGATGATAGGTGTCAAACTTAATCGAACAATGATCAAAATAACATTATGACAAAATATGATATAGAAAGAACAAGCAAGAGAAAAGATAAATCACCACAAAGTATTTTGGTACATGGTACATAGCCATGGAGAAAGAGGAAGAAGAAGAAGGGGTAAAAGGAACACACCGGTCCATGGTACATAGTCACTCGAAGAATGAGGTGCATGGACTCAAACAGGCCAGGAGAAGGGACCTTTATTGAAGATATGCCAGAGTAGTACTAGGATGGGTGACCTCCTAGGAAGTATCAGTAAGTAGAATTTTATCATTTAATTATTATATTATTAACTCATAAATATCACAAAGTGAACCATCACAACTCATAATTAGTATTAGTTAGTTTTTAAATCATTTAATTATTATATTATTAACTCATAAAGTGAATCATCACAACCCTTCATAACGTGAACCATCACATCTCTTCATAACGTGAACCATCATGTCTCTTCACCAACGTAGCTTTAGGGTAGATATATATATTATGTTGGACATTCACACAAACCAGCCAAGATGAAGAAGAAGAAGAAGAAGAATAAGAATCATAGATTCTAAAGGATGGAGCCCCCTATAGTGGCAAAGTGATTACAAGGGAGCCACCTTTGAGTGGCCCGTGATTACATTTACATTAATTTTCTAATAATTTTACAGTAAAACCTTCAGGGTTCTACCATTTGGTATCAAAGCTATGTGGGACCCAACCATGTGGGATTTGCTTAAGGATCTTCATCAAAACACTTTTGTGTGTACATATCAAAATTAGTTCCAGGATCTCATCAATCACATCTTAGGGTTAGATGAATTATTTCTTATAAGTTTCTTCATCAGTGGATTAAAGGATGAGATTAGGAAGGAGGTGGAAATGTTCAATCCCTACACCCTGATGCAAACCTTTGGATTATCTTTGTTAGACGAAGACAAACTCAATGTTCAACATTGATTAGGAAAACCACCTATAGAGAAATTACAAACCACTTAAACCACCCCCAAACCTAATCAAACTTTACCAATTAAGCATCTCATCTTTGAGGAGATGAAGGAACAATGAGCGAAAGACCTTTGCGATAATTGCGATGAGAAATTTGGACCTCATCATAAATGCACTACACTAATTTTATATTTATTAAGGGAAGTTGATCCTTGTCAATACATAAAAGGTAAAGATAAGATAGATGTACAATTGTTGAATATGGTTGATCCATGTCACTCCATACAACAAGAAGATGAGGTAGTTGTATCCGACGTGACTAGAACACCTACTCACAGCAATGAAGACAATGGGGTCAATGAGCAAGAAATACTCGAAATACCTAATCCCACCAATTTCAGTAATAGGGTTGATATACTAGAAGTGATTGATACACCAAGCAAGGATGAGGTAGACATACCCACAATGATCAATGCCAATAAGAAATGCACTCTACAAGACCTACACACACCTTCATCACAAATAGTGAGTTCTCACCACATGACCAAACCTATTTGAAACCAATGCAAAGTGACTACACACTTCTTCTCCGTTGGCTCTACCAGGGAACCACAAATGGATTTGGAAGCATTACCACCACTTTTTATGCATCATTCTAAAGTTTTTGATGGACCCCAAGGGTTTCCCTCCCATCATAATCATGATTTTCCTAAGGAAGATTCTACTATTGTTCTTGGCAACCCCCAGCTAACACTTCATCCTTCTCGATATCCTTGCCTACAAAAGGATGACATTAAAAGAGTTCACGAACTTACACAAATCCTTTTTGGAAAACAAAGGAAAAAGCTTATCACTTTGAGATTTGAGAACAAAGCTCTTTTTAAGGAGGGTGGCATGTTAGGATCCTCAATCCTAACATTATTAGTTAGTATTAGTTAGTATTATTAATAATTTAATTATTATATTATTAACTCATAAAGTGAACCATCACAACCCTTCATAACATGAACCATCACATCTCTTCATAACGTGAACCATCACGTCTTCACCAACGTAGCTTTAGGGTAGATATATATATTACATTGGACATTCACACAAATCGGCTAAGAAGAAGAAGAAGAAGAAGAAGAAGAAGAAGAATCATAGATTCTAAATGAGGGAGCCCCCTATAGTGGCAAATCGATTACAAGGGAGCCCCATTTGAGTGGCCTACAATTACATTTATATTAATTTGCTAATAATTTTATAGTAGAACCTTCAGGGTTCTACCAGTGTTGGCCAAGTATCCTATTTTACCTATATAAGGATAGCCTCATAGATATATAGATATAGATTCATAGATAGAGAAAGTCGAGGGACATAGTGTAGCTTAGTTCTGTGTGTAACACCATCCATTGGTGATGGTTGCAATGTAGTTTAATAGTTTTATATTGGAGTGTTCATTTCCTCCATAGCTACATTTTAATCTTTTATATCATTTCTATTTATTGCATATTTCAATCATCTAGAATATTTACTTTCTTTCATATTATTTTGCATCTTATGATTTCTATCTCCTAGTGCTTTCTATATCAAAAGCTAACATGGGTATCCGAGTTATGGTAGATCTAGTCTATGTAGGTCTATAGGAAAGCCACCATTATCATTGAGCCTGAGCATTTTGATAAACTGACACACCGCTGGACCAGTCGCTATCAAAAGCTCTTAAAAGAATCTAGGTGGTAGAATTAGGGAGAGTCACGAGTAAAGACTGAAAGAAATATCAATTCAAAAAAATACTAAGATTACAATTGATTAGAATATTTCCATAGAGTTTCAAGAAAAACTCGTGAATACCAGGACTTAGCATTCAAACCATTAGATTGAAAAATAATTCAATGAGGATTATCTAGGATATCTAGAATTTTATAACTAGTGCCTAAAGTTTCTTTTGTTTGTATAAAATAACTCATAGATGATTGGGACTCCTATGGTAGAAATCTAGGAGAATCCAACTTCATTGCCCGAAGGATTGTACAAGAGAAGAATACTACAAAATGAGACTTCTTATGAAGAGTTGTGGTGAAGTCAGGATACTAAAGATATCCATTTTTGAATCAAATAACTTCACAAGTTGAAAAATAGGCCATAGAAGCCTTGACATAAAAAGGCCATATAAACCTTGGATAAAAGGCCACATGAGCCTTGAAGGAGAATCCATAGAAGTATTGATACCAAAATATCACTGGAGCCTTGGTATTGAAAAAAGCCACAAAAGCCTTGATAGTAAAAAGGGCCATAGAAGCCTTGGTACTGAAAAGGGCCATAGAAGCCTTAGTACTAAAAAAAGGCCATAGAAGCCTTGATTATAAAGAAGAATTCGAAGATAATATATAATTTGGAAGCATACTAAATATTTTAGTACTAATACTTTGTTGCAAGGAAAGAAGATTTAGTGAGTTAGGAAACTTCCTACAAGAAATTTAGGAAGGGTATCTTCTTAAAAATCAATTCAACACTTGAATCAAAATCAAAGATATTAGGAGAATATCTCATTGCATAACTTATAGTCAAGTAAGGAGAAGGAGAATAAGGAATTTGTGAGTCTTGCTCAAATCCATAAGTAGAAAAATTAGATATCCATAAGTAGATCTCATCATCAACTAGGAGCAAAAGCTTGAAGAAAAGGTCTCAAGAAAGACCATTAGAAGCTATCATATCAGAGACCTTGATAAGGTCTTATTGAGCATCCAAAAAAAGGCTAGAAGAGCCTTACTGGAGATATTCTCAAAGGAGAACACATTAGAGAAATCCACTACCAAGGATAAACCTTTGATAGTGAAGGCCTTGGGATAATTGTCGCCATCCAGCAATAAGCGCAAGAGAAGAAGAATTTGGAAAGGAGTTCCAAATCCATGAAGAAGAATTTGGCAAGGAGTGCTAAATATTAGAAGAAGATCCTGCTTGAAATCAAAAAATCGACAAGACAACTTCAAGATAGAAGAAGCTCACCAAATATTGAAGATTTGAAGATTACCTCTCATAGCAATAAGACATCACTTTAGATACAAATACTTATCCAAATATACAATATAATAAGGAGAACAAAATAGGAGAACAAGACATCAAATCCTAGGCTCGTAAAATAAAGCTCAAGACCATCATTTGGTGAAGAAGGAGCTATTCAGGATAGTATACAAAGAGCTGCAAGGAAATTCTCGTAGCAAGAAATTAGTGATTCTAAACACCAAGATCTACATCCTCTACAAAATTTATAAACAAGCCACTACAAAAAATATGTATGCAACTTTCTGGTGCAAGTAGGTTCATTAACTCATTTACCTATCAGATTTGTTAGAAGCACCTGAATTTGGATTAAAGTTGCAAATAGAAAATTGGATTACAATCTTCGAATGTGCAAAAATGAAAAAAAGTTATTTTTAAGGTTCATTTTCACTTTTATTAGGAGTTTATTAGATTTCAAAATTGCTTCTATCAACTACCTATTATCTATTTTGGAATAAGAAAAAGAATATTAAGTCCTAAAATATTAGTTATAGTGAAATTGCAAAATAACTTGTAAAGATTCATTTTAGGTTATTCTTGATTAGTTGCAGTAAATTATTAGTGCATTAATTTGAGAGTTGATTGGAGCGATAAGATGTAATATTAGTGCATTAAAAGTGAAATACTTGTACTATTATACTACTCTCAAAAGAAATTAGTTTTGTGTTCTTGAAGGGCATAAAATGTGATTTGTATCAAGTTTCTAAAGACACTATTGAAGCACAAAAATCTGCAACTCGTAGTGGCCAAAAGAAGCCACAAAAAAAGGTTAGAATCCTCCAAAACTTGGAGAAGAACACAAATAACCAAAAACAAAAATAGAAGCTTCAAATATTGAGACTTGGTGAGTCTCAAATCCAAAAGCATTACAAGATTGAATGCAAGAAAATAAAGTGTTGAAAATTACATAAATTTAAAAGCTTCTTTCTACTATTATCTAAGCTTGGAGGTGTTATCTAAGAATCCAAGCAAAAGGGTAATGTGTTTACTCATAAAATACAACTTCAAAACCTTGTATTGCAGGAGAAATATCTGCCATAAAACCAGAATTTCTGATCTGAAATAAGAGTGCAAAAGAAGGTGCATCAAAGGAGATATATGCACATACTATAGTACATTTTATAGCCCCATTTTAATCTATTTTTTTATAGCCCAAAAGCAGATTTGAATGTGCCCCAAAAAGGCACAATATACATAGGAAAAATTAGCCAAGCAATAGGAGCCACTCAAAGGGCTCATCTTGGATGATCGAACCTATAGAAGAAAAGGCATAAAGGAAGATCAAGCAGTATACAAAGTAGAAAACAAAGCAAACAAATGTCAAAGCAAAGGAGCACTATTCTAAAAGCAAGCTACAAAGCATTTCTACCATAAGTGAAAGCTAACAGTGGATTGAAGCATCAAGGAGTCTTCATCCAAGTTCTGCCATTTAGACTCCATTTAAGGGCCACCAAAGCTACTCCATATCTCCACCATAGTTCAACCATTAGCTTTGCTTGGCTAGAGACATTTCAACATCTACGTAAAACAGAAAAGATCAACGTGGAAAAAACATTAGAGAGTCTTCAAGTGTTGATAAAGAGAAGGACATGGAACTACCACTTGTCATCCTATGAGATATGCTCTATAATGTTCACAAAGAAGATATTACATTTCTTGGCTCCCATACTCTAAATAGTGCAGTTACGTACAACTTGATATACATTACAACAAAGAAAGCTTGTAGACATTGAGGAAGGAGTGTTTCTTGGACATTGCTCAAGAGAGAATCAAAATGTTTCAATCCAATTGTGGCATTTATCACAAATAGTGGAGTGAGTTCGGTACCTCTACCAACCAAGTAAAATATTCCATGAGCATTAAGAAACTTATGCCATGGCACTTGTCACTCATCCCATCACATTTTAAATATGCCTTGGATCATGGAAAAGAAGCATGATAGTTGAAAGTGAAATGAGCAGTAGTTTTGAAGCTACTTGGCAAATCGATGGCAGATGCTTGATAGCATTTTAGGTGCAACTCGATAGATCAACGATAGATGCTCAATAGTATTTCGGTTACAATTTGGTAGGGATCTGAAGCAATTTAGGTACAATTAAAAAGACTCTTGATCAACCAATATTTATGAAGAGCATTAAAGCCTTGGGGAATTCATGCTCAAGAAGGAGATTTTACTACCATATTCACCCGATGTCATAAAGGTACAAAGCCTTAATTTCTCATCCAATTTGCTTTCATTTTAAAAAGGAAGTTATAAGGTTATAAGATAAGGTTGATATATTAATTGAAATCAATCTTTGTTTGAAAGCAAAACTTAGGGAAAATTAATATAATATTTGCAAAAATATAACTTAGGAGAAATAAGGGATTCTACTTGGAATTAATTCATTTAATGTTTGCAAATATTAATGTGTTCTAGTTTTCCAAATTTGGGAGTGATAAGGGTTACAACTTTAAACTAGTCTTTTGGAAATTAGAAACACTTGAATAAAATTGCTAAGGGTTTCAAAAGAGGTTATTAAAATATTTTATCAAAGTTGGAAATTTATAATTCTTGTCTCAAAAAATTTCTCTTTAGGGACAAAAGAAATCCAACATTAAAACCTCTTAAAAAATTTCAAAGTGCTTAGTTCAATAGGAATATTAAGGAGTTAAGAAGTTGATTTTTGATCTTTACAAAACTTGTACAAAATCAACCAAAAATTGAACTATATCTTACAAAAGCACTATATCACACTCCAAAACAAACATTAGGGAGTCATAAGGAATTCTACAAAACTTGATAATAATATCCATAAAAAATTATCAAGTTGTGAAGATATAAACTTTCTTCAAAAACCTAAAGTTAGGTATTCATACCTAGGGAGACATAAGGAAGTCTACAACGTAATAATTAATAAAAGTTTTTATCAAATAAAACTTATATAATTCAATTAGGGAGTTTCTATTCTATCTTATTTCTTCTTCAAATGGGTAAAGGAATATCATACAATCATGAACTCATGTGGTATGTTGACTCAGGAGCCAGTCATATGATAGTAAATATACAATGGTTTGAATATATTGAAATTGCTAAATCTTGTGAGATTTATTCTATTCTCCTTCAGCAAGAGGAATGAGTGATATGAGGTTTAGCGGGAGTGAGGGTTTGAATTTTTTGGGCAAGAATCTCAGTCAAGGTGGTAGAGGTAGAGTAGGTATGGAAGGGGCAGGTGGGAACCTCAAGCATGGATCAAGCGAGGATCCAGAGGAAGACGATCAGGTTGCGGCAGATTTGGAGGCGGGCATCACACGGGGGCCCAAACCTCCTCAGAAAGACCCCGAAAAAAAATATACGAAGGATAATGCAAGGCCCAAGAAGTGGCTATATTTTGCTGAGACTCTTAGAGGAAAAAGAAAGGAGGTTCTCTCTCTTCCTCCCCTAGTTCCAGTAAATAATAAAATTTTAGCCCCGACAAGTTCCATGAGCCCTTTTCTTTTAATGGAAGAATTATCCCTGGTAGGCAAGTTTTTGGGAGGTAGGCCGGACATGGAGACTATCAGGGCTTGGGCGATGGGTAAATGGCAACTGGTAGGCATCTTGGAGTTGGTAGCTCTAACTCGAGGGTTCTTCATTATCCATTTTAACAATATGGAGGACGCTAACCGTACTCTAACAGGAGCTCCTTGGTTTTAGGCAAAAGGAGCCTTTTTCTCAGACGATGGGGTGAAGATTTTGACCCTAAAAAGCAAAATATTAACATTGCCCCTATTTGGGTTCGTCTCCCGAGTCTACCTACCCAGTTATTCAATGAATATTGGCTACAGGGCATAGCCAGAACTATAGGGGACTTGATCTCCATTGACCATGCGACCTTGGCCAGGACAAGGATGACTCATGCACGAATCTGCGTAAATGCTAATTTGAATAATGAATTGCCAAGGTTTGTGGAGCTAGAGTATGGAGAATACTATATAAAATAGTTGGTAGAATATGAGAACAAACCGATATTCTATGCAGAATGTAAAAATCAAGGACATCTATGCAATCAGTGCCCTAAACTAGCAATGAATAGAGAAAAGTAGAAGCAGGGAATGCTAGATAGAGGAAATTTGAGGAGTTTACCTGGCAGAGGCGATTTCAGTCAGGTAAACTATGTCTACCAAAAAAATAAAAGAGAGGGTGTAGGGTCCCAACAAGACAAAGGAAAACAATAGGTTGTTGACAACCAAAATACTTAGGTAAGTTCCAATCCTCTAGTTTCAAATAAATTTTCAATTCTATCCAATATGGGAGTAGGCAGATTATCAAAAGACATGGAAGCTCAACACCTTTAGGATAACCTTTTTGACTCTCTCAAATCCCCATCCAAGTCAGGATCCTCAAACCCTAATACTGAAATTACTATAAGCCCCATGGGCATCACAAATCCAAACCCTAATGCACGATCTCTATAATCCACATCCAAGTCAGGATCCTTAAACCCCAATGCTAGAAATACTTCAAGCCCAGTGGGCATCCCAAAGCCAAACCCTAATGTTGAAGAACTTAGGAAGAAAGTTGAGGCATTGGAAAATAAAAAATCTCATCTCCCTAACATCATCACTAGGATCCAAGTGAATCCTACTTAGGGGTCGTCCCATAGACCAGGGGAATATAGGAAAAAATGAGAAGATTTGGATGTAGGGGTGGAGATATGTGAAACTCTTCAGATTGAGGAATATGGCAGTCCGGTTCTGCAACAAATTACATCCCCTCAGTTTAGTCCTAAACAAACTAGGAGCACTGTGAAGTCTCCTATATATTTTGGCAGTGAAAAAATAAGAGGAAGAATATCAAATGCTGAGCATCAAAAAATTAAAACTGATAATGACATTGCCAATGGAAAACAGAGAACCTTGTTTCAACAGGTTATTTCGGGTTCTAAAGACAACAAATTAGCAAAACCTCCTCAAGGGAGGGGGAGAGGAAGAAATCCCAAAAAATCTAAATGAAGTTCCTCTCATGGAACGTGAGAGGCCTCAATGGCCTGCCCAAACACAGGGAAGTCAGTGCAGTAAGAAATCAAGTGAATCCAACTATTATCATGTTGCAAGAAACAAAAACTGATGAGATTCAGTAAAAAAATAGCAAAAAAAATTTGGAATCAAGGGGAGATGGTTTGCAAATAAGCCAGAGGAGCATCTGGAGGCCTTATGACTTTGTGGGATCCTCGGATAGTAGAAGACACCATTATTCAAAAATATGATAGGGTTCTTAGTGTTTTATTTAAGGAAATAAATAGCAACAGATCATGGATCCTTTCAAATATTTATGCCCCAAATTCAATTCAAGGGAGAGCTCTACTGTGGGAGTACTTAGGAAATCTGAGTGAAATATTCCATAATGTCCCCTGGATTCTGGCCGGGGATTTTAACACTCCTCTTTAACCTTCAGACAAAATGGGTGGAAATGGACCACCTATCAGGAGCATGGATGATTTCAATGACTTTGTGAACTCCAACATGTTGATGGATGTAAAACTTAGAGGAGCAAATTATACCTAGAGAAATCGACGGATAGGGTTTCATCTCATTCAAGAAAGGCTTGATAGGTTTTTTCTATCAAAGGAGGCTACAACTTTGTTCGGTGATTCTACCCTGCAAGCCCTTCCTAAAATGGCCTCTGATCATAATACCATTTTGTTGGAGATCCATAATTCTCTATCTTTCAAGAAACATTTTAGATTTCAATCTATGTGGATCAAACATTCTAGTTTTAGAGATAACTTAAGTCAGTGGTGGCAGCAGCCTATCAGGGGTAGTGCAACTTTTAAACTTGCTGGCAAATTAAAGTTTGTTAAGGAAAAGCTTCGAACTTGGAACAAAGAGGTCTTTGGGAACCTCTTTGAAAATAAAAAATAGGTTGTTAAAATTTTGAAGATAATTGATCAGAGGATCCAACATGGTGATGCTGATGAAACTACTAGGCAGGAGGAATGAACAAAACTAGCAGAGTTTCATAACATTTTGGCCTGTGAGGAAATCTATTGGAGGAAAAAATCAAGGGCTCTTTGGTTGAAATATGGAGATTCAAATTCCAAGTTTTTTCACGTCACCATGCTTAAAACAGAATAAATAACAAGATAAAAAAAAAAAAAAAAAGCATATGGTTCTATTACTCAAGACTTAAAAGAAATTAGAAAGGAGGTAGTAACTTATTTCAATTCTATCCTTGGTCAGGAATCACAGTGCAATGAGGAGGCCAAAGATATTCTCTTGCAATCCATTCCTAGCATAATAAATGAGGATATAAAACTTAAGCTTCTAGCTCCCTTTTCTTATGAGAAAATTAAGGAAGCCTTATTTAGCATGGAGCCAGACAAAGCCCCGGGACCCGACGACTTTCCCCCTCATTTATATCAAGCTTTTTGGGACATTGTAAGTAAGGATGTAATTTTTGCTATAAGAGAATTCCAATCAAGCAATCATATCCCAAAAGGTATCAACTCTACTTTTATTTCTCTAATTCCTAAGAAGCAAACCCCTAAATCTATGGTTGACTTCCAGCCAATCAATCTGTACAATGTTTCTTACAAGATCCTAACTAAAGCCATTGTAAATAGAATGAGAGATATTCTGCCCCGTATCATAGATCCATGCTAGGGAAGCTCTGTCCAGGGCAGGTCAATCTTGGATGGAGTTATCATAGTTCATGAAGCTCTACACTCTGCTCATAAGACTAACAGGTTTATTTTTGCCCTCAAGCTTGATATGAACAAAGCATTTGATAGGCTAAATTGGGACTTTCTGATTGTTGTCCTCCTTAAGTTTGGTTTTTACCACCAATGGATTAATTTGATCAAAGAATGTATTTCTAAAGCATGGTTCTTGATTCTAGTTAATGGAACAACTGCTGGTTACTTTCAAAGTCATAGAGGAATTTTACAGGGGGACCCTATCATCCCCATGTTATTTATCATTGTGGTAGAAGCTTTAGGCAGAACCATAAAAAATGCTTGTAGTTCAAGGCTAATATCGGGAATCAAGGCAACATCTCTCACTAGGGCTATTTCTCACCAACAATTCATTGATGATACCCTTATATTGACTAAGGCATTAGTGGTTGAGGCCAAAATAATTAAATACATCCTACAACTCTACGAGGATGCTGCTGGTCAGAAAGTTAATTTTAGTAAAAGCAAGTTATATTTCTTGAACACCCCCATTCAGAGGCAAGGAAGGATTAAAAAAAATTTAGGGTGTGATATAGCAAACCTCCCCACTTCGTATCTTGGTCTTCCTATTTTCATTGGTTCTCCGAGAGAGTCAATGTGGGACAAGGTTATTGAAAGAATTAAAAAAAAACTTGCTGGATGGAAAGGTCATATTCTATCTCAAGCAAGAAAGATGAACCTCACTAAGGCCTCTATTTAGAGCATTCCAGTCTATTTCCTCTCCATTTTCAAAGTCCTTGTGAAGTTTTTCAAAAAATTTGAGAAACTCCAAAAAGAATTTTTATGGACTGGATCAGAGGAGAAAAAAGGATACGCCTTGTAGGATGGACCAAAGTGTGCGAACCTAGGGAAAATGGGGGCTTAGGTTTGAGGAGAATTGGTCATATAAATTTAGCTTTACTAGCTAAGTAGGTGTGGCGTCTCATTTCTGGTGAAGAAAATGGATGGGCAGCTATCATCAAATGAAAGCAATCAGAGGTTTTGCTTTTTGGAAAGCAATTCTTAATTGTAAGGAAATCATAAAAAAAAGTTTAATATGGGTTTTAGGCAATGGTGAGAGGATAAATTGCTGGAATGATAGGTGGGCTAAGAATGAACCACTGATGCAATATCCTAACTTAGCCCTAATCAGAGATATCACAGAAGAACTCATTGGCAGAAATGTCTCCGATTATATGGTTGAGGACAGAGGTAGAATGAAGTGGAAAAAAATAAGAATTCAGGGATTTCAAGTGGAATCAAATGATCTTTGTAACATTCTTGGGCAAAAGTTTATCCCCATGAGACCCAAGGAAAATCAAGTGACCTGGGCTCCTACGAAAAATAGGCAGTTCACTATTAAATCAGATTACAAGCTTCTGCTTGATGACGAGGATTTTGTCCTCCAAAAGGACTTAGTTTGGATAAAAAATTTAATTCCAAAAATTACAGTATTTTCATGGCTGGTTATCCAAGGAATAATTCTAACCATTGATAATATGATGCGTAAAGGTATTTGTATCACTAGTCATTTTTATCTATGCAGGGCTAATTAGGAGACCATTTATCACATTTTCCTTGAGTGCCCTTTTTCCTTGACTATCCTAAGTGGGGTTTTTCAGGCCTTCAATATTTCATGGGTTAAACCAGCCATCGTACTTGATTTATTTGTCTAGTGGCTTTACCCCTTTTCAAGCCAAAGACTTAGATACATGTGGAAAATTTGCCTCAATCACTATCTTTGGCAGGTGTGGTTAGAAAGGAACCATAGAGTCTTTAATGAGTCTATCCATGATCATCAAACTATCATTGCCAGGATTCTATCCTTTGCCAACGAGAATGTGAACCTTATCCCTTTTGATAGTTGTAAACCTCATCTACAGGAGATCACGACTACTCAATATTTAAGCTTAACCTTGTTAGATGAGTCTGTGCCTAGGGTAGTCAACCCTAGAGCCAATGTTAAGTGGTCTGCACCTCCTACGGGTTGGTTTAAGCTTAATTTTTATGGAGCGACTAAGGACAATCTCGGCAGAAGCGAGCACTTGGTGGCATTGTGCGAGATCATAATGGGAATATGATGCTTGCGTTTTCCAAATATTTGGGAACAAGGAAGAACAATAAATCTGAAGCTAGAGCTATGTGGAGAGGCCTTCAAATGACTAAGACTTAGAAGGCAATTTAATCATAGAAGGAGACTCTATGCATGTTATAAATCTCCTCAATAATTGGAAAACACCTCCTTGGAGGATTAAAACAATTGTTGAAGAGGCTAGGATCCTTTTCCAGGGAAGATAGGACAAAAAATCCCATGTCTTTCGGGAAGCTAACAAAATTACTGATAAGCTGGCCAATTTGGGTGTCGATGGTGACAGACTTTTCAAATGGGAACACGGTGTCCCGAGTGAAGTAGAGGAGATTATTCAACAAGAATTCCAAGAATGATAGTTGAATTTACCAACAAGGAAGGCATTGTAAGTTCAAAGGCTAGGAGTATTCCCATCCCTTTTTTGAATTGGACTCAATAAAAATTATGAGTTGTCAGTTTTTGTGGATGCTGCTTGAAAATACCATAAAGACTAATGGGGACAATCACATGTCAGATAACATAGCTCCTAGTCATATTAGTAATTTGAGGTTGGTTGATAATCATAGGGAAGGAAAGAAATAACAATATAAGACTTCGAACCAAAGCCACGTGGACCACCAGATAGCCACCGCCATAAATCTAGCCAGCAGGTTCACTTCTCCAAGGCTGATTGGCCAAGATAGTATATGGTACCAAAGCATGTCATATATGGAAGAAAGCAATTACCAAAGAATTATTAAGAGTAACTATCAATACAGAGCTTGTGGGAGTTTTTTTCAGTACTCTACTGTGTGTCTGCAGCTTTTTGTTTCTCCATTATCTCAAGGAAGGGATCCGTGTCTGTTTATTTTTTGTAATTATGATGCATGTGTGTTTTCTCGGTGTATACCCAAAATGTTGTATGGGAAGTTTCTTTTTGATAACAGGCTATGTGCCTTACCGGATGTAATGGCTTTGGCGGCATGTAGATTTTACATATATAGAATCCTTAGTAAGGATATGTTCATCAACAGCCCTGGGCTGATTTTTATGAAAGGTTTTGGGTCAACCTGTAAAACCCGGTATTAATGCTATAGTATCTTATGTACCAAAAAAAAATAAATTGCTAAAGGTTATAGACTAATAATTGTAGATAGCCAAATGCATCCTATGCATGGATATGGATGTGTAACACCAAGCAAAGAATTTCCAAATCTTCTACTACAGAAAGTATTGTATGTTCTTGGATTAACATTCAATCTCATATCAGTAAGCAAGTTAGTTGAAAACAACTATGTGATTAACTTTAGATATATGGATGGGATAAATACTTGTCTCATTATGAATCAAGATGGCATAAAAGCAACATGCTCAATTCATAAAAATACAAACATCCTAGATTCAATGGAAATCTCACAAGACATTGCAATGTTTCAAAAAGATACTAACATATTTACAGATGAACATGTTGAAGAAAATAAAGAACCTATACACCAAAAAGGTAAGCACAGTAGTATCAAAAACAAAAATATGAGAGGACAATTATATAATAGCCTGCTCATTTATCAACAATCAGAACCATATGGAGATACTTTCAAGGAGAAATATACAGGTGACTAGGTAGAAGACAAGGAAGATGAATATGAAAAAGTCAAGGACCACCCAATGAAAGAAGAAGCCTCAACTCCAGGTTACTATGCATCATATGAAGACACAGATTACCTACTGAACCTGAACACAAAGAATGCAGATGAAGAAGATAAATTTCAGGTAGAAGAAGAAGATCCATATTGAAGACTAAAGTCTTCAATATCCAAATAATGTAATATAGGGGGTGTTAGAAATAGAGTCTATTCCATCATTTGAGTTATGTAAATGTATCTTCCAAGGTACACACTTAGATTACTTTAGGGGCAAGTTATCTAGTTAATTCATGCAATGTAATAAGTACACAAGTGTTAATGTGCAAGTTGTACATGTGAAAGCTATCCCTTGCACAACTAGATAGAGTGTTGTCAAAGTATCCTATTTTACCTATATAAGTATGGCATCATAGATAGATAGATATAGAGTCATAGACAAAGGAAGTCGGAGGACATAGTGTAGCTTAGTTCTGTGTGTGACACCATCCATTGGTGATGGGTGCAATGTAGTTCAATAGCTTTATATTGGAGTGTTCATTTCCTCCATAACTACATTGTAATATTTTATATCATTTCTATTTATTGCATATTTTAGTCATCTAGCAGATTTACTTTCTTTCATGTTATTCTGCATCTTGTGATTGCTATCTCCCAGTGATTGCTACATCAAAAGATAACACTCACATATCTGAGAGATGCAATATTTCCTATTTCACACAAAAAACAAACCTCTCATGCCTTTTGGATTCTCATATTGCCACTTGTATAATTGATACTTGGATCTCTATTTACTTGTACACTCTACTCTATGACACTTGCACACTAGGACATTCCTACACACTCCACACTTGTACACATAGTTACATAACATTTGCACATTTTGTCACTCTATACATTTACATACATTGTTACATGACACTTTTGTGCATTCTATATATAGACACATACATAAGGAGTAATATTAATTACACTTCTAAACTATAGAGTCACACCTAATATAATATTTACAATTGTAGCATGCGTACCATTGTGGTACATTAAAATATACCAAATAATGTAATATTCTCCAACACCCCTTGTATTGCATTATTTAATTATTGAAGACTTTAGTTTTCAATTTCTGTGTTGTAATACTGCTAGACAATATTGCATTGTGCTTGATCTTCTACTTGAGATCCTTCTTCTTTCTCGAGTTTTTACTTCATGTATTTTGTTATTATTTCTTTTGTGCTTTGCTCTATTCTTCTTCTTTGAATTTCTTATCTTCATCTTCATCTATTGTATGGCAACTGTTATGACTTTTTGATAAGGATTTAACAAGTCATCACAATAATACATTCTAGAATTTAGATATTCCTTATTGAAGCTAACATATGCTTCATTTAAATCATATGTGTCATAGTTGGAGTCTTTCTTCTCTTGTATTTTCTCTTGATAAATCTCATAGGTGAGTAAATCCATATTCGTCATTATGCATATTTTAGTGGATAATATAATGGTGTTTTATGAATTCCACCATGTTATAAAACTACTTTCATGGAGATAGTTGATAAGTGTTGTGAACTTTTCATATTTTGTATTTTTTAGAAATAAAGACAATATCATCTTCAAATCATTTGACATTTCCTTCTTTTCATCAAAATTATCCATCAAATTTTGTGTATAGAATCTTAATTTGTTCAAAATTTCTACACTATCTTCATCAAATGCATTTTTAATGATTTCTTCCATAGTGAAATACTTTGATGTAGAAATCCTTATAACTCCAATTTTTTTTATTTAATTTCTTCAAATTTGTAAATTCAATAATCGATAATTGAAAAATTTAATTCCTTTGAAGTAAAAGACCTTATGTCTCCCAACTTTCAAATAAAAAAATTTAATTTGCAATATTTTCAATCAATCAAATCTTTTAAATTTTCAAATTTATTTTGAAGTAGAAATCCTTCTCTCTCGAAAATTTAATTTAATTTTTTTAAATCTTCAAAATTTCTTATCTTCAAATTTGCAAATAGCAATTTTTAATTTATCAATTATCACATTCAATTTTTAAAAATCTCCTTATAACACCCAAATTATTTTTTTAATTATTTAATGACCTTATCAGTCCAATTAATATTTATGCCAAATATATTTAACTTTAGTATAAATCAAATTCAAATTACTAAAGTAAAAGCAATGCTCATAAATTTAAAATCTGTAATAAAGGTAATTTGTCACCTTAGTGCATGCAATATCGACATGGAAGTAATGGATATTATCCCTTTGTTGTCGTTGATTCTATAGACTACTCCTTAGTAAGTGTCATGCTCCAATTTTATTCTTCGAAGACATTTTAGACCTAACATCCTCAATAGCTCACCTTGATAGTTTTGTTCTAACAGTTCGCTTGTGCTCTATCAGGCACTATCCTTTTTAAACTATGCACTAAGCCTTTAAAATATCTCCACCATAGACTTTAATGTCTTCATGAGGCACTTTGATTCTTTTGGATGTTTTCACCAAGAACTTAGGTCCTATTCGAATATCTACACTAGGTGCTTCAATTAATTTTGGACATCTTCACCAGGTTCTTAGGTTATTTTTGGATGTCTTCGCAAGATAGTTAGGTTGGATTCACTCTTCTTTATTCACTAGTTTTATCTAGTGTTCCTTGAGATGCTTCAAATTCAAACATCTTCTTTGAGGCTCTTCAACCTTTATATTTACTAGGGCACTTCAACTATGTCTTTTCCCTATTGCCATTTTAAAGGTGCTTCTTTTTATTTAACTAACATTTTGGTTTGCTATAGAATGAAAATCAACTTTGAATTTCCTTTGCCTTTAGAAACTCCCTTGGCCTGCTTGTATTCTCTAATAGTTGGTACCTTTGATCTCAGTTGTGCTCTATCTCAAACTTCAGATAATTGATGTCCTCTTCTTTCTCAAGCCACTAATATTTGGCTTGTCAATGTTGTACTTTGTCCTATTCAACTCAAATATTTTTCTTCAATAGAATATATTAGACAACAAACAACCAAACTTCTAAATAAAAAATATCAACAATCAATTCTACCTAATCAAATTTGAATTTACACTAGATTCTTCTCTAATGTTAGCTTATGTCTTGAAATAATTCTTCAAATTCAGATTCAAATTGAAATACTTATTTGATGCTAGCCTTCAAATATGTATCTTCCAAAAATGGATAAAGTGTGGTAGCTTTGATACCACTATTGGATTTTTAGTTAGATTATCATAGGTCCCAATGTTTAGGATCAAAATATATTATCCAATATTTGAGCATTCAATTATCAATGGCCAATATTAATGAACAAAATAATCATATAAAATAATAATAATATGAAATAAAATGGTCAATATCATTCATGAAATAACATGAAGAAAAATTACAATAATATTGCTCAAATCGTATACAAACTTTATTCAATATTTCTTCTTCAATATTTAGATACAATACCTGGATCTTTATCTCCATAAAATAACCTTGGAAAGGTGACTATTCAATACTTATCTATTACTCTCCTCACATATTTGAAAGATGCAACCTTTCCTATTCCACATATAAGATAAACCTCTCATGTCTTTTGGCTTATCATCTTGCCACTTGTGTACTTGATTCTTGGCTCTCTATTTACTTGCACACTCTACTCTATGACACTTGCACACTCCTACTACATACACATTTCTACACACTCCACACTTCCACACATAGTTACATGACACTTGCACAATTTCTCACTCTATATATTTTCACACATTGTTACATGACACTTGTGCACATTATACACATAGAGACAGCCAAAAGATGAAATATTAATCACACTCTTAAACTATAGACTCACACCTAATATAATATTTACAATTATACTATGAATACCATGGTGGTACATTAATATGTACCAAATAATGTAATATTCTCCAACATAATTGAAAGGACCTCAATGCGAGTTTTGAGATGGTATTTTTTGGAATTTTAAGAGGGAAAATTTACTAAGATTTGTCTATATACGTTAACCTTTTATACATAATTAAGCAAAAAATATAGTACTAGTTCCTTGTGCCTAGTATCTAGTCCAATTAATGTTCTCTTGTCATTTTATCTTGTGTATTGACATGGAATTGAGCCTTGAGTCATTTTATCTACAAGCCCCTTCAATCCCTTCTATTCTAGCATATGTAGTTTATTGTTTTCAACATATATACATAAATGTTGTCGCTACTTGCTTTCTACCCAATTCTTTGTGTGTATGCAATTTTATATGAGAACCTTATGACTAGTGTATATCCCTTTCTTGTGAAAGCTTCATAAGAAAGAATATATATATATATATATATATGTTGTAATGAGACTATTGTGGCTGCTCAACAACTAGCCTCAAAAAATTAGGGATCCACCTTTTCACTTTGAGTTCAACTGAAAGTGTTGGTTGGATTATCGGTTTGTAGGTGTCCTTCACAAATTTCATAGGGGCTTCTTGATTGATTTATTTAGCATGCGAACATTCTCATCGGATGGTTTCTCAAATTGTAATTTTGAAGTGATATTTGTGGATTGGGTCGTCTTAGTCCATCAAGTCCTTGATTACATTTGTTGCTTTAGTTTGATTATCAGAGTCTTGTTTGTCCTTGAGTGCTAGTGCTTGATAGGACCTTCGCCATTCAGGGTATTAGGTTGTCATGTCTTCCTATCTTCTTGCGGAAGTCGATGTGAGTGTTTTGATTGACATCTTGGTTCAGTGTTTAGTGTTGTTGTTTTAAATTGTAAATGTTGGGCTTAATGTTTCCTTATATTTTATTTAGAAGAGCTCATCATTTAAAATTTATAATAAAATAAAAAATCTAAAAAAAAAGAATAAATAAATATATATATATATATATATGTCTATGCGCACACACATATATACAGATGATTAAAACATCTTTTTATTGATTAAACACAAAAAAAATAAAAATATATTAATATATATTCTCATATATATTAATATTAAAGTAAATAAATAAAAGTTTATATATGTGTTTATATTTCAAATTATATATATAAATTATTATATACCTGTATCATTCCTTGGTTGGAATTTAGATGTTTTGTCATGTAAATATAAAGGTGTTTTCTAAAATCTTCACGTACGATTTTAATGGTGATAATTCCTTTTCATAGGGTACGCCAACAGATTGATGGAGAGACCATGGAAAATGGAGCAGTGGACCCCACAGTGCAGAAATTTGGGTGACTTAGACAACGAGGCTAGCTCGATGGGGGTTTTCAGATGCTGACATAGACTGGAGGCAGGTGAAGGTCATAGATAGAGCGCAACAAGGGGATACGTGGTCTCGACGGTAGCAAGGATGAGCACGTGGACTCTCGGCTATGTGGCAAGATATTGTGGAGCCGAAGATGGTGACCGTGGTGACAATCGAGAAGACAAAAGCCCGGAGTGGATGCAGCGCAAATCGACGGATACATGGAGATTATGGAGGATTTTTGTAGGCTGTAGGAGGATAATATACGTGATCCATGCGACGAACATAAACAGGGAGGCCAATTACGTAACAAGACACCGAAAGCAGTGTATGCGACAAAGACCGAGATTTGACTTGGTTCTATCTGTAAGAGAGAGGTCTACGTGGAAATTCCACATGAATGTGGCGATTCTCAGGTAGAAAGAAATCTAGTTAAGAAAAACATATGCGTCGACGATACACACAGTCGGAACACCAGGCGTACAAGTGGACGATGAGTTGGTAGAGAATACCGTAGTGAGGGTAGCGCTATACATAAAATGAAGGTCGAGCATCATGAGGTCCACATGGCTTCACAGAGGCGGTAACCGACGGTAAGAGCAGACATAAACATTCAAAGCTAAAAATAACGTAAACTACAAGGGACAGGGGCCAACGTGGCACTCATAATGGGCCCAATTGACGGACGACACAAATGTGGAAAGACATATACCAACACCAAAGAATAGGGAAAATGATAACAATGGATGGCGCCAGTAAGGTAAGTTTTAGGCTAGGGTTTGACCGAGAATTATGGCATTTCGTCGGTGGTTGGAAAACACGATGAATATTATTTTCGCAGCGACAGTGATGTTAGGGCTCAGAATGTAGAGACATGCTGAAGTTAGAGGATGCCTAACGCAATCATCACCCGCAAATCCTAAAATGTGATTTATGTTTTAAAGGGTATTTGAATAGTGTGATATTTTTGTTGTCGATTCGAGCTCGCTAGCGATCAGGAAAATCTCTATTTTCTAGGGAGAACGGGTTTGAGGTGGAGAGACGATGGACTGTAATACTCGAGCGCTACAAAAAGTAGAGTATCGAGGCATTCATATCATGCGAGGTGTTGGGGAAGGCAGCGGAGGTAATGGCTATGAGCGATTTGAGTTTATGGTCATAATAGCTTCACATTTTATTAAAGATCCATGGGAGCCATAAAAGTATGGTTTAAAAAAAAATAAAGTATCTAATAAAGTTAAAATAGTTTCCTTTTAATTTGTTTTTATTATATAGCTTGACATGGGAGACATAAGAGCATCGTGAGGTTATGTTTTATTGTTTTAACCTTTATATATTATAATGTGTAAGGATTAGGGAGATATAAGGAATGAAGGGGTATTTGGGAGGTTTGTTTCTATTTATAAGAATGAATCTCCAAAGTTTTTTATTTATCATTATTTTCGGATTTTCATGATAATATATCCGAGGAAGATGTAAGGAAGTGGAAGCGAACCATTTTGAAGGAAGGCTTTTAAAGCTGAAAGAGGTCATTTTATAGGGGGTTGGAATTTGTGTAAACAAGAACATTTTTTGAAATATAATGCTTCCATTTTGGCAAGAGCAACCTTTGTGAGCAAAACTAAAAGGAGAATACATCTAGGACTACTGCTTTTACAGTGTATCTTTTTTGCATTATTTTTTGGCTTGTATCTATTTGTTTATGCCATTAAATGGGTTACAATAGATGAATGTCAAATATAATGCAAATACGTTTTATCTTTTGAGTCTTGCACTTGGTCTAATCTGATTGTGTTTGTTTTGCAGGTATGTTAGGTCAGGTTGTCTTAGATTTATCTCATAACTTGGGGTTTTGCAGGGAGGGGATTGTTAACCAAAATTTGATGACATTTTGTTTTCCAGCTAACCTTGTAGATAATGTTTCTATTTTTCTTTTCTTGCACTTAGGTTAATTTTGGTATTCATTTCAGTTGTATTTTTTTGATTCAGGTCATTTCCAAAATTTCTATTTTGTTACATTTTGGTCCTTCCAGAATTTTTGTATTCATTCATTTTCTATTCTGGTCATTTCCAAAATTTTTGTTAGTTCCTTTCATTCTGGTCTTTTTAGAATTTCTATTTGCTTTAGTTTAAGTATTCATTCTGGTCCATTTTCCAGAATTTTAGTTTTCATGTCTGGTTAATTTACTTCTATTTTGCTCCTTATCCAAAATTTCTGCACATCCAAACTACAGTAATCTAATATTCAGATATATTTTTTTAGGAGGGGCTACTAACATAAAATTCACACTAAAGCAGATAAAGCAAATGAACACTGACATTCTAACTTGCTAAATTTTACTAACACCAAATTCTAACATAGGGATAGTGGAACACCTACAATGAAGATAAAATGAATCCACTAACTTTAAAATGAACCTCACATTAAAGGCATGGATCTTAAAATGAAGTGGACAATTCCACACACTTTTGCATTTGGAATCTTTTTAATTTGAAGATAAAAGAAGTTTACTAACTGGGATTCAGGGTAGATCATACTAATATCAAGAGCACTAAAAGGAATCATAAGGATCATGATTGCTAAGCATTGTTTGAACTGAACTATCAAGGCCCCTTGTTAACTTTCACTTGCATGTTTTGAGTTATTCTGGTACACATACGTTTTACTTTAGTTTTCATTGATTACATGAATATTTTTTTACTATAACCTTGGAGAAATGGGTGATTTCATCTAATTTCTTTGCAAGATAGAGTTTTCAACTTGATACTCTTATTGTAGTTATTATTTTGCAATAGGGTAAAATATTCACTCAGCATTTTAGCGCTAGAAGGAGGGCCTTCTTTATTGCTTTGTGATTTAGATATTTCTAATGGTTAAGGTGGGCAATTTGATTTCCACCTTATGTGCTTGCAGGTACAACATCATTCAAGTTTATTTAGAGTGGTTTGTTAGAAGCCTTGTTAGAATAATTAGGTTTCCTAAGCTGGACCCATCTGAGCATATTGCTACTAGGTCTAAAACCACTAGGGAAACTATCTTTCAAAGTCTTTCTCCCAATTATAGGAAGCCAAAAAACAAAACTCAAGAGATCGAAATCCCACCCAACATACTTGATCTAGGGTCACCTTTAGGTTCAAGTACATCTAGTGGGTCTCCACCCATTGTTTCTATTGCGATAGCTACACCAAGTGTATCTATCCCCATCACTTCGATAGTTTCTACTGTTCTCGTAGGGTCGCTACCATTGAATAACATGGCCCAACCACCAGTTCCCTGGTATGGTGCACAAAGTTCTCCCTTGAATATACCTAGGGATGTCCATGACATACCTAGACATCTTGAGAGGTCGATACCCAAATTTGTGCATGATGGTCCCATTACAGCTGAGGAGCATGTCCAAATTTACAAAGACCATATGATTAGACAAGGAGTTAATCATGAAGACATCGCTTGTTGACTTTTTCCTAACAGTTTTGACCAAATGGCTCATGAGTGGTATAGGAATCTTCTCGTAGGGTCCATCACTTCGTGGGCCCAACTAGAGGCAACCTTTGTCAATAATTTTAGGATTGTTTTTTTTTGAAAAATTTGAAAAAAGCTTGCATTAAAACAAATTACAGTTACAAGAGGGAGAAAGGGCATCCCAACCAAGAGCAAAGAGACCAGAAGAACAAAGGGCGCGAAAACGCGACATGTCGCGAAAACGCGACATGTCGCGAAATCGCGACACCTAACCTAACAACCGCCGCGCCACAACAACCAGTCGCGATAACGCGACATGTCGCGACATCGCGACAAAAAGCGCCGAAGCCACACCACTCAAAAAATGTCGCGAAATCGCGACAGCACAGCACCAAATCACCCAAACGCCAAAAACGTCGCGAAATCACGACGAGAAAGCCTGAAGGCACCTGCTCCCCAAAATTGTCGCGAAATCGCGACGAGTTCTCCTTTAATCAGCAACTTTGAGAAAGTGTCGCGATATCGCGACGGCTTTTCCTTGAAGCCCCAGTTGGCCGGAAGTGTAGCGAAATCGCGACAAGAATTCCAATGGGCGCCCCATCCGCAAAAATGTCGCGAAATCGCGACATGTTCTCCCCCATGGTGCTCTTTTCTTAAACTAGTCGCGAAATCGCGACGTTTTTCCTTCATGCAGTTTATTCTCCAGAACTGTCGCGAAATCGCTACAGGTTTGCCCCTTTGCTTCCTTTCCTTAAAAATGTCGCGAAATCGCGACAGGTTATCCTTTGGGAAGCTTTTCACAAAAAAGGTCGCGATATCGCGACGGTTTTTCCACTTAGCGTAATTTTGCTCAAAACGTCGCGAAATCGCTACTGGTATGCCCCTTTGCGTCCTTTCCTCAAAAAAGGCACGAAATCGCGACAAATTTTCCTTAGAGTAGCTTTTCACAAAAATTGTCGCGATATCGCGACGGTTTTTCCCCTTCACGCAATTTTTCTCAAAGCGTCGCGATATCGCGACACTTTTCCTCCAGCAGCAAAACCAACCAAAAAGGTCGCGACATCGCGACACCTTCTCATCAAAGACCGCGACGACGCAACAAGTCACGAAATCGCTACAATTTTCCTCCCAAGGCCGCGGCAACAAAAAGGGTAGCGAAATCGCTACAGTTATCCAGGATAGGTCGCGACAGAGCAACATGTCGCGAAATCGCGACAGATTTCCAAACAAGGTCGCGACGGCGCAATATGTCGCGATATCGCGACGAAACTAACCTTAGTCATTTTTAAGCTCATGGATGCAGGGATCGTTCCAGACCACTCCGAATCTCTTCATCTATCATAGGCATATCATTGTGCAGCTGAACACCTACCTCTTTCTCGGCACCCATCTTCGCAAGGAAGTCAGCTACCGTGTTCAGATTTCTACTCACATACACGGGGATAACATCATCTAACTCCCTCCATAACTCCTTGATTTGGGATATCAACATCCGCAGTCTCCAGGCTTTTAATGAGAAATTCCGCAAGCAATCTAGAGCGCCGATCAGGACTTGAGAATCCGATTCAAGAATTATCCTCCGGTAACCCTGCTTAACAGCCCAGATAGACGTTGACTTAATGGCAAAGGCTTCGGCTTCATTGTTCGTGGCTCTGCCCAATCCCTGCAATTCCCAGTAAAGAACCGCACTCGAGTGATCCCGACAAACAACACCAATTTCTGCGTTGCCCGGGTTGCCTTTTGCAGCCCCATCAGTATTGATCTTGATCCGGCCTACAGGGGGAGGTTTCCAGCATGCTCTGCCTTGCCTCTCATGTCCCTCAACCCCCTCTTCAGGATGCCCAAGAGTAGCTTGATTCTCTTCATTAACAAAAATAGCAACAGTTTCTGTGACTTTGCTCCAGATGACCTGCCAAACGCCGTCAATCGAGGAGAAAGTGTTTCTAAAGATCCGGGCGTTTCTCTCCAACCAAACTTGCCACCAAATGAAGAGAAAGCCTAACTGCCAGCCAGTTCGGAGAGCTAAGGAATTGAACCTGCCCCTTTTCCATTTTTCCCAAATATTGGTACGGTTGAAAACACCATTAGCACTGGAGTTTAAATTGAGAGAACCGAGCGTTCCCAAATCGATGAGTAAAAGGGCACTCAAAAAACAAATGATCTGCGGTTTCCTCATGTTGGAGGCATAAAGCACATTGAGAGGGGCCATTGAAACCCCTACGTATGAGATTGTCAAAGGTGAGAAGACCATTATGCATAAGTTGCCAAGCGAAGAAATTCACTTTCGGCCAACCCTTTGAATGCCAAATCCTTCTCCAATGCTTGAACTAGAAAAGAGTGTGGGGGAGGCTCGGGGAGGATCTCTTCATATCCGGCCTTAGCCGAGTAGACCCCAAGGCTTCCATAGCCCCAGGCTAATTCATCTTCCTAATCCTTCCCCGTGAGGAACCTTTACGACAAGATTTTTTTTGCGGGATGGGCGCCAACTCCGGAGAGACAGTAATTGGCCACTCCTCCCACCGCTTAAACTTTTTAAATTTATACCCCCCCAATTGACTGGTAAGAAGATAATTATCAATATGGATCCAGCCCTGGGCTTCTAAGGCGGTCATGATAGGTTGTAGCTCGGGGAACATGACAATAATGGGCGGATGTTGGTCCCAAGAGTCGGTCCGAGAAGCGAGCCTTGTCTCCTCTCCCCACTTTCCAAAATAATTGATCTTTGATAATCGGGACCCAAGCTTGAGAGTCTGCCACACTAAGGATCGAGTACCTTCCAAGGGAAAGCGACCCACCTCATTGGGATGAACATGTCCCAAATATTTCTTGGAAAGAATTCTGCTTGAAGAGGGAGGATGGGTGAGAAATCCACCTCCAATACGGTTTTCCGGCCAAAGCTCCGTTATTAAGCATAGAACTTCTCAAGCCCGACCCTCCTTTGTCCTTAGGGTCGGGTAACTTTGTCCCACCCAACCAAGGCCCATTTTTTCTTCCATTTTGTGCCTTACCATAAAAATCTTCTAGCCATTTTGTCCGGCTCTTTCCAGATGGTATGAGGGGCAGCCAGTATTGAGAATTTATAGATCGGCAAAGCCTATATAACTGACTTCAGGAAGGTTAATCTACCCCAGTAGCTTAGCCATTTATGGGCCCAATGATTCATTACTGTCTTTGATGCACTGCTAATGATTCTTCCAGGATGTCAATTTTTAACTTTTTGAAATGAAGGGGAACGCCCAGGTAAACAATTGGAAGAGAAGTCCTTGTGAAGCCCAGGATCTCAACAACACGCTCCTGTAGCCGTTGGTCAAGATTGAAAAAGACCACTTTGGACTTCTTGACATTTAGAACCTGATTTGAAGCCCTTAGGTAGAAATTCAAAGTATCTCTGATTCCTCTAGCTTCCCGAAGAGTGGCCGCACCAACCGGGCCAGTATCGTCCACAAATTGCAAGTGAGTCAGAGTTTCCTCCCCAACCTTGATACCGAAAGCGAGACCTTGTTGCCTTCTCCTCGAAGCTTGAGTCTGCCCAAACCTTCGACCAAGAGAAGGAAGAGATAGGGAGAACAAGGGTCTCCCTGGCGGAGACCACGTGTGGCGCCGAAAGGATGCGAGGGAAGGCCCTTGATGAGAACAAAAAAAGAGGGAGAAGAAACACAACTCATAACCCAATCAATCCATTCCTGAGAAAAGCCAAAGGCAGCCATCATTTTCGACAAGAAGCACCACTCCACCCGGTCATAAGCCTTGGACATATCCAGTTTAATGAACATTCCTTTGTTGCCCGAAGTTTGCATTGAATGGATGGCCTCCTGGGCCAAAACCACCCCATCCAAGATTTGTCTTCCCTCAACAAAGCCCCCCTGTTCAGGAGAAATGATGCTGTGAAGAAGGGGTTTAAGCCTCTCAGCCATTATCTTAGTGATGATTTTGTAGATCACATTGCATAAAGCAATAGGCCTGAAATCAGAGATATGAGTCCCCGCTTCCCCTTTTGGAATTAAAGCAATGAAGGTGTGATTGATCGCCCTGAGCATTCTTCGATTGGATCTGGATTCCTCAGTAACAGCCAGAACATCCTCCTCCAAGGTGTCCCAGAAAGCCTAAAAAAATTCAATAGGAAAGCCATCTGGACCAGGAGATTTTCCAGTACTCATACCAAAGACCACATTTCTCAGTTCATCCCTTTCAATGGGTCTAAGCAGGGCCTGATTGTCCTCTTCAGAGATAATAGGAGGAATAACATTAAGAACTTCGTTCTGAGCCTCAACATCTTGCTGCATACTTTCCTTAAAAAGTTTAGAAAAGTAATCGATAGCATGGGAATGCATGCCAGGAAGAGTATCGAAGACATTTCCATGTTCATCTTTGAGAACTTCCATATTGTTCATCTGTCTCCTAGCACAAGCTGACCGATGAAAAAATTTGGTATTTCTGTCCCCCTCTAATAACCAAGTATTTCTAGCCCTCTGTTTCCAGTATATCTCCTCTTGGTTGTCAATGTCCTCAACCGCTTTACGCAGTTCATCATCTTCAAATTTGAGTTGCTCAGTAATTGATCCTTCCCTAAAAAGTTTATGAACCTCCTCCCATCTAGCCACCAAGGGGGCCCTTTGGGACCCGGAAATCCGACTTGTTTCCTTTCCTCCTTTGTTTCAATTGAATTTTGACAAATTGAAGTTGTTTATGAAATTTGAACATTGCTGTCCACCATTGAGTAATTTTCTGTCGAAGGTCCTCCTTTTGTAACCAAAAATTCTCAAATTTAAAAGGCCTATGGTGCTGCCCTCTCGAAGTCCCTCCCTCAAGCAAAATGGGAAAATGATCCGAAATAGGGCCCTCCAAAATCCGGAACTTAAAAGTCCATTTAACAAAAGCCTCCTCCGAGACCAAAAAGCGATCTAACTTGACCTTCCTGCTATGTGGCTCCTTTCTCTTGTTTGTCCAAGTGAAAAAAACACTAGGGCCTTGAACGTCCACTAAATTAAAGGCCTGAACTTGGGCAATCAGAAGCCGGTCCCCTGGATCCAAAACAGGGGTGCCACCTTCCTGGTCCCGAGCAGATAATTTTGCATTAAAATCCCCTGCAATAATCCAGTCATAACACTCCCTGTATGCTCTCATGTTGTGAACAGCGTCCCATTGGAGCCTCTGGCCATCAAGATCTTGGGCCCCATAAAAGTTGGTGATTAGGACCTGCTCAGAATTGAAGTTATTTCTGAAGAGAGAAGTAAGTACACCCCTGCAAGCTATATGTTCTAAAGCGAGTCCGGGACCGAGAGGGTTCCAAAGGGTAACAATTCCACTGAAGCTCCTTGGGCGGCCACGTCCATATACCCGGCTCCCGCTGATTTTAGTAGCAATTTTACTCATAATATCTAAAGACATTTTGGTCTCTGAAGAAGCAAAAAGTACTGTTTTACGGTTTTCTAAGAGTCTTTGAACAGCAGATTGATGGGTTCTACTGTTTAAACCCCTAACATTCCAAGATTGAATAATCATTGAAAACCTTGAGAGCAGTAAGAATCAATGGTCCTCACCAATCCTCCATTGATTAGCTTATCTCCTTGCGTTGTTAGTAGTTCCTTATTGGATTTTCTTCCCGCTCCTTGAGAGTTATTGTTTCTAGATCTCTTTTCCACAGGGTAATCCCTAAAGCGAGGCCTTTCTCTATTTTTATCTGCATTTCCCATGGTGACATCTTTGATAGCCGGATGTGCTGGGGAGTGTATAACCAATGCCCCTGGATTCTCGATTGCGGGTTCTCGGTCTGCACGAACCTGTTCTACTACAGGAGTGAAGGAAGGAGAAACAAGAGGTGGAGTGTTGACATTCTCACCATTCCCAACCACTCCCTCCATAGATTGGTCCTCCTGATCCACTAATGACTTAAAAATTTCATACCGATTGTTTGGCTTGAGCTACACCTGCTCCTTGCCATTTTTCTTTTTGTTTCTCTTTCGTTTCACTGTTCAAAGCCATCTGCTGAGCATCGGGACCTGGAGAATTGCTAGAGGGTTCATTGACCGGATTGGACTTACCCTCTCTAGGGCGGTTTGACATTCCGCTCGGAGCCTCCGTTTTTGTGCTCACTACGTTTGGGCAGAACCTTGCCAAATGTCCATGCTTATGGCATACTCGGCACTTGAAAGGTAGGGCCTCATAGTCTAGTTTCTTGGATCCAGGGTACTCCTGCAAGCTCAAGTTCCACCTCGAGTGGTAGAGGTGACTAATGTCCATCTCTACACATATTCTAGCAAAGACAGCGAGTATTACCCTCTATGGTATCTTTGGAGACTCCCAAAAATCTGCCTAGGGAATTACCTATTAGTTCCAACCCTGCTCACCCCAAAACTCCATCGGGAGAGCGTACAGCCGGATCCAGACCGGGACAGCCGTGGGTTCGATGCGGGGGTCGAAACCCACTCTCCAGGGTTGGACAAATAACCCTGCTGGTCCGTGGTTTCTCTTTTCTGATTCAAATGCTCTGTTTCTATCTGCTAAAGAAGAGAAACTTATGATGAAATACCCATTGCTTATAGGCCATAAAGAGTACTCACCGTGTGGCTCCCAGTTACGGCGAACCCAGGTATGCGAGAAAATTCAGTGTGGGCCGGATGCCCATGAATTTGCGAGATCAAGTCGTGATTAGCTCGGTAGACGATTGTATCTTCGACCAGCATTGGTTCTATTACAATCTTAGGCACGGAAGTGGATTGCGGGAGGCATCCATTAACGCGGTGAGCATTTGGGCCATTGGCAACATTCTTGAGTATCGTTTGAAAAGCATTCCGCTGAGCTCCATCGGTGGAAGGCGAGGGATTATCCTTCAACTTCTCGGCATATGAAGTCTTTCTCCCGGCGGGGAGAAGCGGAGGAGACCCCATCGGGCCCTCCGGGACCACTAATGAACCTTTAGACGAAATCAAAATCAACCCCCCAATGCCCCAGGCAAGATCTTCGGGCTAGAATCCCTCGAACAACACCAGACGCCGTCACAGAAATTTTCCCGCCAAATCGCCAGAGCCGGATAAATTTTAAACTATTAAAAACCGCTCTTAGTGGATTGTTAAGACTAGTGAACTTGTCATAATTTTAGGATTGTTAGATCCTATGATCATATACAATCAATTTATGTCTTGCAAAAGGTATATGAATGAGCCAATTAAGACGTTCAATGCAAGATTCCAAAAGCTTTATGTGAATGTGACTCGTCATTTTGTGGTGGATGCCGTTGTAGCTTTGTAATTGTACTTTGTAGCTCTAGATCCCATGACAACCATATTTTCTAGGATAAACCTTCAGGTCATAACTCTTACCTTAGCTTATGCGAAAGACATGACCATTGAGCAAAAAATGATATGAAAAGGTGGAGAAATACCCCAATTTTCTATGATGGGATAATATGGCCCTTATAGTCAGTTCGCCATGATGAATCAAATTATGACATCACAAATTCTAATGATGAACACATTACCATATCATCAACCATACCCATTCATACCCGCACATCCATATTTTCCAACCTATCCTAACGTAGCCATTCCACCTACCCCACCAATGATGGCAAACAATCAGATAACTTTGCCAATATTTGAGGCGATTTACACTCAAACCTCAACAACCTATCCTATGATTACACCCCTTCAGAGTAGAGGTCCTTGGTGGAATCAAAATGTTTAGAATCAAATCATCATGGCTATTCAGAAGGTTGCCAATGTAGGAAATGCTAGTGGACTTGACATCGCTATGCCCAAACTGTAAGGAAATAATTTTGAAATGGAAGAATTAAAGAAAATCACTATCAAACAAGGTAATGACATAGTCCGTCTATAGAAACAAGTTTCCCAAGATTCTATATCGAATCATAATCATAATCATAGGAGGATAGGACCATATAATACTCAACCCAACAATGGGTGCATACCCAACCTTGTAGCCAATCAGGTAGATGCTTTGGAAGATTATGGTGAGTTGGAACCTTGTGATGATGAATTACCCCATTGTTGCCAAGGAAAATATGCTTTGGTGACTGAAGTTGTTCACTACCAAGAGAATGAGGAAAGGGAGGATGACATAGAGGTCTTGGGAGAAGAAGATGATGAAACTTTGGAAGTCCAAGCCATTAAATGTTTTGGGAAAGGAAATCATAGGTATTACACTGTTAGAGTAATATTCCATTCTTTGGCATATTTACCCTTTTACTCTGATAGGTACAATAGCTAGTATATTGCATTACACTAGTAGATATTTACTGTCTTAAATATCTAATGGTTTATTTGGTAAATATCCTAGGTGGAAGAGTTCTATTTAGAATTCTCTTCCTCTCAACAGAATAGTTAGCGTGATTTCCTATTATTTATTTTTCAATACTATTTTGTAACCTATTTAAAGGCTATAGTTTCAAAACTATATGTTAATGAAATATTTGCAATTTGATTGAATCCTGAATTCTTGTTCACATTGACATCAGAGCCAGAGGAAGGAAGCGCTCGTTCCAAGTGGAGAATATGAGAGCAGATCTCGTTCCACTGGAGAAGGCGACACGCAGGGTTTGGTTTGAATTTTATGCACTTCATTATTTAATCATTTCCTAAGGTTGTGATTTTTTGTCTTACCTTACTTAGGCCCACATACCCTGAGTAGGAAATCAATCAGGTGACTCAGCCACATCAGACGAGCCCACCCACAAGAGAGCTGCAAGGCGTAGGATAGCCATCGGAGTCATTTCTCCAGTGATCGCCCTAAGGAAGGCATCCAATACGATCGCATGGCCCTACACGACCACCGAAGTCATTTCTCTGATGATTGCCCCAAGGGAGGCAGCCACAAGCTGGACGGCCATCTCATGAGGGCAAGAGCACCCTCGGACGGTCGACCGTCAAATAAATTTTCCGATGATGGTGACACACAATTAGGATAGAAGCATCCTGACTTTCCGGTGGTAACGGTGCCTCGAGGGTGTTGGTAACCATACCACACAGTATCAAAATAAACTTTGGTAACCGATGACACATAGTAAGGGAAGGAATGCCCTGGCTTCCAGGTTGCGATCGATCAGAGAGGGCAGGAGCGCCCTCCATCGGTACCAACCAGTCAAACAAACCACATATTGACACATACTCATATCGCACTCTAACATGTGGACCAACCAAAATCGAGACACCCCTAGATACATGGCGACCTACTGAGTGTAGACGAACAATATGACATGCTGACGTGGCATTGCTAATTAGATCCACATGTGTTCCAAGGTGGAAACGTGGCTGAGCATAGACATATGACATGGCATGTTGACATGGCAACTATTGATTGGCTGCTAATGTTGTGTTTTTTCATTGGCTTTTGGTATGTGTTATGTGGTGACCTCCGTTTGGCATCTCGAGTAGAAAAAGGTGTTCAATGGTCTGTCGATTGCCTGCAGGCAATCAAATTTAAAGGGGAGCACATTTTCCTTTATTGCGCTCCTCGTTGCCCCGTGTGGGTGATGTGGGACAAAAGTCCCACAAAGGTTTTAAAAACCTTTGGTTGAGGTGCCCGCGTGCTTCAAATAATGCGCGCACCCTTGTGGCTATCGGATCAGCCATAGGGGCCGACTGGCGATTGTGCGCTAGTCAAGACGCCCCCTCCCGTGAGGTCGGGAGGTCGAGTCCCGACGGGGACTTATTTTTTTGATACTTGGATCGAAAAAAAACAAAGGTAATTTTTTTTTTTTTTTTTGTAATTTTTAATTATTTTTGAGTCTTTTTTATTAATAATTAAATAAATTTTGTTTTAAAATCATATTTTTTGAAAAATTATCATGATTTTTAACAAAATTATTTTTTTATTAATTAATTTGATGCTTAAAATTAATTAGAAAATTGCATTAAAAATAGAAAATTAAAAAAGACTATTTATTGCAACTACAAGAATTTGTATTTTTTTTTCTCCAAATTTGGGGATAAAAAGACAAAGAACTTAGCATGATTTTGTTGCAAAATTAGAAAACCCTTAAACTCTTCTCAAAACCTTGTAATTTTGCAACATAAAAGGGGGACAAAATCAAAGACATTTGCTTGCAAAATTGAAAAACAAGGAGACTCAAAAACAAAATTTTGCAAACCATCAAAGTTGAAATTGTCCATTTCTCCTGCCCCAGCTCTCCCTGGATTTCTCTTTGAAGCACCATCAAAGTTGACTTTGAGCCATCCCTGCGAGGGAGGGGTCCATTTAGCTAGGTTTTGGGAGTTACCAGTCTTTTGGATTCGTCTACAGTCTTTGGGAATCTTAAGGGAAGCAAAAAGAAGGGATTCCAACCCATAGTTGGGAACCTCTTCGCATAGAATCAGACTATTGTTTTCGATAGCTAGGGATAGTGCTCTGTTGACAACATCTTTCGGATTCTCGGTATCCTCTTTGAATATGCGGTTATTACGTTCCAACCAAAATTTCCAGACCACATGGTGAAGCATGGAACTCCATAGGAATCGAAGTCTAGAGTTTTTGAAAATTCCTAGCCATTGAATGAACATTTCAGCAACAATCTTGGGTCGGGTCCAGTAGACCTGGAATTTGTTGATCAAAATGGATTGTTGAGCAAGGTGTAGCAGCAGTATTGTCATTTTTGTCAACATAGTCAGATAGATCTGTTGATGCAATGGACAGGAAGTTCAAAAGCTATTCAGATGCAGAAGACAGGAGCTCAAAGGTTACTCAGAGTATGTACAGTGATTTTCCAAGAAGACCGAAGGGGCCCATAAGCAAAAGATCAAAGAAAAAGACAAGTACGAAAAGTGTCACGATATCATGACATATACAACAGGCAAGAAAAACTATCACGATTTCATGACATGTTGGAAGAGAAAAAGGCAAGTGGAAAAACTGTTACGATTTTGTGACATGTTGGAAGAGAAAGAGAAAGCAAGAAAAACTGTCACGATTTTGTGACATGTTGGAAGAAAAAAAGACAAGTGGAAAAACTGTCGTGATTTCGCGACATGTTGGAAGAGAAAGAGAAAGCAAGAAAAACTGTCGCGATTTCACGACATGTTGGAAGAGAAAGAGAAAACAGGAAAAACTGTCGCGACTTCGCGACATGTTGGAAGAGAAAAAGACAAGTGGAAAAATTTTCACGTTTTCGTGACATGTTGGAAGAGAAAAAGGCAAGTTGAAAAACTGTCATGATTTTGCGACATGTTGGAAGAAAAATAGAAAGTAGAAAGAAGTGTCGCGATTTTGCGACAAGTTTGAAGAAAAGAGAACAAGTAAGAAAAGTGTTGCAATTTTGCGACATGTTGCATTTTCGTGACTAAAATAGTAGAGAGAAAGTAAGTTGGAAAAGTATCACGATTTCGCGACATGTCGCATTTTCGCAACTAAAACAGGAGAGAGAAAGTAAGTTGGAAAAGTGTCACGATTTCGCGACATGTCGCATTTTCGTGACAAAAGAAAGAGAGGAAGTGTACGAAAGTAGAACTGTCATGATTTTGTGACAAAGGCAGAAAGCAAGACTTCGAAGCAGAAGTGTCACGATTTCACAACAAAAGCAAAAGAATAAAGTACGAAAGTAGAAGTGTCGTGATTTCGTGACAAAAGCAGAGAAGAAGACTTTGAAGGCAAAAGTGTCATGATTTTGCGACAAAAGCAAAGAAGTGAAGTACGAAAGTAGAAGTGTCACGATTTTGTGACAAAAGCAGAGAAGAAGACTTCGAAGGCAGAAGTGTCACGATTTCACAACAAAAGCAAAGAAGTGAAGTACGGAAGCAGAAGTGTCATGATTTCATGACAAAAGTAGAGAAGAAGACCTCAAAGGTAGAAGTGTCGTGATTTCACGACAAAAGTAGAAAGTAAGACTTCGAAAGCAGAAGTTTCACGATTTTGTGACATGTCGCATTTTCGCGACTCAAAAAGGACAGGAAGGCAGAGAAGCAAAAGTGTCACGATTTTGTGACATGTTGCATTTTTGCGACTCAAAAAGGACAGGAAGGCAGAGAAGCAAAAGTGTCATGATATCACGACATGTTGTAGTTTCACGACTCAAGAAGGGTAGGCAGGCAGATTAACAAAAGTGTAGCAATATCGCGCAATGTCGCATTTTCATGACAAAGGAATAGAGAAAGCGTACGGAGGTGAAAGTGTCACAATATCGTGACATGTTGTATTTTTACGGGCCAAAGCTAAGAGAAAGAGCAAGGAGAAAAAGTGTCACGATATCGCGACATGTTGTATTTTCGTTGTTAAGTTGAAGCCGATGAAGACCGATGAACAGTCAACTAAGATTAGGGTTTATAGTTGTCATGAAAGCCGACTAAGATTAGGATTTACAGTCGACTAAGATTAGGGTTTTCATCTCAAACATTCTGTTATAAAAGGAGGGCTATTTGGAGATTTGAGATGTGGTTGAAGCATGCAAAGTTTGGTCAGAGTGTGTAGAGAGCAAGTCGTGTCGAATCGAGCTAAGTGCAAAATTTGCAAAGAGAGCAGAGTGCACAAAATGGAGAAGATGATCATGAAGGTCGACAGTAGCAAAGTAGAGTGTGCGAAGTGATTGTGCAAAGAAAGTAGAAGGTACAATGTGGTTGTAGATCATAGAAGATGTGTATGTACTGTGAACAGTGAGAGAGTTTGGGTAAGCAATAGACCAGTCAAGGTCTTGTAAAAGTGAAGGTATTTTTTTTGGTAAACTTTTAGATTCAAATTGAAGTCTAGGTTGCAGCTTAGCATCAGGGGTTGGTGCTGGTAAAACAGGGGTTGGTGCTCCTTTCTGTTGGTGTAGATATATAAGGGGTTGGTGCTCCTTCCAGTGGGTGCTGGTAAATTGATTGTAAAGTTGGTGCTTTGCAAAGGCTGGATTTGGATGGTAGTCCAAGCAGTCATTTTTGAGGAGTAGCCACATTGGTGAACCTCGTTAAATCTTATGTTGTGTGATGTTCTCTTGTGATACTTGCTTTATCTAGTTTTAAGGTTTTATTATTTCTGTTTTAAGAGCTATGAATTTAAGTTTAAAGAGCTACACTAATTCACCCCCTTCTTAGTGTCATTGTGAGACTAACAATTGGTATTAGAGCCAAGTTCCTGTACAAGCTTAACCGGATAGGGTGATCTTGGAAGTAACACAATGGCAGGTGGTGAAGGCTTCTCATCAAACAAAGCACCATTGTTTGATGGATCTAATTACGTGTTTTGGAGAATCAAGATGCAGACATATCTCTATGCTTTGGGTTACGACATCTGGGATTTAGTAGTTAGTGGATACACAATACCCATCACTCCTCCAAAAGAGGCTGACGAAAAGAAACTGTGTGAAAACAACTCAAAAGCAAAAAAAGCTCTCATGTGCAGATTAGCAGACAGTGAACTAGTAAAGATCATGAGCTGTAATACGACAAACAATATATGGGACAAACTAAGGAGTATTCATGAAGGAGACGATAAGATCAAGGAGGCCAAGTTACAGACACATCGAGCTCAGTTTGAAGAATTGAAAATGAACGACAATGAAAACATTGAGGCATATATGCTGAGAGTTAATGAAATCATTAATGCGATCAAAGGACTCGACGACGATATTAGAGACTCTGCCATCGTGAAAAAGGTACTAATATCTCTTTCTCAAAGGTTTGATTTCAAATTCTCAGTGATAGAAGAAGCTAAATATCTAAATTATTTTAGTATAGATGAGATGTATGGTTCTTTGATTGCATATGAGATGAGGATAGGAAGATCTAAACCCACAGACAGAGAAGCGGATTTTAAAGCCCTTAAAAATAAAAACACAAAACAAGAGTCCAAGGAAGAAGAGACATTAGATGAAATGGAAGCAAACTTTGTTAGAAAACAAAAAAAAAAATGAAAAGGAAAATACAGAGGGAAGCTACCATTTAAATGTTTCAACTGTGGAGGCATTGGGAATTTTGCGACTAAATGTCCACTTAAAGAGAAGAACAAAAATGATGAAGGATCGCACCGTGAAAGAAGTGACTGGAAGAAGAAAATGAATTTCAGAAAAAGCAACTTCAAGAAGAAAATTTTCATCTCCAAGAATGTCAGTTCATCAGAAGATAGCTCCGGTGAAGAGTCTAAAGAGAAAAAAGGTGAAGCTCTTTTCATGGTAGTTGAAGAAGTAAAATAAGAAAAGGAATAAGGAGTGAAATCTGAAGTATGTGGTGAAAACCCTGAGGCTGAAGTATATCTAGAAGGTGAGTTGATCTCTGCACTTGAAGAGTGAAAAATAGAGAAGAAAAAGAATAAGAAAATTTCAAAAAGGCTTGAGGATGCAAACAAAATCATAACCAATCTGAAAGTACAGATAGAAGAATACAAGAAAATATCTAAAGATCTTGAAGTACAAATTACCATGAAAATAGATTATTGTTGCAAACTAGAAGAAGAGAATGTTGGTTTACGGATGTAGATAGAAGAGATGAATCACAAAATTAGTTGCTATCACAAACGCGAAGAAATTTCTATGAAGCTGGATAAGATTATAAATGACCAAAGGCCTGCAGGCATCAAATTTGGTCTGGGTTTCGTCCAAGGAGAATCTTCAAATGGATCAAAGGCCAGAAATGTAGAATCCATAAAGAATGAAGATAAGAAACAGAGTTGATCAAGGAAAAATGTCTCATGCAAAAGAAAGCAATAATGCCAGGCACGAAAGGAGAACTGACAATGATGGATTCACCAATGTCACACATCAAAGAAGAAGAAGACCTATGGCTCCTACGACAACATGACAAAGACCATCACCCAGGTTCAATTATCCCTTTTCTGGTTTCCATTTTAAATGCAATGGCTATGGACATAAAATCTCAAACTGCAAATATAATGTAAGACCAAGGAATTTCACCAGTAAAAATACCTTTTCTCCTCTGATGAATTATATAGTAGAATGTTATAACTGTCATAATTTTGGGCACATTACAAGAAAATGTAGAAGTACATTTGCATCAAATTAGTTTCAGGGAAGAAAATTTCAACCAAATAAGATGAGACAAAATAGAAAACTTCCCGTAAAACATGCACAAGCTGTTGATAAGGGAAAGGCAAAACAAGAGCCCAAAACTACTATCAAAATGGAGTGGAAAGAAAAAGAGTGACTTAAGGAAGAAAAGGAATCCTTAATCGTACAAACAACATTTATAGGACAGAATAAATATGTACCATGGATACTTGATAGTGGATGCTCCAGTCATATGACAGGTAACAAACAAAAATTTGAGAAGTTACAAAAATATGAAGGTGGTTCAGTAAAGTTTGGAAATAATGATGGAGCTAAGATAGTTGGCAAAGGTCCAGTTAAAATTATTGATGGAAAAATTAAGTCAGAAGAATTCTTGTTTGTGGATGGTTTGAATCATAACTTGTTGAGCATAAGTCAGATTTGTGATAAAGGTCATGAAGTATTTTTTAAGAAGCAGGGTTGTGAAGTCATAAAAACAAACAGTGGAAAATTGATAGCAACTAGATCAAGGACATCTGGAAACCTGTACATGCTCTTAGAAACTTCAGAAGGAGCTTGTTTTATTGGACATGAAGAAGAAAACTGGTTGTGGCATAAGAGACTTGGGCATATCAGTTTTGATAATCTAGTAAAAATCACCTCAAAAAGAGCAGTGAGAGATATTTCCACCATCAGCAAACCTGCAAACAACATTTGTGCTTCATGCCAAAATGGGAAACAAACTAGAGTCACATTCAAAACAAAAGAATACTACACAAGCAAACCTTTGGAACTAATACACACTGATTTATGTGGACCCATGAGAACACAAAGCATAAATGGTGACAAATCTTTTATGTTGTGCATTGGGATATTTTTCTTGAAGCATAAATCAGAAGCTTTTGATATGTTCAAGATTTTCAAAAACTAGGTTGAGAATGAAATAAGAAAGAGGATCAAATGTTTAAGATCAGATAGAGGATAAGAATTCATTTTAGAGGAGTTTGTAGAGTACTGTGAAAAATACGATATTAGGAGACAGTTCTCAGTAGCTAGGACACCTCAGCAAAATGGAGTGGTAGAAAGAAAGAACAGGACAGTGCAGGAAATGGCACGGACTATGTTGGCTGAAAGCAGACTAGCAAACAGATTTTGGAAAGAAGCAGTCCATACTACGGTGTATATCCAAAATAGGTACATGTTGAGAACACATGAAAGCAAAAATCCTTATGAATTGTGGTTCGGTAAAAGGGCAACAACAAAATACCTCAAAGTTTTTGGCATCAAGTGCTATATCAAAAGAACTGAAGACAATCTTGGTAAGTTTGAAGATAGAGCAGATGAAGGTATTTTTGTTGGTTATTCATCAAAAAGCAAAGCTTACAAATGCTACAACAAGAGGCTAAAGAAAATTGTGGATAGTGCCGATGTTAAATTTGATGAAGGTAGAGAACGAGTAATTAGCTATGAAATGAACTACCCAATTTATGAAGAGGTTATTGAAGGAGATGAGAAAAATGAAATGGAAAAGATACAAAAAATTGACACGAGATGATTTAAGTTGTGATTCGGAAGTGGAAGAAAATAAGAAATTCAAAACAGGCAGCTGGTAGAAAAATCATCCTAGAGAGCAAATAATTGGAGACCCCAAAGTTGGTGTTCAGACAAGAAGAAGAGTAGTAACTACTCTCTATTATCCAACATTGAGCCCAAAAATGTTACTGACGCAAACAAAGATGAAAGTTGGATGAAGGCAATAAACGAAGAATTAGATCAGATTGAGAAAAATGAAACTTGGGAGTTAGTACCTAGACCTGCAAATAAAAATATAATCAGAACTAAATGGATTTTTTGAAACAAATTGAATGAAGACGGACAGGTAGTTAGAAATAAAGCAAGATTGGTATGTAAGGGTTATGCACAAGTTGAAGGCATTGAATTTGAGGAAACTTTTGCACCAGTAGCTAGACTTGAAGCAATTAGAATATTTCTAGCTTTAGCAGTCTACAAGAATTTCGAAGCTTATCAAATGGATGTGAAATCAGCGTTTTTGAATGGGAAACTTGAAGAAGAGGTTAATATTGAGCAACTAGATAGTTTCCAACTTGGTGATGATCCAAACTTGGTTTGCAAGTTGAAAAAAGCATTATATGGCTTAAAACAGGCACCCCGAGCATGGTATGCAAGGCTAGACAACTATCTCACTCAACAAAGGTTTAAGAAAGGTATGGTGGATAGTAATTTGTATGTCAAAACAAAAAATGGGCATCTTATTATTCTTGTTGTATACGTAGATGATATCATATTTGGCAGCAGCAAAGATGAGTCGTGTAAAGATTTAGCAAATAAGATGCAGAAAGAATTTGAAATGTCAATGATTGGTGAACTGTCGTATTTCCTCGGGTTGCAAGTTAATCAAAGTAAGAAGGGCATATTTATTTCTCAAGTTAAATATGTAAAAGAGATGTTAAAAAAGTTCACAATGGAGGATTGTAAGCTAGTTAGCACTCCCATGACGATAGGCTACAAGTTGAGCAAGGATGCCAAATCTCCACCTGTTGATCAAACCATGTACAGATCTATGATTGGAATCTTACTGTACCTGACCGCTACCAGACTAGATATTTGCAGGCAGTATGCATGGTAGCACGATTTCAGGCAAATCCCAAGGAGACTCATGTGACAGCAACGAAGAGGATTCTTCGGTACCTCAAGGGTACTATGGAGTATGGGTTATGGTATCCAAAAGGTAAAGACTTCACCCTTATTTTGTATTCAGATGCAGATTGGGCAGGATGTGTAGATGATAGAAAGAGTACCGATGGAGGTGCATTCTATCTTGGAGACAGATTGGTCGCATGGCATAGTAAGAAACAAGAGTCAGTTTCTTTATCGACAGTAGAGGAAAAATATATTGCAGCGACAACATGTTGTACACAGGTATTGTGGATGAAATAAACCCTGAAAGATCTTGGTATTTGCTTCAATGAGCCAATATCATGTTGTGCAAGGTGCAAAAACAGTATTGTCATTATTGTCAACTCAGACAGTTAGATCAATTGATGATGTAGTGGACATATGTTCAGAGGTCAGTCAGAACAGGTACAATGAATTTCCAAGAAGACAAAAGTGGCCCAGATTCAAAAAATAAAAGAAAAATACAAGTAAGAAAACTGTCACGATATCGCGAAATGTTTTCTGTCACGATTTCGCGACATAACAGAGGAGAGAGAAAAAGCTAGAAAAATGTCGTGATATTGCGACCAAACGGAGGAGAGAGAAAGTGCATGAAAAATCGTCGTGATTTCGTGACAATTTGCAAGAGGAAGCACTAAGGAGAAAAAGTGTCGCGATATCGCGACATGTCGGGTTTTCGCGACCCGAAGGGAAGAAAAAGCGCTAAGGGAAAAAGATGTCACGATTTCATGACATGTTTCATTTTCGCGAGCAAAAGTGAAGGAAAGAGGAGAGAGAAAAAGATGTCACGATTTTGCGACATGTTTCATTTTCATGGGCGAAAGCGAAGGAAAGAGGAGAGAGAAAAAGATGTCACGATTTCGCGACATGTTTCATTTTCGTGGGCAAAAGCGAAGGAAAGAGGAGAGAGAAAAAGATGTCACGATTTCGCGACATGTTTCATTTTCGTGGGCAAAAGCGAAGGAAAGAGGAGAGAGAAAAATATGTCACGATTTCACGACATGTTTCATTTTCGTGGGCGAAAGCAAAGGAAAGAGGAGAGAGAAAAAGATGTCGTGATTTCGTGACATGTTTCATTTTTGTAGGCGAAAGCGAAGGAAAGAGGAGAGAGAAAAAGATGTCGCGATTTCATGACATGTTCCATTTTCGTGGGTGCATGCGAAGAGAAGTGCAAGGAAGCGAAAAGTGTCATGATTTCGTGACATGTTCCATTTTCGCGGGTGCATGCGAAGAGAAGTGCAAGGAAGCGAAAAGTGTCACGATTTCACGACATGTTCCATTTTTCGCAGGTGCATGCAAAGAGAAGTGTACAAAGGCGAAAAGTGTCACGATTTCGTGACATATTGTGTTTTCACGCTTGCATGCCGAGAAGAAGACAAAAAGCTATCAGAGTGGCAGTTCTTCTGTCAAAGATGTAAGAGAACAATAAAGGCTGTCAGAACTGTAAACATGCAGGTAAGATTGTCAGAGTTGTAAGAGAACAGTAAAGGTTGTCAAAATCGTAAATACGTAGGTAAGATTGAAAGAGACATAAATAAGCAGGTAAGACAGTCAGAATCATAAATAAGAAGATAAATCTATAAGAATGGCAGATTTACTGACAGAGCGCCGAGAAGGCTGTCAGAGCCATAAAGTGTGCAATTAAAACTGTCAAAGGCATAAGTAATCATTTAAGAGCGTAGTATGCAGAGCCGTAAGAATGTTTTTTGTGTACAGAAAGTTAGGGTTAGGGTTGAGCTCTGCACATGGCAAGAGTGTTGTGACTTGCCGGATAAAAGAAAAAAAGGGGCTATGAAAATAATAATAGAGAGTACTGTGCTGAGAAAATTACAAAGAGCAGTGTGCTGTAAAAAGAGATAGAAGAAAGTGTTGTAAAAAGAGACAGAATAAAGTGTTGTAAGAGAGAATAGCAAAGCTGTAAGAAGTTGCAATTCTTGTTTATAAGGAATTAGACCAGTGAGGGTCTTGTAGCAGAGAAGGCATTTTTATGTCATAAAATCTATTCAGAACTAAAGTCCAAGTTGGTGCTTGGCATTAGGGGGTTGGTGCTCCTTTTTTTTGGTGCAGATAAATTGTTTGTAAAGTTGGTGCTTTGCAAAGGCTAGATTTGGATGGGTGTCCAAGCAGTCTAATTTTTGAGGAGTAGCCAAATCTGGTGAACCTCGTTAAATAGTGTGTTATGGATTGCTCTTTTGTTTATTTGCTTTATCTATTTTTAAGTTCTCTCTGCTTAAGTTTTAAAGAGCTGTAGATCTATATTTAAATTGCTACACTGATTCAACCCCCCCTCTCAGTGTCATTGTGAGAATATCAATTGGTATCAGAACAAGGTTCCTTAACTAGCTTAATCAACTAAGGTGATCTTGGAAGAATCACAATGGCCAATGGTGAAGGTTTTTCATCCAACAAAGTTCCTTTGTTCGATGGAACTAATTACTCTTTTTGGAGACTCAGGATGCAGACTTATCTGTGTGCTTTGGGTTATGACATTTGGGAGTCAGTAGAAAGTGGGTACACAATATCCTCTACTCCTCCATCTGATGCTATTGAGAAGAAAAAGTTTGAGAATAACTCTAAAGCAAAGAATGCTATAATGTGTGGGTTAGTAGACAATGAACTGATAAGGATAATGAGCTGTAAAACAACAAAAGACATGTGGGACAAACTGTAGAGAATTCATGAAGGAGACAACAAGATCAAGGAAGCCAAGCTTCAAACGCATCAAGCTCAGTTCAAAGCATTAAAAATGAATGATGATGAGAACATAGAGGCCTATATGTTGAGAGTCAATGGAATCATTAATGCAATTAGAGGACTCAGTGAGGAAATAGAAGACGCGGTCATCGTGAAAAAGGTGTTAAGAACTCTTCATAAAAGATTTGATTCTAAAGTTTTTGCTATAGAAGAAGCTAAAGATCTAAATTCTTTTAGCATGGATGAAATGCATGGTTCTTTAACTGCATATGAAATGAGAATAGGACAAACTAAGCCCTCAGACAGAGAAGCTACTTTTAAAGCACACAAAAATATAAAAGCTAATCAAGAATCAGTAGAAGAAGAGTCTTCAGATGAAACAGAAGCAAACTTTGTTAGGAAACTGATAAAGGGAAAAAGAAAGTACAGAGGTAAGTTACCGTTTAAGTGCTTCAACTGTGGAGGAGTCGAGAACTTTGCTGCTAAATGTCCAATGAATGAGAAAAATAAAAATGATGAAGGGTCACACCAAGAAATAAGTGACCGAAAGAAGAAACCACATTTCAAAAAAAGCAACTTCAAGAAGAAAAGTTTCATATCCAAGAATTTCAGCTCTTCTGAAGACTGCTCCGGTGAGGATTCTGAAGAAGAAGTAGGTGAAGCTCTGTTCATGGCATTTGAAGAAAGAATAACAAAGGAAAAACTGGAAGGTAATGAAAAACCTGAGGATGAGGCTAAAGTTTATCTGGAAGGTGAGTTAGTTGTTGCTCTTAAAGAACTGAGCACAGAAAGGAAAAAGAATAAAAAGGTTTCAAGAAAGCTTGAGGATGCCAATGAAATAATAAAAAACTTGAAAGTACAGACAGATGAATTTAAGAAAATGTCTGACGTTCTTGAAGTACAATTAACTGTAAAGACAGATGAATGCAACAAGCTAGAAGAAGACATTGTTAAGTTAAGGATGAAGCTAGAGGAGATGAATAGGAAATTGAGCTGTTATCATAAGTTTGAAGAAAGTACTGTAAAGCTAGATAAAATTTTAAATAACCAAAGGCCTTTCGGCATCAAATTTGGTTTGGGCTTCGATGAAGGAGAATAATCAAAGGGTTCAAAGGCCTTAAATGTAGAACCCATAAAGAAAGAAAAAAAGATCAGTGTTGATCAAGAAAAAACAAATCATGCCAAAGAAAGCAATAATGCCAGACTCAAGAAGAGTACTGACAAAGATGGATTCACAAAAGTTACACATCCAAGAAGGAGAAGATTCATGGCTCCTACTTCAAACTGGCAAAGACCTGCACCTAGGTTTAATAATTCCTTTTTTGGTTACTATTTTAAATGCAATGCTTATGGTCATAAGATTTCATATTGCAGTTATAATGTAGCAGAAAGGAATTTCACCAGTAGAAATATTTTTTCTCCATTAATGAATGGTGCAGTTGAATGTTATAACTGTCATAATTTTGGACATATTGCAAGAAACTATAGAAGCACTTTTGCAGCAAATAATTATCAGGGTAGAAAATCTCAACCAAATGGGTTGAAACAAAACAAGAAATTTCTTGAAAAACAGGCACATGCTAATGAAAGGGGAAAGGCAAAACAAGTAGCCAAATCTGCTATCAAACCAAAATGGAAAGAAAAGGAATCTTTGATTGTTCATATTGCTTTTAAAGCACAGAACAAATCTGCACCATGGATACTTGACAGTGGATGCTCTAGTCACATGACAGGTGACAAGCAAAAATTTGAGAAGTTATAGAATTATGAAGGTGGTTCAGTGAAATTTGAAAATAATGATGGAGCAAAGATAGTTGACAAAGGATCAGTCAAGATCAGTGACGAAAAGATCAAATCAAAAGAAGTCTTGTTTGTGATTGGTCTGAAGCATAACTTGCTCAGTGTAAGTCAAATCTATGACATAGGTCATGAAGTAGTTTTTAAGAAGCAGGGGTGTGAAGTGAGAAAAGCTAACAGTGGGAAGTTAATTGCTACTGGATCAAGGACTTCTAAAAATTTGTATACTCTCTCAGAGACCTCAGAAGGAGCATGCTTGATTGGAAAAGAAGATGAAAATTGGCTGTGGCACAAGAGGCTCGGTCATATCAGCTTTGACAATTTGGTAAAAATAAGCTCAAAAGGAGCAGTAAGAGATATACCCTCCATTGGCAAACCACTAAATAGTATCCGTGCTTCATGTCAAAAGGGGAAGCAAACTAGAGCCACATTTAAATCAAAGGAGTACTTTACCAACAAACCTTTAGAACTAATTCATACTAATTTATGTGGACCCATGAGAACACAAAGGATAAATGGTGATAAATACTTTATGCTGTGCATAGATGACTATTCCAGAATGACCTGGATATTATTTTTGAAGCAAAAATCTGAATCTTTTGAAATGTTCAAGTCCTTAAAAAACCAAGTTGAGAATGAAATAGGAAAAATGATCAAATGCTTAAGATCAGATAGAGGAGGAGAGTTCATCTCAGAAGATTTTGCAGAATATTATCAAAAATATGGGATCAAAAGACAGTTTTCAGCAGCAAGGACACCTCAGTAGAATGGTGTTGTAGAGAGAAAGAACAGAACTGTACAGGAAATGGTATGGACAATGTTGACTGAAAGCAAAATTGTAGATAGATTTTGGAAAGAGGCAGTCCATACTGCAGTTTATATCCAAAACAGGTGCATGTTGAGGACACATGAAAGCAAAACCCCTTATGAGCTTTGGTTTGGCAAGAAGACAACATCAAAATACTTCAAAGTCTTTGGCAGCAAGTGTTACATCAAAAGAACGTAAGATAATCTTGGTAAATTTGAATATAGAGCTGATGAAGGTATTTTTTTTGGCTATTCATCAAAGAGCAAAGCTTACAAATGCTACAACAAAAGGCTAAACAAAATTGTAGACAATGTCGATGTTAAATTTGATGAAGATGGGAAAAAAGTTGTCAGCTGTGAAGATAACTACCCTATTTATGAAGAAGTTATTGAAGGAGATGAAGAAAAGGAATCAGAAGAGAATAAAAAAATTGACCCAGATGATTTAAGTATTGATTCAGAAGTAGAAGAAAACAATAAATTTGAAACAGGAAGCTGGAAGAAAAATCATCCCAGAGAACAAATTATAGGGGACCCCATAGTTGGTGTTAAGACAAGAATAAGAGTAGTAAGTAACTACTCCCTATTATCCAGCATTGAGCCCAAAAATATTGCTGAAGCAAACACAGATGAAAGTTGGATGAAGGCAATAAATGAAGAACTAGATCAGATTGAGAAAAACAAAACTTGGGAGTTAGTACCATGGCCTGTAAATAAAAACATAATCGGTACTAAATGGATTTTTAGAAACAAATTGAATGAAGACGGATAGGTTGTAAGGAATAAAGCAAGATTGGTCTCAGTAAAGGCTATGCTTAAGTTGAAGGTATTGATTTTGAGGAAAATTTTGCACCAAGTGGCGGGAATCAAGGCAATCGGAATGTTTCTGGCTTTAGCAGTCCACAGGAATTTCAAAGTTTATCAGATGGACGTGAAATCAACATTTCTGAATGGAAATCTTGAAGAAGAAGTTTATATTGAGCAACCAAATGGTTTTCAACTCGGTGATAATCCCAACTTTGTTTGCAAGTTGAAGAAAGCTTTGTATGGCTAGAAACAGGCACCCAGAGCATGGTATGCAAGACTAGACAACTATATCACTAAACAAGGGTTCAAGAAAGGTATGGTGGATAGTAACTTGTATGTCAAAATGGACAATGGCCAACTTATTGTCCTTGTTGTTTATGTTGATGATATAATTTTTGGCAGCAACAATGATGAGTCATGTACAGACATAGCAAATAAAATGCAAAAAGAATTTGAAATGTCTATGATTGGTGAACTTTCATATTTCCTCGGATTGCAAGTTAACCAAAGTGAAAAGGGCATTTTTATTTCTCAAGTTAAATATGTGAAAAAAATGCTGAAAAAGTTCACAATGGAGGATAGTAAACCTGTAAGCACTCCCATGACAATAGGTTGCAAATTGAGCAAGGATGACAAATCTCTAGATGTAGATCAAACTATGTATAGATCTATGATTGGAAGCCTGTTGTATTTAACAGCCACAAGACCAGATATCTTACAGGCAGTATGCATGGTAGCAAGATTTTAGGCTAGTCCCAAAGAGACTCATGTGACAGCTGTGAAGAGGATCTTTAAATACCTCAAGGGAACTATCGAGTATGGGTTATGGTACCCAAAAGGTAAATACTTCACTCTTTTTGCATATTATGATGCAGATTGGGCCGGATGTATAGATGACAAAAAGAGTACCAATGGAGGTGCATTCTATCTTGGAGACAGGTTGGTAGCATGGCACAACAAGAAACAAGAATCAGTCTCTCTATCCACAGCAGAGGCAGAATACATTGCTGCAACAACATGTTGTACACAGATTTTATGGATGAGACAAACCCTGAAAGAACCAAACATATTGCAATCCGGTATCACTTTTTGAAGGATAAAGTTGCAGAAGGTGAGGTTAAATTGGATTTTGTTCCAACTACAGAGCAAGTAGCGGATATCTTCACTAAACCGTTGCCCAAGGAAGTTTTTGAATATCTCTGCAGTAAGTTGGGAGTGGTCACACTACCCAAGAACTGACTAGCTTTCGAGAACACATTCTCAGGGGGAGCATTTATATATTTGTTTGCTCTTGTTTGAATTTTTTGCTAACTGTAATAGTGTGTGCCTGAGAATGTTGTGCATGGACTCAGGGGGAGTCTACAGCAGCCCTTTGGTATTATTGTCGAAGGGGAAGAAGAATTTCTAGAAATTGCACGTGTTGCCAACAATTCCAAAGGGGGAGATTGTTGTGCAAGGTGTAGAAACAGTATTGTCATTGTTGTCAACTCAGACAGTTAGATCAATTGATGATGCAGTGGAAAAATGTTCAGAGGTCAGTCAGAACAGGTACAATGAATTTCCAAGAAGACAAAAGTGGCCTAGATTCAAAAAATTAAAGAAAAAGACAAGTAAGAAAACTATCGCGATATCGCGACATGTTTTCTGTCGCAATTTCGTGACATAACGAAGGAGAGAGAAAAAGCTGGAAAACTGTCGCGATATCATGACATGTTTTCTATCGTGATTTCGCAACCAAACGGATGAGAGAGAAATCACATGAAAAATTATCGTGATTTCGCAACAATTTGCAAGAGGAAGCGCTAAGGAGAAAAAGTGTCGCGATATCGCGACATGTCGGGTTTTCACGACCCAAAGGGAAGAAAAAGTGCTAAGGGAAAAATATTTCACGATTTTGCGACATGTTTCATTTTTGCGAGCAAAAGCGAAGGAAAGAGGAGAGAGAAAAAGATGTCGCGATTTCGTGACATGTTTCATTTTCGTGGGCGAAAGCGAAGGAAAGAGGAGAGAGAAAAATATGTCGCGATTTCGCGACATGTTTCATTTTTGTGGGCAAAAGCGAAGGAAAGAGGAGAGAGAAAAATATGTCACGATTTCACGACATGTTTCATTTTCACGAGTGAAAGCGAAGGAAATAGGAGAGAGAAAAATATGTCGTGATTTCGCGACATGTTTCATTTTCGCGAGCGAAAGCGAAGGAAAGAGGAGAGAGAAAAAGATGTCACGATTTCGTGACATGTTTCATTTTTGTGGGCGAAAGTGAAGGAAAGGGGAGAGAGAAAAAAATGTCACGATTTTGCGACATGTTCCATTTTTGTGGGTGCATGCGAAGAGAAGTGCAAGGAAGCGAAAAGTGTCGCGATTTCGCGACATGTTCCATTTTCGCGGGTGCATGCAAAGAGAAGTGTAAGGAAGCAAAAAGTGTCGCGATTTCGTGACATGTTCCATTTTCGTAGGTGCATGCAAAGAGAAGTGTACGAAGGCAAAAAGTGTCACGATTTTGTGACATGTGTTTTCGCGCTTGCATGCTGAGAAGAAGACAAAAAGCTGTCAGAGCAGCAGTTCTTTTTTCAGAGCTATAAGAGAACAGTAAAGGCTGTCAGAACCGTAAACATGCAGGTAAGATTGTCAGAGCTGTAAGAGAACAGTAAAGGCTATCAGAATCGTAAATATGCAAGTAAGATTGACAGAGACGTAAATAAGCAGGTAAGACGATCAGAATCATAAATAAGAAGATAAATATGTAAGAATGGCAGATTTACTGACAGAGCACCGAGAAGGTTGTCAGAGTTGTAAATTATGCAATTAAGACTGTTAGAGGCGTAAGTAATCATTTAAGAGCACAGTATGCAGAGCCGTAAGAATGTTTTTTTTGTACAGAAAGTTAGGGTTAGGGTTGAGCTCTGCACGTGGCAAGAGTGTTGTGACTTGCTGGATAAAAGAAAAAAAGGGGCTATGAAAATAATAACAGAGAGTATTGTGCTGAGAAAATTACAGAGAGCAGTGTGCTGTAAAAAGATATAGAAGAAAGTGCTGTAAAAAGAGACAAAAGAAAGTGCTGTAAGAGAAAATAGCAGAGCTGTAAGAAGTTGCAGTTCTTGTTTTTAAGGAATTAGACCAGTGAGGGTCTTGTAGCAGAGAAGGCATTTTTATGTTATAAAATCTATTCAAAACTGAAGTCCAAGTTGGTGCTTGGCATTAGGGGGTTGGTGCTCCTTTCTGTTGGTGCAGATAAATTGTTTGTAAAGTTAGTGCTTTGCAAAGGCTAGATTTGGATGGGTGTCTAAGCAGTCTAATTTTTTAGGAGTAGCCAAATCTGGTGAACCTCGTTAAATAGTGTGTTGTGGATTGCTCTCTTGTTTATTTGCTTTATCTATTTTTAAGTTCTCTCTGCTTAAGTTTTAAAGAGCTGTAGATCTGTATTTAAATTGCTACACTGATTCACCCCCCCTCTCAGTGTCATTGTGAGAATATCATATCAGTTAAGTGTGATAACACCAGTGCCATTAACATCTCCAAGAATCCAGTTATGCATTCATGCACAAAACACATCGCTATCAGGTATCACTTTTTGAAGGAGAAAGTTGTAGAAGGTGAGGTTAAGTTGGATTTTGTTCCAACTACAGAGCAAGTAGCGGATATCTTCACAAAACCATTGCCCAAGGAAGTTTTTGAGTACCTTCACAATAAATTGGGAGTGGTCACACTTCCCAAGAATTGACTAGCTATAGGGATCACATTCTCAGGGGGGGCATTTAAGTATTTGATTATCTGTTTGTTCATATTCATGATTTTTGCTAAATGTAATAAATTGTGCCTAAGAATGTTGTGCATGGACTCAGGGGGAGTCTGCAATAGCCCTTTGGTATTGTTTTCAAAGGGGAAGAAGAGTCACAGGAAATTGCACATGTGTTGCCAAAAATTCCAAAGGGGGAGATTGTTGAGCAAGGTGCAGTAGCAGTATTGTCATTGTTGTCAACACAATCAGATAGATCTATTGATGCAGTGGACAGGAAGTTCAAAATCTATTCAGATGTAGAAGACAGGAGCTCAAATGTTACTCAGAGTATGTACAGTGATTTTCCAAGAAGACCGAAGGGGACCATATGCAAAATATCAAAGAAAAAGATAAGTAAGAAAAGTGTCACGATATCGCGACATATACAGCAGGCAAGAAAAACTGTCGTGATTTTGTGACATGTTGGAAGAGAAAAAGGCAAGTGGAAAAACTGTCGCTATTTCATGACATGTTGGAAGAGAAAGAGAAATCAGGAAAAACTGTTACGATTTTGTGACATGTTGGAAGAAAAAAAGACAAGTGGAAAAACTGTCATGATTTCGTGACATGTTGGAAGAGAAAGAGAAAGCAAGAAAAACTGTCGTAATTTCACGACATGTTGGAAGAGAAAGAGAAAGCAGGAAAAACTGTCACGACTTCACGACATGTTGGAAGAGAAAAAGACAAGTGGAAAAACTGTCGCGATTTCATGACATTTTGGAAGAGAAAAAGACAAGTTGAAAAATTGTCATGATTTCGCGACATGTTGGAAGAAAAAGAGAAAGCATGAAGAAGTGTCGCGATTTTGCGACAATTTCGAAGAAAAGAGAACAAGTAAGAAAAGCGTCGCGATTTTGCGACATGTCACATTTTTGCGACTAAAATAGGAGAGAGAAAGTAAGTTGGAAAAGTGTCGCAATTTCACGACATGTCACATTTTTGCGACTAAAATAGGAGAGAGAAAGTAAGTTGGAAAAGTGTCGCGATTTTGCGACATGTCGCATTTTTCACGACTAAAACATGAGAGAGAAAGTAAGTTGGAAAAGTGTCACGATTTCACATGTCTCATTTTTGTGACAAAAGAAAGAGAGGAAGCGTACAGAAGCAAAACTGTCACGATTTTGCGACAAAGGCAGAAAGCAAGACTTCGGAAGCAGAAATATCACGATTTCATGACAAAAGCAAAAGAATAAAGTACGAAAGCAGAAGTGTCACGATTTCACGACAAAAGCAAAGAAGAAGACTTCGAAGGTAGAAGTGTCGTGATTTCATGACAAAAGTAAAGAAGTGAAGTACGAAAGTAGAAGTGTCGCAATTTCACAAAAAGCAGAGAAGAAGACTTCGAAGGCAGAAGTGTCATGATTTCACGACAAAAGCAAAGAAGTGAAGTACGAAAGCAGAAGTGTCATGATTTCATGAAAAAAGCAGAGAAGAAGACCTCGAAGGTAGAAGTGTCACGATTTCATGACAAAAGCATAAAGCAAGACTTTGGAAGCAGAAGTGTCATGATTTTATGACATGTCACATTTTCACGACTCGAAAAGGACAGGAAGGCAGAGAAGCAAAAGTGTCACGATTTCGTGACATGTCAAATTTTTGTGACTCAAAAAGGACAGGAAGGCAGAGAAGCAAACTTTTCACGATATCATGACATGTCGTAGTTTCGTGACTCAAGAAGGGCAGGCAGGGTAGAATAACAAAAGTGTAGCGATATCGTGCAATGTCGCATTTTTGTGACAAAGGAATAGAGAAAGCGTACGGAGGTGAAAGTGTCGCGATATCACGACATGTATTTTCACGGGCCAAAGCTAAGAGAAAGAGCAAGGAGAAAAAGTTTCATGATATCACGACATGTATTTTCATGGTTAAGTTGAAGCCGATGAAGACCGATGAACAACCGACTAAGATTAGGGTTTACAATTGTCATGAAAGCTGACCAAGATTAGGATTTATAGCCGACTAAGATTAGGGTTTTCATCTCAATCATTTTGTTATAAAAGGAGGGATGTTTGGAGATTTGAGATGTGGTTGAAGCATGCAAAGTTTGGTCGGAGTGTGCAGAGAGCAAGTCATGTTGAATTGAGCTAAGTGCAAAATTTGCAAAGAGAGCAGAGTGCGCAAAAGGGAGAAGATGATCGTGAAGGTCGACAGTAGCGAAGCAGAGTGTGTGAAGTGATTGTGCAGAGAAATTAGAAGGCACAGTGCGGTTGTAGATCATAAAAGATGTGTCTGTACTATGAACAGTGATAGAGTTTGGGTAAGAAATAGACCAATCAGGGTCTTGTAAAAGCAAAGGTATTATTTTTGGTAAACTTCTAGATTCAAATTGAAGTCCAGGTTGCAGCTTGGCATCAAGGGTTGGTGCTCCTTTCTGTTGGTGCAGATAAATAAGGGGTTGGTGCTCCTTCCAGTGGGTGTTGGTAAATTGATTGTAAATTTGGTGCTTTGCAAAGGCTGGATTTGGATGGTAGTCCAAGCAGTCATTTTTGAGGAGTAGCCACATTGGTGAACCTCGTTAAATCTTGTGTTGTGTGATGTTATCTTGTGATACTTGCTTTATCTGGTTTTAAGGTTTCATTATTTTTGTTTTAAGAGCTGTGAATTTAAGTTTAAAGAGCTACACTGATTCACCCCCCCCTCTCAGTATCATTGTGAGACTAACATGGATAACACATTATCAAAAAAGGGGCAGTCCAGGAGGAGATGTTGTGTGGATTCCCAAGCTTTAGTACAGAGGTAGCACCTATTGGGGACTATAATTCCTCTACGAATCAAGTTTTCAGTGGTCAAAATTTTGTTTTGAGCAACAAGCCAGCAAAAATGTGCCACTTTTGGGATCAACAGCTTGAGCCACACACTCTTGGCTAGAGTCTAGCTGTCATCTTTCTTGGTGCCAATAAAAGTATTTTCTAACATCTAAGAAGAAGTTTTGACCGTGAATTCCCCATCACTCGACCCCTTCCAACAATGTTCATCCTCCTTCAAGGTCTAGGGTATGAAGTTAGCTTTGAAGATGTCCATGAGAGTGGCGAGGCCTTTGTTAATCACATCATTCTTAATTCTAAACTGAACCTTTTTCCAACCATGGGATCCTTGGTCAGAAGTGATGAAATCAACAACATGAGTTCCATACTTCCTATCGATGAGGTGCTTAATGGGGGCTAATTTGGGATCACTAATGAGTGGTTCTTTTCTAGCCCACGCATCTTCCCAAAAACTGATGGTCTTACCATATACTAGTTGCCACCAAGATCCCTGTTGAACCAGCTGCTTAGTGTGGCTGATGGATTTCCAAAAGTGGGACCCATAGCAAGGGGTCTTTGTTTCAAGGAATGAGTGTTGTTGTAGGTATTTCCTTTTGACAATGGTCACCCACTCTATTTTAGCATTTGTAACCACCTTCCAAGCCTCCTTATCCAAGAGGGCTTGATTTGTGATGGTTATGCATCGCAATCCCAGACCTCCCATGTATTTAGGAGAGCAGACTTTGTTCCAGACTACTAAGTGAAACTTCTTGTGATTAGCATTACCCGACCACAAGAACTATTTTTGGAGTTTTTCAATAGCTTCTCCTACCGCAGCAGGGATTTTGAACACTAAAAAAAAGTAGATGGGGATGCTATGTAGGACCGACTTGACCAAAGTCGCTTTGCCTGCACTGGAGAGTAGGGCCCCCTTCCCTCCTGCCAACTTCTTATGAATCTTGTCAGTGACATTGTTCCACATTTTTTGTTGAGGCCTCCCCTTGAACATGGGTAGGCCCAGATAAGATGTTGTAAAATTAGCAATGGAGCACCCCAATATGCTCGCAATATTGTCATGTTGTCTAGCAGGGGTGCTGATGAAATGAAGCTTACTTTTGGTGTAGTTGATCTTTTGCCCAGCTGCTTCCTCATACAGATTGAGAATACCCTTGATGTTTTTGGCTTTAGAGACTGAAGATTTAGTTGTCAGCAAGGTGTCATCCACAAATTTTTGGTGGGTGATTGGATTTAAACCTGAGGCTGCCTTGATACCATAAATCAAGTTTCTGTGACAAACATTCTTAATGGTTATGCTGAGACTCTCCACCAGGATGATAAAGAGGATGGGGGAAAGAGGGTCCCCCTGTCTTAACCCCTTGGTGCTAGGAAAATATCTGGGAATAGACCCATTCAGTAGGACTAAGAACCAAGAAGAAGAGACACAATTAGAAATCAGATTTACCCAAGATTCATGGAAACCAAATTTGAGGAGGATTTTGAACAAAAATTCTTGATTCACTCGATCAAAGGCCTTATTCATATCAAGTTTCATAAATAAGGAAGCAGAGTTAGCATTGTAGGCAGAGTGGATCAAATCGTGGATGGTGATAACCCCATCCAAGATGTTTCTGCCTTTGACAGTACTTCCCTGGCAGTGATCAATGATGGTAGGAAGGATCCCAGTGAATCTATTGGCCAGGGCTTTGGATAGAACTTTGTAGATTACATTGCAAAGACTGATGGGCCGATAATCAGATAGAGACTGGGAATTGGACCCCTTGGGGATGAGGACCAGGAAAGTGGAATTAATGTATTTGGACATGGATTTAGAATTTTGCATGTTAGAGATGGCCAGGCACAGGTCATGTCCCACAATGTCACAGAAGATTTGGAAGAACCTTAGGGAAAAGCCATCGGGTTCAAGGGCTTTGTTAGGCTACATTGAGAAGAGGGCTTGGTGGATTTCTTTATGGGATAGGGGGCTGAGGAGGAACTCATCGGTTTCATTGGGAATGGTATTGGAAATATTCTCAAGCAGGGAATCAATGGCCACAGGGGGAGGAAGAGGGGGGGGGAGGCAAGGAGGTCTTTAAAGTGGCTAACGACTTCATCCCTGATGTGGTGGATATTAGATATAAGGGTTCCATCCTAATTAGTAAGGATTTTAATCTTGTTACAACCCCTGTTCCTTAGAGTGGATATGTTAAAAAAGTTAGAGTTGGAGTCTCCTTCCCTAAGCCAGAGCTGTCTCGACTTTTTGTGCCAAAAGGTTTCTTCCTTACTTAGGGTGTTGTGGTATTCAGAGAGCAGTATCCTCTCTTCAATTTTGATATTGTCATCACCCTGGCCTCTTTGAAAACTATCCTCAATTTTCCCTTATATGGTTTTGATGTTCTGCTTGGTTTCAAAGATGTTTTGGAAGGTTTCTCTATTCCAGAATTTGAGATTCTCTTTGACCCATCTGAGTTTTTGCATAAATTGGTTAGAGGCTGTCCCTAGAAAGCTTACCTACCACCATTTTGTTGTTTGATTTCTGAGATCTGAGTGGTGAGTCCACATGGATTCAAACCGAAAAGGGGTCTTGAACTGAGGCTTGCTATCAGTCTCGAAGAGGAGCGGGCTGTGATTAGACCCAATCTTCGAGAGAGCCTACAGACTAGCATCATCAAATAGGGGGAGGGCTTCTTGGGAGAGCAACACCTGATCAAGGTGCTCTTGGATAAGATTGTTTTCCATCCGTCTGTTACTCCAAGTTAACCTGAGGCCTTGAATCGAAACATCCATAAGGCCATTACTATCAACAAACTGTCTCAAGTCCTTTATATCCCTGTTAGTAACTGCATTTCCTCCCTTCTTGTCATATAATTGAAGAGGGGAGTTAAAATCCCCTGCTAGAACCCATGCAATATTGGAAAAGGCCTATCTCATCTAGGTGAGGGTGTTCCACAACATCGTTCTTCCTAGAGCAGTATTGGGAGCATAGATGTTGGACATAATCCAAGAAGTCTAGGAGCTGAGGTCATGAAATAGGATATTAGATAGCCTTTCATGACTAGAAATAAATCTACCCTCGACTACGGATGGGTTCCAAAGGCACAGGAGCCCACCTATAGTGCCAGAAGCTGGGGAGTAGACAAAATCACAATTTTTCTATATGATTTTGGCTATCCTAGGCGAAAGTTGATTATCCAATTTAGTTTCTTGAATAAGAAAAATTATGGGGTTGTAATCTCTCTGCATGGCTACAACCAATCTCTGCTTGGCTGCCCCATTTAGTCCTCTTGCATTCCAGGAGAGGAATTTCATTTGGAAATTTTGGAGGTTTTCTTGCCCCCTTTGCCTTGTTGTGCAGGGGGTTTGGGTATTTGGTTTTCATCCTTGATAGAACTAACATTTTCTTGGAATAGGGTTCTTTGCATACCATTTGCTATATCCTCGGTTGTGTCCTAATTTTTGATGTTCAGCATCGGAAGACCTACCTTTATTTCTCTCTGCTCCCACATCCATTTGGGACCTTCTAAAGCTGTGAGTTTATTTGGGACTTTAATGGTAAGGGGATCCTGGGGTGGCCTGATCGCTATCAAAATTGACATCGATAGAGGAGGATAGGGAAGTCAAAAATCTAGACTCTTCAAGGGGTGGGTATAGGGCTATGGATAATGGTGACCGGAGGGGTTTTTGTGATGGGCTCTGGGGGACATTGTTGGACTTGGGGATCTGCTCCTAAAGGGGGGAACATGGAATATTTTGAATGGGCATGGGGTCAGGGGGCCCCAAAGGGGAATTGATATGTTTCGGGGATGGAGGGACAGGAATTTCACCTTGTTCAAAGACCTCATTGGTTCTAAAATCTTTAAGTAAATCAAATTTATTAGCAATGGTGAAAGAGGAACTTGCCTTTTGGAGAGCTTGAGCTTGATATTGAAGCAGCTGGTTCTGCTGCACATTCCTCCTGGATTGCCATTGACTTCTAGTTTCCTTTTGACTGGTTCTTAGCTACGGATGCCCACTTAGCTAGGAATCTTCATTAGGGTTTCTACAATTAGGGCATTGAGAAGCGAGGTGCCCCTGCGAATAACAATATGGACAAAAAGTAGGTTTGTTTTCGAAGATCAACGACTGCCTTCGCCTAAAATCCTCGTATATAATATTGAGGTGATCTGGAAGTTGTGATTCCATATTCACATTTACACAGATGCAGGCCTAGGTTAGGCACATTCTGGCATGAGTAGCTGGATAAATAGCTACCAAATCTCCAAAAACCCTAGCCAGAACTCAAAGAGCATCCTCATAGAAAAAATGTGTAGGGAGGTTGGGGAGGTGGACCCAAATGGGAATGAAATTGATGTTCTGAGAGTCGGGGTCAAAATTTGGTTCCCATTTTTTGAGGAACAAGCTTCGTCTTCCAAATAACCAAGGAACTCTAGAAAGAATACTCTTTGTGTCCTCCTAGGTATTCAGATGAATCATAAAAAAACCTTTGGTCATTGCTGAAAGACCCAAATTTACCATAAATTTCCATTTCGAAGTAGCCCACCGCCGAATCACATCCATGTCTGGGCGCCCTCCTATGAACTTTCCCACTAATGAGAAGGAATCACGAGATGCATAATCTTCCATGAGGTGTTTAGGGCATAACACATTGTTGCCTTGTAGAATGAAATCCATCGATCCGCTAGGGGGTAGTCTAGGATTTTGTTGCAAACATTCTGCATAAGATTTTTTTGATCCGCCCAATTTATCGGGAGGTTTTTTCCCCCATTCAATGTCACTGTGGGAGGCTCTATTTTTAGCTGCACTCCAGTCAAACCCTATCGTCGTCATGGCGTTACGAGTTTCTTCCTCCTGTGAAACCTGCTTCTCAGGGTTCCAATCTTCGATCACCGAAACCATCGCTCGCTCCTCCTTCCACCAGTATTGGGAAAAAGAAGTTTTTCCAACAAACAAAAGAAGGGTTCATCATAAAGAGTAGCACTTTGATAATTCATTCAACCATGCATCGAGCTTTTTTGAAGTGCATTGGTTATCATATCTATCTCATATGTTTAATTATCTTCAAGGTCTTCATTATTAATAAATTTTGGGAGTTCATTCTAGTTCACTATTCCATCCTTATTTAGTATGTGCAATAAGTAATTTAAGGGAACCCATTATTAATTTATATCATCTTCCCATCTCTAGGTACATTAATGTGACTATAATCTATTTTATATATTCATCCCTTGATAGTTTGCACATCCATTCTCTAGATAGTAACATACCAAAATATGGGGGAAGGTCTACCACCATTATCTCCAACACTAATATTAGTTTTGTATGCTTTGATATGGTCATGATTAGCTACCTTATAAATCCTACAATACTTAACCTTGCAATACATCTATATTGAATGCCCTATTTTCAAATTGCTTTTGGCATCACTATCACTACTATCCTTGAATCAACTATGCAACTTCTCAACACAATTCTCAATTTTTAGAATTACATAGAATGGAGCTGGTTTCAAAGTTTTAGGATTTGGGAAATTCAAGATATCTATTACATTGACCTAAATATCTAATGGATGCTTTGCTATCAGGTTTTATTGTTTGACTATGCTGGTTTGAACGAGTTTTGGTTGTCTATTTTTTGTATAGCTTATTTCCTACTCTTTTAGAGATTCCTAAAGCAAATATGCCTAAACAAGAAGAGACAACACTCTAAAATTCTTACTTTGGAAGGAGTCTTCTTCACATTTTCAATGATGTTAAATCTGAATTTAACCAAACTACTCTCATTATATGCAATATACTTTCTATATTGTCTAGTAGTCATTGTGTGGCCTTCACTAGTGAGAGAAGGATATTTCAGATGTTACTTTGACCCCTTTTGAAGTTGGTCCCTCTCCTTATCATTTCTCCTTTTTATGGAAATATCTATTCCTTATCTATTCCTCATATCAGTTTTGGTTCTTTTTCTTTATTTTCCTATTTTCCCTTACTAAACTATGCATCTATTTGAGTTGTATTTATAACACATTTATCAGTGTTTTCTTTTTATTTTTTTGGTTGCATAGCCACCATTCCTTTATATTTCAAGTGTAATGGTATTCTCTATCATAAACAATATAGTGCCTTTGTTTGATTTAGCCTATTTCTTAGCCAAGGTTTATTCCTCGAATATTTTCCTCTTGCCCCTAGTCCTAACCCCTTGTTCATTGGCACATATAACATCATACTAAAATACAATATCTTCATATGTAGTGTTGAAACTGGAAAAGATAACGTTATTAGAATTTGACAAGCAAGGGACTAATTATTGTATTTGAGGCTATTGATATGTGGGTTGATTCACTATTGGTGTTATTTCATACAAGTTGGCAGTCTATCAATCCTAATATTATTGGTCATATTGATACGTCTAAGGGTATTATTGGCTACTATACACCCTATAGTATCATGCCCCATATTGCATGGAAAAAATTATAGTGTATTGATATTTGAATTGGTATTTACCATATCATTCTAAACTTGATTAATACCCTAATTAGCACCTTATTGAGGCACTTTATCTTTAGTGAGATAGGGGGTCTTTTGCAATTGCCAATTTTATAGTTGTCATTACCTCTTTGTAGTACTATCCTAGGTTGTCATTGTTCTCATCACTTACAACATTCCCTCATTTTGAGGTTGATAGAGAAATAATAATTTGATTTTGGTGGAGTAGGAATGGCTAACAATTATAAATGAAAGGCAATAATTGATGATGAATTTTAACCAAGATGTGTTACAATGCACAAAGAGGTCATAGGGTTAGTAGCTAGTTGAGTGTTTCGAATGGAAAATATGGAGGGTGTAGATCTAGAAATTTAGTGGTTTTTGGACACATGGATAGCATATGATATTGCCAAGAAAAGTGGCAATTTTATTACCCTAATAAAAACATATTTTGCATGTGTTGCTTCTTCAAATGTTATAGCTAGAGTGTTGTGGTTATAATTTCAAACCATAAAATCCAATTGATATTATAAACTTTTGATATAGTATAAAAAAAATTGTTTTTTATTAAGCCTAAAATTTTAAAGAAATAAATTTAAGGTCCTCTAGAATCTAGTATTATAATAATGTACATTTTCTAAGGATATATTTACATTGCATTCAATTGAAATAAAATAGAGTATCCATTACCTATAATACCTAATCTACCCATACATTGTTCTATAATTGATGTCCAATTTGTAATAGAATTGTTAGGAAAATATATATACCATAATTCAACATAATCATACAAATAATAAAATAGTAAGTGTACCATAATGTCCTCCTCATAAATGTAGTGAATTTATTTGAGCATACATAATTTGATGAGGTGATACAATGTCATCTTATTCCCAATCTCTTCAAAGGTAAGCAATGCTTTCATGTATCAAGTGGGATAAGGAAATATGCTCCTAGATTCAATGGCCTTTTGATAGGTCCAGTTAGGAATTAGTTCTAAGGTCTAAAAGGTTGAGGTGACAGATTTTTCTATGAAGAAGAAAGTTGACCATACTATTATAGTTGTAGTGGATAGAGATATAATCTATAACCTTTAGGTAGGTATAAAATCATTTGAGAATATTGGTATAGAACATAGTAGGGCAAATGATATGGGGGATTTGGAATTTGGAAAGGATGGGGCAGTGGATTTTGATAAGCCCATTGTTGATTTGGAGGAATTTGTATTTTTCAAGACTGGAGAGGAATATTCCAAGTCTTTTAGAGGAACTTATTGCTTTGGAGGAAGATGGTATTGCTATGTCTTTTTATAGGTTTGATTAGCTGGATGTAAAATTTATCCCAAGGGGTATCTATGGGTACCTTACATCCCCACTCATCTAGTCAACACTTGCAAGTTATAAGCAAATTATTGGTTTTGAGAAGAAAATTTTTTACCTTGCACATCCTAAATTTGGAGGTATGGATTGTCTAGGAGGAAAATTAGGTGTATTAGACAAACTAGATTTAGGTGGACTTTGATATAAATTAATACTAATACAAGGTATAATTTGAGCTCTAGACATGAGAGGTTGGTTTGAATTAATTACATTGTGATAGGTTTTAAAATATGGATTATTCATACAGTTATTTATGTAAAAGGCTATTCCATAAAGAGGATTTATGTAGGTCAAAGTAAGACTAGTATTTGTCCAAGTTTGATTTACAAGAGTAGATAAATAACTCATTTCATAGCCAATGAAACCTATTTTCTTTGGATGTAGTGCTTTGATTGACAAATTTAAGGTGGATTTAAAATTGGGCTTTGATGAATCAAGTCCCTAGTCTTGACTAATTGTTAGAAATATAGAGTGAATCACTCCCTGAAATGGACTTTGAAATACTTTCAAGCAATTGGCTCAAGTTGAGTGAATTGCTTCATATTTGAAGTGAATTGCTACTTGTATTTAAACTTGGAGAAAAATGCTTCAATTTCAATCTAGTCACTCCACATGGTGAAATATAAATTTAATGCCAAAATTGTGAAATTCAACCAAAAGTTAAAATTTAGGGGTCTCACCAGGTGTGCTAGAAAAACTATGTTGAATCCCATGTGATGGGTATTTTAGTGAATTTTTCTCTATGGGGTGATGATTCATCCCATTGGTAATGATAGAAAAAAAACTATGTTGAATTGGGGAATAGTCTAGTTTTCAATTTTACCAATTATATGCCCTAATTCTATCCTTTTAACAAGTTATTAGATGGAAAGGTTTATGGATTATTCTAATCTATAAATTTAGGTTGAATACACACTATCCTTACTAATTTCTAATCTAACCTACTCTTATTGCAGCAAATTAAAATCCAAAAATTAAAATATATGAGAAGTAAACTTTAAAGTTTAGGTAAAATGACTTAAATGAAAATATGATTATAATTGTAGCAAGAAAAATGTGTGATCAATCTGTTATATTTTGATGCTAATACTTAAATTAAAATAACCACAAGATATAAAATAAACTTACAATATGAAATATAAGTTAATGTCAATATTATAAACATATAAAACTCATATATAACTTATGAAAAAACTCATAAGTCCTATCTAGGGCTTGCTCAAATCTTCTCAATAAGTCCTCTTTAGGACTTGCTCAAATTTGTTCAATAAGTCCTCTCTAGGACTCAAATCTGCATAGCAAGCTTCCACAAAAGCTTACTCAAAATCAATCCACAAGCCTTCTCAAATACTTATCTCAAATCTGCTTAACAAGCTCACACAAAACTTGTTCAATCTCATAGAATCATAAAGAGAATTGTTAGAGACTCAATATGTTCTATACTTAATGCTCAATCAATATCTCAACTCAAATCAATATCATAGAAGCATAAAGAGAATTTTTAGAGACTCAATATGTTCTATACTCAAATCCAATATCAACTCAAATCAATCTCATAGAAGCATAAAGAGAATTGTTAGAGACTCAATATGTTCTATACTTCAAATCCAATCTCAACTCAATTTAGAATATAGAATAGTTTGTTTTATGGAACTTGAACAACCACATGCATTCACTTGACTAGGCTCAATCAACTCAACTCAACCAATCACCTTAATGAACAACTCTTTCTCACAAACCCTAGTCCAAGCATTTATCAACCAACTCAAAATGTTTCCAACAATGCTCAACCACAAATCTCACATAACAATGATACTCATGTTCTTTTCAAACCCTAACTCAAGTTTTTTACACAACTAATGGCTTCAACAAGAATGCTTATAAAACAAGTTTTAATAACAACTCTCAAACCAGAAAACCTTGAAGCATTAAACCAATCACTTTCGAAAAGGAAACCACAATCAATCCTTTTCACTCCAATGATATTTTTAGAAATAAACAACCCAAATTAATCAATAGGATAATGTGCCCATACCTTTTATGAATATGAAGAAGCCTCTTTGGAAATATGCCACAATCACAATATTCTCTTGCCAAACTTCATGAGGATTAGGAGAATTTACAAAACAAACATCATAACCTCTTATACTTTATTTCTCCTAGTCAAAAATCACATCCACCTCTAGAAAATAATTAAAAATAATTATTTCCTTTATTAATTAATAATAGCATGAATATCACCACAACCATTTACCATTCCCTTATTTCTCCTAAAAATTACTTTGCACTAATGCACAACTCACTAAGCTCCTTAATGCAAAAATTCCCACATCAAATAGTGCAAAATATAAACCACAACTCATAAATCACATCACCATACTATACCCTCAATAATGGTGCTTGAAACCTTAGCTTTGACAAATTAAAACATTAAATATTCATTCTTCAAAAATTGCGGAGATGGGCATACCTTAGAAAATAAAACATTTTTCATCTCCAAAGAATGCGGCGATAGAAAACCATGCAAAAATATGTTTTGGGTGACTCAAACCCAGACCTGCAGCGAGTGTGCCTTTACACTCCCTCCGTCCACCAAGTGGACTAAGCTTTCCACATGGAAGCTATTCCACCTTGTGCACTTTTTCTTTTCGCCCATGAGCTTTTAAACAATGAACAACGCTTCAACCAATACAATGCTAAAATGATGTTCGCGAGAATTGCACTCATGACCTCTATGCTATCAACACCTTTGCATAATCCAAGATGCCACTAGGCCATGCTACCCAATGTGATTTGGGAAGTGGTTGTTGTCTACTTTTAACCGTTCGTTGCATCACATAAAACAAAACACAAGCTCTTTCCTTCGCATATACCATGCAAGATTATCAACGTGCAAGCATAATCGATTTAAAAACTTGGTGGCATATTTATATGCCTTTCCCTTCGCTTGGAAATGTTGGTGCTTTTAAAACTGCCTTCATGACGTCGACAAACATGGCAGAAAATGTTTTATTTAATTTTAAAATTAAAATTAAAATTTTAAATAAATTAAAATTTTTAAACCTTTAAAATTAAATTTCTCCATCACCAGGGCACCTTTTTTGATGAACAAAAAATCCAACTTGGGTTTTAAGACAAACCCATTTCAAATATGCTATCCATCATTTAAAAAAAAAAAAAAAATTTCTATCTTGGTTTTGATAAAAACCCTTCCTTGCACTTTCACAACACATAGTGCATACCCTCATAGATCCTTTTGACATCAAATAACCTTTGGACATCAATGAATTTTTTTTAGCTTAGGGACTCAAAATTTCCAACAATCTCCCCCTTTGTCATTCATGGCAACCCATATTCATTTTACGAAAACCTGATCTTCTTTTATGCTCCCCCTGGCTCAATGCTCTCTCAAATATCAAATCTCTCCCCATATCAAAACTCTCCCCAATATACAAAAATCTCTCCCACTTTAACATCAATGGCAACGGGTCACCTTTGGGGCTTGGGGCTAAGAATGAGCCTCTTAGCTTAGCCCCTCATCCACCTCCACATGAGGTGGCTAATTCTAGGGTGGGAGTATTTATACTCCTTGAAAGCACTACTCTTTGCTTTTATCTTTCTTTCTTCTTTTCTGAGTCTTCTGAATCCTCTCACTGTTTATTTCCAAGTCATCATCCTTGTTCCTGTCATCAATTTTGTTCATGTTCTTGTTCTTGTTCTCATCTATGTTCTTGTTCATGTTCTTATTCATGTTCTTGTTCTCATCTATGTTCCTGTTCTTGTTTTCATTCATGTTCCTATTGTTGTTCACATTTCTGTTCCTTTTCATATTCATGTTCTTGTTCATGCTTGATTCTGAAATATTTTCTCTACATCATATTGCTATGTGATCATCATTATTGCACTTATAACACTCACTGTTATTATTCCTTAGAGGTGCAACTGTCTTAGGAATTCTTCTAGTAAAGTCATATCCTCTTCTGTTATGAACACTACAATTCATTTCCTTGTGACCAACCTCCTTGCATGAGTAGCAATATCCTTGAAAAGTTTTCCTTTCCCATAATCCTGTCTTTCATATGTCCTACACTGTGAAGCCATGTGCCCAAACCTATGACATGAAAAACATCTTCCATTGAATAATCCTTGCCTAGACCCCATTGGTCTCTTAGTATCTTCTACCTATTTCCTATTCCATATGTTCCTTACTTGTGCATTGTTCCTTTCCTTGTTGAACTTTTTATTGTCCAACTTATCCTTAGAGGTCTCACTCTCTCTTTTACTTACTTCTTTTGACTCTTCTTCTTTTCTGGTGTTTGATCTTGGCTCTCCTTTTTTCTGCTTCTTGTTTCCCTTGTTCTTCTTTAGAACTAAGTCCCGTTATGGTGACTGATGACCTTTGTGCATTGATTGTCCTTTTCAAGGTCTTTGAATTTTCCTCAAACTTGTGTAGCTTGTTATTAGAACCTTTTACTTTCTTCCTCGGTGAAACTATCTCATGCTCTAATCTTTTACACTCTAGATATTTTGTTTTTAATTTTTTGGCCATACCTTCTTCATTTGTTCTTGTCTCTTCAACCTGGATTTTGAAGTTAGTGAGTTCCTATAGAAACCTTACCTTTTCTTTCTCATCTTCTTGATCTTGATCCCTTAATCCTAAGTTCTCCCTTTTTAGTTCTTCAAGAGTAATCATAAGCCTTTCACATTCTATCTCTTTTACCTTTGACTATTTAATCATACCTTCTTCAACTCTTCTTGCTTTTTCAACCTTATCTCTCAAGTTAGAGATATCCTGTATAATCTGTGTCTTACATTTCTCATCTTCTTGCATTTGAGCCTTCAATTCTAAATTCTCTCTTTTCAATTCAATAAGATCCTTAAGAGTAGCTTCCCATTTTTCTTTTTCTTAAGCATCTTCTTTTTATTCTATTACTAAAAGTAGAGTTTCTTCTTCATACCTATTTTGATTGTCCCTATTATCCTTTCTTGAACCAATCTCTAGGATTTCATTTATGAGGATATCATCTTCATATTCACTACTACTAAACCCATTACAATACCTTGCATCATGGCCAAGTTTACCACAAAAAAAACATTCTTGTGGACAATAAGCTGCATGGTGACCTGTGTTTCCACATCTGGTACCAAACTTTATTAGTCTGGATATTTCTCCATTACTTGATTCATCTATTGAATCTATTTCTATTTGTCCTCCCAACACAACAATATTAAACTCATATTCCTTTTATTTCATGACCATAGGTGTTCTTTTCTTCTTGTATCTCATGCTTCTACTCTTGCCTTTCTTTGCCATTTGTGTTATTGTAAGATATTCCTTCAAGATATTAAACTTGTTCTAAAGGAACCAGATTTGATACCAATTGAAGAACACAAGCTTATACTAAGAGGGGGGTGAACAGTATAAGACCACTTTTTATTTTTCTTTCCAAAATAATATTAATCAATATAATCAATGGCAATATCAATAGCAATAACCAAAGCAATGCACAAATCATCACACATAATAGAGACACCAATTTTAATATGGTTCACCCAATGTGGGCTACCTCCATAGAGAAAATATTTCTTCTAAATATTTCTCAAATAATCTCATGGGAATCTTTTACAATTACAATGTTTATGTACCTCTGTTCAAAGGATATTTTGATCCCCTAATATCAAGTTCATAGATCTCTTCCATAAGAGAACTCTTTCTCCTTTTGCTCTGGCTAGTGATCTTCTAGAAGACTTTATCTCTCTACTGCACTGACTGGTGGATCTCTCTCCACTTGAAGACTCCTCACTCATATCTGTCTTCAATTATCCTGGCTTCTGGATCTCTATCCACTAAGACTCTATCCTCTATACTCTGTCACCTCCAAAGCTCTGTCTTAATAGGTTCACTCAGAACCTTCTCAAATCTTTTGAACAAGCTCACTCAGAACTTGTCCAAATCTGCTCAACAGGTCCACACAGAACCTGTACAAATCTACTCAACAAGTCCACACAGAACTTATCCAAATTTTCTCAACAGGTCCACACAGAACCTGCTCAAATATACTCAATAGGCTCACTCAAAACTTGCTCAAATCTACTCGACAAGTTCACTCAAAAGTTGTCCAAATATGCTCAATAAGTCCTCTCTAGGACTTGCTCAAATCTACTCAATAATTCTGTATCGCTCCAAATTTTTCACACCCTTACCTTCAGGCTATAGGATCCATGCCTGGAAGGGGGATGTGAAAAGGATGTCGCCGCACCTCGAACTGAGAGGACTTGCGAAGGTCTCGCCTCTCAAGGGAGGTGTATTATTGGTGATTTTTCGACGGATGGTGGGTTCACCAGGAAACATTTAATGGAAGTTTCCACGTCTAGGTTGGGAATGTGTTTTATGTGTTCGTTTTAGCTTTAAGCATTCAAATCCTAGGTTTGGCCAAAATGCGTCTAAGATATTCTATATGAATATGTAGATTAAATGAATACATAAAACAGAATTAAGACAAAAAAATAGAGAAATTATAGAATATTAAAAAAGGAATACCTTATCCGAATGTCTGATGATGATTTTGATGTTGAAGCAGTCAGGATCGCCTCTGATTTAATAGGATCGTCTGAGATCAGACAAGATCATCTGAGATCTGATGAAGACCTACAAACAGAGAAATAGGTGCAAAATACAAAAAATGCAACTGTCCTAATAGAGGGAAACAATGTAAAAATGATAGCAATGATATCAAACTGAAACTTGAAAATAGAAACATGAATGAATTATGCTATTTTGATCACAATTATGGATTAATTATGCATTTAATCTAGATGGGTGAACTCCAAAATACAGAATAGTATAAAATACTGAATAAACTAAGCTAATTGCAGAATAAAACAACAAAAAAAGGGTAGAGAAATGCAAACTTCAGGCACTGATTGCCTCAATGTTGACTACAGTCAAAATCGTCTCGCATTGGTACGAAATCGTCTCTGATTCGACAGGATCGCCTCCGATCTGAATAGGTTCATCGGCGACGATGTAAGCTTGCTCCAGCTAAAAAAAATATGGTACCTGCAACAAAATTGTATAGAACTAATGCAAAATAGAAACTTAGGATGTTTTAACATATATGCAGTCAAGTTACAGGGAATTTTAGCCAGGGGGGTGCTAAGGGAAGGGCTTAGGATTAAATAGGCTTAGGAGGGAGGTTAAGAGGTTGGAGATCATCCCTATTTGGGAGATCTCCAACGGGGGAGGGTCCCTAACGGTGCAGACATGCTTCTGCCCGGATTAGAGACCCGTTGGAATAGAAGCTAATTGTGCAAAATTAGTTTTGAGATAAGATCGTCTGGATGTCCTAGTCTAGATGAAATCGTTAGATCTGGGGCGATATCGTTTGATCGGCGACGATATCGTCAAATGGTCAAAAAAACCTCTAAAAATGGCACGAAAAAGGGGGAAAAGGATTACCCAGCGGACTGTGTCAATTTTAGGGTGCTACATTTTGCCCCCTCTTTAGCGAATTTTTCGAAGAAAATGTGTTAAAGATGAGTTCTTCTCGATCTACAAGAAAGCAAAAATTATTCCCATTTTTAGGCGATGATTCTTGGTCGAATCGTACGATAGCTTACTATGGTGCCCCCTCCGTGTTTTTACCCAAATCGAACGTTTGAGGTAAAAACGCGAAAAAGCAAAATTTGAAAAAAATGTTTTTAATTGTGTTTTGAATAAAATTAAGAAAAATAGGGTAAAACCCTAATTCATTTTTACTGTTCATTTTCTAGTTTTAGAGCTCTGGAAGCAAAAATGGTGGAGACGACGCACAGATCAACAGAGGTCCGACGCAGGCTACGGGTAAGAGTCTAGACTTAACTTAGAATGCTTTAATTTGATTTTATATGCTTTTTAGGTAAATTTTAATCAATTTTTGAGCATCGTGGCCGTTTTTGGGCCGTCAACGTTGTCGAGACGAAATCGTCTTGATTTCGATGAAATCGTCCCGATTTCGATGAAATCGTCTCAATTTCACCAATTTCGTCTAAGGGCAAAATCGACGAAAGGGAGACGATTTCGTCAAATTAGGGACGATTTCGGCCTACGAAATCAGAAACGATTATGCTCAAATTTGGGACGATATCGTCCAATAGTGGACGATATCATCAATTGCATAAAATTGAACTTATTTTACTTGCATTTTTAAGTACTTGAATTTGTTATTAATGATTGTTTGTTGTTTTGTTGTTTATGTTGGAGAGAGGTTTGCTAAAAAGCAGGAAATGGAAGTATGGAGGTTTAAGAGATGACTTGGCCGCTCTTACATAGGCAGAGCGAGATCAGCTAGCACAGGCCGGCTAACAGCATGTGGCAGAGATACCATAAGTGTCTACAAATATGGGGCTACTAACAGCTCTAGTAGAGAGATGGTATCCGAGTTCTTGTTTTTGACTACCTACAGGGGAGATGAATCCCACTTTGGAGGATGTATGAAGGATTCTAAGAATCCCCATACAAGGACGATTGATCACTCTTGCGGCCAATCAGGGCCATGCTATGGGGCGATTGTGTGGTGACCCGAGCTTTGCCCTGGAGAAGGGCAGAGTTAACATTGAGGCACTACATCAGATGCCTGGGGCATCTAGACTCACACGAGTTCTAGCTGGAGTGGTTGGTGGACTTTTGCTGTGCCACCAGAGCGGGTGCAGGGTGCCATGGATGCTAGCAGATGTGATCTACGACATGCGGGACCATGGCTATAGGTTTGCTTGGGGCAGCTATGTGCTATGCCGACTGTACAAGATCCTACATGGGGTTGTGTACAAGGGCGGCCGATGTCTGGTGATGACATCACTCCTACAGGTTTGGTGTTGGGAGCACATTGTAGTGCGAATGCTGATAGGGCTTCCTCTAACAGGGATTGACGGGGAGAGGCCCCGAGTTTTCTACTGGTGGCTTCGAAGAGGGTCACAATGGCGGGTCGACCTTTTGATGTCCCGAAGACTGCTAGATGACCTTGTCCTGGATCAGATCACCTGGAGGCCTTAGAGGGAGCATCCAGGGTGGGCCACGGATGGACAGGAGTTAGCTCGCGTCAAGCGAGTGTGCTGGCTACGGATGGAGAGGGGAAAGGTGGAGCTCCATCGCTATGACCAAGTTTTGTGACAGTTTAGTCTACAACAGGGGATCCCATCTCTCAGGGATTATGAGTTTTCCTGAACTGTCTGAGATAACACCACAGTGATCGGGGCTCCAGACATGCAACATTTTTGGAGTCAGGACTCAAACGATGCCCCCATTTAGCCAGTGGATGGGGACGATGTAGGGGTTGCAGATGGCTACGATGCCTGGTACGTAGGCATCCGCCCTCCTCGGATGATGAAGGCTTAGGGTCCGATACACATAGTTGTGCATCGGATAGGGAGGTGGCGCTAGGCGTCTATGGAGGTGACCGAGGGTCACGATGGGAGAGAGCTGAGGAGGCCACAGACACAGGAGAGGCCGCGATAAAGGGAGAGGAGGGAGGCGAGACCCCCTTATCCATAGAGAGAGAGGCCACCATCGCTCGATAAGGGCAAGGGTGTCGACACAGGGGAGAGTAGTGAGACAGCTACTCTTCGAACGGAGACAATCTGTCTCCAGGCACAGGTGCAGACCCTACAGGAGGAGGCTGCACGACATCGGGCTAAGGTTACACAGCTCCGAGATGAGATTGCACACCTTAGGGCATGAGGCAGAGGGGCGAGCACTGGGGAGCTAACACGGGCTATTACCCAAATTACTTTCTACCAAACTTTGTACTATCAGCTAGTGCCAGAGGAGGATAGACTACCCCTGCCAGCCAACATCATAGATCCAATCAGGATCGGGTCGTCGAGGACCTCATCCCGATCGACGACTAGGACTCGTAGTACTACACATACTACGATGGGGCCACCTCATCCACCTTAGGGCGAGGGAGGAGATGAGGCTGAGAGCTCGAGGGGTTCTCGAGGCTAGAGCACTGCATGGCTTTGTATAGATTGATACATAGAGCATGTATTATTATTTTTTTTGTTGATAGAGGATTGAGTATGCCAAGGTACAAATTGTGGCATACCAATCCAGTTTTGATGATGTATATATACTGTTGATATATATATGATATGTTTTTGATCATATGACTTGTGTTATGTGTATGTTGATGATGCTTTTATGTTTGATTGATTAATTTGATGATTGGATTGAGGATTCATGAAATTATGTCATGTTGAAAATTTATAATTTTGATGTCATGCGGTAATATTTTAAATGAAATAATCTGATGTAACAAACTGATTGTTTGTGACGTAATGCAATAAAAAAAATAAAAAATAATAAAAAGAGACTTCTAACAATAATTTCAAAGGACATTATCGCTATTATAGACCATTTCATGGAGTCGCTGCTCACTCGGTTGTCAAGCTAATCCCAGTATAAAAATATTGTTAAAAGTAAAAGAGTGCTTAAGAGACTGTCTTAAGACTTTGGTGCAATGGTGAAAATGATGGTGATGATGGTTTGTTTTTCAGATTTTCATAAAAATAGTATGCATGAAATAATGTTTTTTGTTAGGCATAATGACATGAAATAATGAAAATGTGCATGCTTAAAAGCATAATTTGTGTAACATAATGAATTAAGTCATATGGTTTTCATGATTTTTAAATAAATGGGGAATAAAAATTGTTACAATGATTTGTGCTAGGCATAGAATATGTAGGTATAGACTTATACCATCATCGCGAAAATCAAAAAGAGATAGTTTGTTGCGTAGTTGATTTTTAAATAAACAAAAAATATGAAGATGAGGACTTACGCTAGGCATAAAATTCCAATTTTGGTTTTGGAACTATACCATCGTCATGAAAGTCAACCAGATATATATGTTTTGATTGTATATTTTTGAAAGAAAATTTTGATTTTTCTATTATATAGTTGTCTTTATGCTAAACAACTATACTTGAATTATTCCAAACAAGTTGCAAAAATAATATTTCAAAGTATTTTGAAGACAAAAGTTAGATTTATAAGGAATCCCATGTGCATATGTGAATTCATTTCCGATCTTGATTTATCATAATGATACACAAAATCTCTCAAATACAAATGTGTGTGCAATTGCTTTGTGTATTTACCAGTTTTGAGCAAGATAATATGATACAAGTGATTTGAAAAAACTAAATAAGTGTTCATTAACCATGATGTAGATGCATATAACCATACTAGACTACTATGTAGGTCGGATTATCAAGAGCTAGCTAATCCATAAGCAGACATAGGTTTGTACAAAAGAAGGTTGCTAATGTGACAGACATATCACCACGCTAGGAGTTACCCAAGGCCAAGCAGGTTGGGCACAAACCACCTGTTATGGGGCTTACCTCACAGTTTTTGAATAATTAAGAATTCCAAGGATTCAAGCTCATCAACCCTTCTTTTCTTTTCAAGGGGTAGGGAAAGGGATTTTATTGCTTTTGCTTTTGCTTTTTTTTTTTTTTTCTTTTGAAGTTTGCTTCTTTTTCTTTTTGTATTTTTTGCTTGATTTTTGAAATAGTGCTTGAAATATTGCTGTAATAACATTTTTCTTTTCTTTTTTTTCTTGAACTTTTCTTTTCTTTTTCTTTGCTAGGGATACTTGCTCGGATTAGCTGTAGAGCAAGGGATTTTTATTATAGGTAGGGGTGAGCTTGTCCTTTTGTCAATTCTCAAAGATTCTAGACCATGTGCATGATAGGATAGCAGGGGAAAAATTTTTGCTCAAGAAATCACGTCTACTATGTAGAAAAACATGGAAATTACAAATATAATCATTTTATTGTGAAAATATGTGCTTGGTTTAAGTAAATAACAAGATCAATTCTCTATGCTCAAACTTTATTTAATTGAATTTTGTGGACTTTGATATAAGAGAGATTAGTAATCATGCCAGATAAAATCAAGATATTTATTTTTGTGATTGTGCAAGTGAGGGATGCCAAATAAATGCTAATTTATCAAAAATAATTTGAAACATATAACTACAACATTTGTAAGAAAATATATATAAATACTTTTTGAGAAGTTTTGAGAATATTGACTCTCTCTTTCTTCTTTATATTGTTTTGGTTTTGAAAGAGTCAAGCATATTGCTGTTTTTATATTTTTATCATTATTTTGTTTTTTGGTTTTATTTTTGTTTTTGAACAAAAAATTTAACAAGTGCCATAAATAAATGCAACAAATAGTTTTGAAGATTTTGATGATTATGAATGTTTTTGGTGTTTTTGAATTTATAAATTTGAAAGAAATACAAGATAGTAATTTTGAACAAATATATACATGGATGAAGTGACCAAATTTATACATAGTAACGTTTAAGATGCAAAATATTCATGGGTTCTTTAAGTTCTTTACCATCTAAGGTAGATAGTTTGTATGCTTCTGATTCGAATTTAGCAGTAATAATGTATGGTCCAAGCCAGTTGGGCTCAAATTTGCCTTTAAGGTCCTTAGTGGCATTTGTATTTTTTTGATTTTCTTTTAAAACAAGGTCGCCGATCTCAAAGGATTGATGACGCACTTTTTTAGCATATGATCTTTTAAGCTTGTTTTGGTAGGCACGGAGATGCTCCAAAGCATTGATGCATTTTTCATCTAGGAGTTCCAGTTGACTGAGTCTACCAGCTCGATATTCATCTCCTACTTTGGTATCTTGAAGTAGCAGAGTCAAATAAGGAACTTCTATTTCAAAGGGAAAAACTACTTCAGCACCATAAACCAAAACAAATGGTGAAGTTCCCGTGGGGGTTCGAACACTAGTTCGATAGGCCCACAAGGCTGGGTATAATTGAATGTGCCAGTCACGACCAGTTTTATTGACCAATCTTTTGAGGATTTTGATTAAAGTTTTGTTAGATGCTTCCGCTTGACCATTACCCTGAGGATAATAAGGAGTGGACCAGCAATGTTGAATCTTATATTTTTGGCATAATTTTTTAACATCTTTATTTTTGAAACAAGTTCCATTATCAGATATGAGATTTGTAGGAATTCCGAACCTACAAATGATTTGATTAAAAATAAATTTAGAGACTTGTGTGCCAGTGCAGGAAGCTAAAGGCATAGCTTCGACCCACTTCATGAAATACTCAGTGGCGGTTATGATGAATTTGTGTCCATCAGATGACATAAGATAGATTTTGCCAATAATATCTAAGCCCCATTTAGAAAAGGGCCAAGGAGATGAAATAGCCTGCAGCTCTTGTGTAGGCACATGGACAAGGTCAACATGTTTTTGACACTTGTCGCAATGGCGCACATACTCATGTGCATCCATTTCCATGGTAGGCCAAAAGTATCCTATTCAAAGGAGCTTTTTAGCAATGACACTACCACTAAAGTGTCCTCCACAAGATCCATCGTGGGCTTCACTCAAGGCTAATTTAGATTCTTCTAAATTCAAACATCTTAATAGGATACCTTCAAAAGATCTCCTATATAAAGTATTTCCAATTATTACAAATCGACTTGCTTGTCTACGTAATAACCGACGCTGGTTTCTATTAGAATTTGCAGGGAAAGTCCCATTTTGGAGAAAATCAAATATGTCCGTATACCAAGGTTCAGGAGTAGTTTCATTGATTAGAAACACATCCAAAGGCTCTAAGCATGATTTATTTGAAGCGGGTTCCTGGAGCCGATGAATAATGATAGTGGCATATTCATCATCTAACTACAAGGGTAGGAGAGATGCAGCTGCGGCCATAGCATCAGCTACACGGTTGCTAGTTCGAGGAATAGCTTCCAAGGTAACTTGATCAAATAGGGACATTAATTGTAAAACATAGGCCTTATATGGGCGCAGTTTATCATCTCTGGTCTGATAAACTTCATTAATTTGGTTTATAACCAGTTGAGAATCACCAAAAACTAAAAGGTGTTTAATTTTTAGCACCAAGGCAGCTCGTAATCCAAGGATTAGAGCTTCATACTTAGCAGTATTGTTGGTGCAAGCAAATGTCAATTTGAATGACAGAGGAATAAGATGTTTTTGTAGGGATATTAAAATAATACCCGCACCAACCCCACTCATGCATCGGGCTCCATCAAAGTATAAGGACCATTGTTTAGTGTGGTCTGCCTCTAATTAAAGGCATTCACCAGGAAACTCGATGATGAGGGGATGGGTAGACTCTAAGGGTGCGGCAGCTAATTGATCTGCTATGATTTGACCCTTAACAACTTTTTGTCCTATGAATGTGAGATCAAACTCGCTTAGAGCAAGAACCCACTTGGCTATGCGACCCAATAAATAAGGTCGACTCATGAGATACCTTAAGGGATCGTATTTGGCAATGACATAAGTTTTTTGACTAAGCATATAATGTCATAATTTTTGTGTAGCAAACACGACTGCTAGACATAGTTTCTCTAACGTTGTATAGTGGGTTTCATAACTGATGAAGGTTCAGCTAATATAATAATTAGCACGTTATCTCTTTTCATCATCAAGCTAAGCTAACATAGCTCCTAAGGTAGAATCTGAAGCTGAAATATATAGGAGAAATGGGCGATCAGGTTTAGGCGGTGAAAGCACAGGTGGATTAAGGAGGTATTGTTTGAGAAGTTCAAAAGATTCTCTACATTCGGTGTCCCAATTAAAAGGGACATCCTTCTTAAGGAGTTTAAGAAAGGGACCAGTTTTGTTCGCCAGCTTATCGATGAAGCGACGGATAGCTTGAAGCTTACCTTGTAAACTTTGTAATTCAGATATATTAGTAGGTGCGGGCATATCAGTGATAGCCACAATTTTGAGAGGGTCGATTTCAATACCTCAGAAAGAAACTAAAACCCCTAATAGTTTGTGGGACTTAACTCCGAATATGCATTTTTCTGGATTTAATCGAATGAGATATTCTCGTAATCGATTAAAAACTTTTCTCAAATCATCTAAAGGATTATCTTCAATAATAGAGTGAGCTATAATATCATCTACATAATCATGTAGGATATCATGCATCATATCATGAAAAATATAGGTCATAGCTTGTTGATAGGTTGCACCTGCGTTCTTTAAGCCAAATGGCATCACTTTCCAACAAAAGGTACCCCAGGGGGTAATAAAGGCTATTTTAGCCTGATATTCAGGAGCTATCCGGATCTGATTATAATCGGAGAATCCATCCATTAAGGACATCATCCCACTCCCGAAAATAAAGTCAATGATTTGATCCATGTTTGGAAGAGGAAAGTCATCTTTAGGGCATGCATCATTAATATCTCTAAAATCTGTGCAAACCCAAACTTTGGTAGCTTCTTTCTTGGTGACTGGAACTACATTTGAGATCCATTCAAGCATAATCAATAGCTTGTATAAAAACAACATTCAGGAGTTTTTCTAACTCCCCTTTGACTAGCAGAGCCACTTTGGGATGCATTTTTCTAAGTTTTTGTTTAACAGGTTTAACATCCGGATGGACCACTAAATGATGCATGACTACGAAAGGGTCTAGACCTGGCATATATTCGTATGTCCAAGCGAAGACATCTTCATACTCTTTAAGGAATGCGATATATTGTTTCTATTTTTCTTGACTTAATTCTGATCCAATATTGATTATGTGAGGATTATCCTCCGTTCCAATATTAATTTTAATGACGTTTTCTACCTCCATGTGTAGATCTCTTTCAAAATTAGGTGGGACGGGTGAAACACCCAATTCTTGTAATTCTTGTAAGGTTAATTTAGATAATTCATCTTGAGGATTAGTGGCCTCAAGTTGGGCTATAGTTGGTATAGAACCATCAAAATAAAATCCATTGTGTAACATCTCTTCAACAGAGACATCATGGAAGATATCTCCTTCCAACTCTTCATCGGGGTCGACAATCATTTCGGGGTAAGCTATGGATAGCATGTTACATGAAAATGACTGATTTTTAAGAGGTAAATCATCACACCTATCCAAATAATCTTGATAACATATGAGATGATCATCATCTTCAAAAGGAAAGGGTTGACCCTTACTAGGAAATAGGCCCACACCACAGCGGGTAGGCCACGGTTCTACCTCGAAAGGTTCTTTCATGCCATTTTGGAAAGGTCCCAAGCCTTTCCCTTTATATCCCATTTAAAGCATCATGGGTTTAGCTTTAATATATCCATTGGTAAAATAACACCGAGCATATCCCTCATGATGAGTTTTGATATTCTGGGGGATTCTTCCCCAGTCATATCCTTTATAAATGAAGGCACAACTCCTGAATTGGTAAGTACTTCCCATAGGTTGTGGGAGGCCCAAAGTACGAGGAGATGGCAACAAGTTATTTAAAAGAATTGAATATTGCATGAAAGCATTTGTTTTTTCTGATATTAATATTGTGGATAAATCTGGTAAAAGTTCATTAGAAAGGGCATAATATGTAGAAGGATTATTCCCTATATCTTGAGATGTGGAAGGTATGATAGTTGTTTCTGTGGGTTTCGAAATTATAGGGATAGAACTTGAAGGATTGGTTGTAGATTTAAGATCTTTTTGAGGTTCTAGAGTGATTTGTTTAGAAGATTGTTGATCTATATAGGAGGATGAAATTAATGGAGGGGAAATAGGTGAAGTTATGGGTGTGTGTTTCATAGTTTTAGATGAAAAATAATAACTAGGATGTGTGGATGATAGAGTAGGGCAAAATTGCACTCCAACGGGTTCTGCCAAAGCACACATATCAAAGGGTCTAGGGTCACCATGGATAGTGACCAACTGATTTTTAAATTCAAATTTAACACATTGGTGTAAAGTTTATGGGACCGCTCGCATCGCATTGATCCAAGGGCGACCCAAGAGTATATTGTACGATGTTGGGAAATGTACAATAAACATGGTTGTTTCTAGGGTTCTAGGACCAACTTGCAAGGGGATGGTAATAAATCCACATGTTTCTTGTGTTTCATCATTGAAAGCTTTGATAATCATATCAGTTTTCTTCATTTCATCACTTCTAAAGCCAAATCTTTGGTAGAAGTCAAAAGTGCAAATGTTTAGAGATGAGCCATTATCAATCAAGACTCGTTTGACAGCTACATCTCCAATTAGAGTAGTAATGTATAAGGGATCATCCTTATGTAAACTATGTTGAGGGATATCTTTATCCCGAAAGTCAATACAATCAACCTCTCAAGTGATGATAGTATTGGCCATAGCTTCAGGTTGGATGTTTTGAGGTACCATCATTTGGCTCAATGTAAGCATCAACTCATCCCTATGGGTGGGAGAAGATCTTAATAAATCCAAAAGGGAAATTCTGGTTGTAGTATTGGACAATTGCTCATTAATATTGTAAGGGGGTTTAGGTTGAACAGTAGGAGCATGATTCCCTTTATTGGGATTTTTCAAAATGAATGGAGCCGATCCATCGTTCTGATTTGATTCTTGTTGAGAACTTTGAGCCTGTTGTCGGGTAACGACTCCAATGGTACCTACAATGTTATATTGAGGACATTGAACTGGTCTTAGTCTAGCATTTATGGCTTGTTCATTCGATAGGAATTGATTAGAAGAAGGTCGAGTAGTAACTCTTCTAGGAAATGGTTCTTCTGGAACCATGGCATCTGTGACGGGTTGAATAGGATCCAATTCATTTTTAGAACTATTTAATTGGTTTGAAGTAATGTCTACTTCACTTTCAGTATCTGATTCTACATCACTAGAATCAGAAGTTTGAAAATTATGTAAGGGCCTGGTCTTAACCAGGGATAAGGTTGTGTCAAATATTTGAGGATCCTGAACAGGTAATTGTCCGCTAATGGTTCCTACATATCGGGTAGGAGGGGGAACATTATGATGTTCAATTTGATTGGCTACCTCTTTACCATGTCTTGGTAAAGGGTGTTGAAATATGTCTAATGTTTGATTAGCATTTTGATTTTGATTTTGGGGAACGGTCTTTTGAGTATTATTAGGAGGATTTTTTTTAGGTTGGAAGGCTTGCACTTCCATTTCATTATTATCAATAAAATCTTGTATTTTATGTCTCAACCTTTTACAAGCATTGGTAGAGTGTCCAGGTCCTCTATGGAAATCACAGTGTAAGTCAGCTCTGTATCCGGGTATAGTTGGATCAGGTTCTCGGATAGTTGGTAATTGGATCAAACCTCTTTTGAGTAATTGAGGTAAAATAGTTGATAAGGGTTGATTTAATCTAGTCAATTCTCAAGGAGGCTTATCAGGAGGTTTCATTATAAATTTTTTTGTTGTCTTCGTTGCATTGACATTAGCAACATTTTTGCTGTCAGTGACTCCATCATCGACAACTTGTTTGTTTTTATATTGATTTCTAGATGTTTTCTTATCATCCTTCTTCCTAAGTTGGCCTCTCTTAATGAGGGCATCTTCTACTCTTCGAGCTAAATCTATAGCTTGATCGAAGGTAGTTAAAGTAGTAGTTGATAGCTCATAAGATATTTGTTCTTGTAAATTATTGATAAAAATGTCCAACATTTCCCTATAAGGTAGCACAAAGTGCAGTTTTCTTGTCAATTGCCTCCATCTAGCTAATAAATCGGCAAAAAATTCATCCTTGTCTTGTTTTAAGTTGTATAAATCTTTAATGGTTACATGCCTCTCGATGTAGGCACTAAATTGATGGACAAATGATTCAGCTGTTTCTTCAAAGTTTCTCAAAGAATGAGTGGGCAATTGATAGTACCACTCTAATGCCATTCCACCTAAAATTTTTGGGAACATTTTTAGTAATAGCAAGTCATCATGTGATATATCATGACATGCTATCCTAAACATGCGAAGATGCTCTATGGGATCTTCGGTTCCTTTATATATAGGCAAGATGGGCATGGGAAAATGCTTAGGGTACGGTTGAGCTACAACTATGGGATCCAAATGTTGACTACAAATCTCTTGATAATTGTACGAGGGATGGTAGTGATCTATCTGGTCCATACGTGAAGCTAATTGTTTCACCATGGCTTCCAGATTACTAGTTTGCCCCCCATATTGGTTTAGTAGGGCATTGACATGGGTTTTATGGGCATATGATGGAGGGACATGAAGATTAGATGCCATGTTACTATTGTGTAAATTGTTGGTAGGAAAAGTGTTGTGAAGGAACTTTGAAGTTGTATTATGATGTATTCCAGATTGTTGAAAATTGATGTTTGGCTTCGTTTTAGGTTTTTGTTTACTTGAATCATATTGCTCAATAGTTTGGCGGAATAAAGTAGTGAAGGAAGTTTTCTTTTGTGTGGGAATGATTTTAGGTTGAATAACAGGTTCCTTAGGAGGTTGGATAACTTGTTGTTTTGACATGTTTTGCATCATAGTGACCATGTCTATATTGGATGGCCCAGCCTTATCACTTTCTTGATCAATGAAAGACAAGGGATTAGTGCGCACATCATACATATGTTCCATGGCTGCCTGAGTGTCACTAATTTGCCCTTTATCAATACAAACTGCCACATTAAGGGCGTTAATGTTATCATTGAGAAATTTCTTAAAATGATCTATGTTGTCAAAAGCAATAGTTCCATCTGGAGCTACTCTAGGGGATGAGGGTCCATCCTCTTTAACACTTCCTTCTTGTTCATTGTCTCCACCTAGGTCATGTTATGGTTGATCTAGAGTTTGTCCTTCCATAATTGGATCTTCAGGAAGGACATTTGGGTCTCTAGTTGTATCTTGTAACCAATCTTCTTCTTCTCCTAAAGTTTCTTTACCATTCCTAAGTTTAGGCATGGTGCTTTAATTTTAGATTTCAGCAAATATATATATATATATATATATATATATATATATATATATATATATATATATGCAACAATTTTAAGAGGTATATATTAATTATATACCTACTACAATATTTGAAATGAAATGTTTAAGTTTTTGCTATGTTTTTTAGTTTTTTTTTTTTTTGGTTTTTGAAATAATATTGTAAAAATGACAAACAATACAATAAATGCAAGAAATAAGACTGAAAGTAATGATCTAGTTTTCTATAAACAATTTATAAATATCATTAATGGGCTCTAATTCTTCAGGAGTCATGAAGTGTTCTTCAAATTGAAAGTTTTCTTTTAAAAATTTAATGAAAAGAGCTATAGTGATATTATCTGTCTCAGATGCTGGTTGATAGAAGTAAAGCTCATGGCAATACTCTCGATATAACACAGCTCGAGGAACTCTATTCCATATTTCCCTATCTGTAAGAACAACCTCTTGGTCTTCTACACGACCTAGGAACTAGTGCACAATGGCTGCATTCTCGAGGTATTCCTCGAAGGTGAACAATTCTGAAGATACAAGAGCTCTCCTATAAGCTAACCATCTATGGCAAGCTCTCTGAAGTTCATGATAAAAGACAAGTTGATGAGGATCCAGGATTCTATCTAGGATAAGCCTCTTGATCTGTTTAAGTTGTGTTGACCTAGATGAGATGACACTAAGTCTTCTATCAAGTTCGTCCCACAAGAGTTGATTTCTATCTGTTTCAAGCACACTAAGTACAGAATTGACTTCTATGGCTGCCAATTGGTTTTCTACATTTATAGTAACTGCTAATATTTTCTTAGGAGCTACCATCTAAACATGACATTAAACTTAAATGATCTAAAATGTATCTATCTTAGTTGTTCTATTTTTTTTTTTTGTTTTTTGTTTTCAAAATGTTATGATGCATTCACATCGGGTTCACCAAATGTATCGCTCAAAATTTTTCACACCCTTACCTTCAGGCTATAGGATCCATGCCCGGAAGGGGGATGTGAAAAGGATGTCGTGGTACCTCGGACTAAGAGGACTTGCGAAGGTCTCGCCTCTCAAGGGAGGTGTATTATTGGTGATTTTTTGACGAATGGTGGGTTCACCAGGAAACATTTAATGGCAGTTTCCACGCCTAGGTTGGGAATGTGTTTTATGTGTTCGTTTTAGATTTAAGCATTCAAATCCTAGGTTTGGCCAAAATGCGTCTAAGCTATTCTATATGAAGATGTAGATTAAATGAATACAAAAAAAAAAAAATTAAGACAAAAAAATAGAGAAATTACAGAATATTAAAAGAGGAATACCTGATCCGGATGTCTAATGATGATTCTAATGTTGAAGCAGTCAGGATCGCCTTTGATTTAACAAGATCGTCTGAGATCAGACAAGATTGTCTGAGATCTAACGAATTCGTCAGAGACCTGCAAACAGAGAAATAGGTGCAAAATACATAAAATGCAACTGTCCTAATAGAGGGAAACAATGTAAAAATGATAGCAATGATATCAAATTAAAACTTGAAAATAGAAACATGAATGAATTATGCTAATTTGATCACAATTATGGCTTAATTATGCATTTAATCTAGATGGGTGAACTCCAAAATGCAGAATAGTATAAAATACTAAATAAACTAAGCTAATTGCAGAATAAAACAACAAAAAAAGGGTAGAGAAATGCAAACTTCAGGCACTGATTGCCTCAATGTTGACTGTAGTTGAAATCGTCTCGCATTGGTACGAAATCGTCTCTGATTCGACAGGATCGCCTCCGATCTGAATAGGTTCGTCGACGATGATGTAAGCTTGCTCCGACTGAAAAACAATATGGTACCTGCAACAAAATTGTATAGAACTAATGCAAAATAGAAACTTAGGATGTTTTAACATGTATGCAGTCAGGTTACAGGGAATTTCAGCCAAGGGGGTGCTAATGGAAGGGCTTAGGATTAAATAGGCTTAGGAGGGAGGTGAGGAGGTTGGAGATCATCCCTATTTGGGAGATCTCCAATGGGGGAGGGTCCCTAACGACACAGACATGCTTCTGCCTAGATTAGAGACCCGTTGGAACAGAAGCTAATTGTGCAAAATCAGTTTTGAGACAAGATCGTCTGGACGTCCTAGTCTAGACGAAATCGTCAGATTTGGGGCGATATCATCTGATCGACGACGATATCATCAAATGATCAAAACAACCTCTAAAAATGGCACGAAAAAGGGAGAAATGGATTACTCGACGGTTAACGGGCGATTTGGGAGGTTAAAATTTGAATTTAAATTATTTACTAGGATGAATGTAATTATTACAATTTCACTATGCCAATTTTAGGGTGCTACAAAGTCCTCTCTAGGACTTGCTCAAATATGCTCAATAAGTCCTCTCTAGGACTTGCTAAAATCTACATAGCAAGCTTCCACAAAAGCTTACTCAAAATCAGTCCACAAGCCTTCTCAAAGACTTGTCTCAAATATGCTTAACAAGCTCACATAGAACTTGTTCAATCTCATAGAATCATAAAGAGAATTGTTAGAGACTCAATATGTTCTATACTTAATGCTCAATAAATATCTCAACTCAAATCAATCTCATAGAAGCATAAAGAGAATTATTAGAGACTCAATATGTTCTATACTCAAATCCAATCTCAACTCAAATAAATATCATAGAAGCATAAAGAGAATTGTTAGAGACTCAATATGTTCTATACTTCAAATCCAATCTCAACTCTATTTAGAATATATAATAGTTTGTTTTATGGAACTTGAACAACCACATGCATCCACTTGACTAGGCTCAATCAACTCAACTCAACCAATCACCTTAATGAATAACCCTTTCTCACAAACCCTAGTCCAAGCATGTATCAACTAACTCAAAATGTTTCCAACAATGCTCAACCACAAATCTCACATAACAATGATACTCATGTTCTTCTCAAACCCTAACTCAGGTTTTTTACACAACTAATGGCTTCAACAACAATGCTTATAAAACAAGGTTTAATAACAAATCTCAAACCAGAAAACCTTGAAGCATTAAACCAATCACTTTCGAAAAGGAAACCACAATCAATCCTTTTCACCCCAATGATATTTTTTAGAAATCAACCACCCAAATCAATCAATAGGATAATGAAACCATACCTTTTATGAATATGAATAAGCCTCTTTGGAAATCTACCACAATCACAATATTCTCTTACCAAAATTCATAAGGATTAGGAGAATTTACAAAACACATATCATAGCCTTTTACACCTTATTTCTCCTAGTCAAAAATCACATCCACCTCTAGAAAATAATTATTTCCTTAATTAATTAAGCCTAGCATGAATATCACCATAACCAGTTACCATTCCCTTATTTCTCCTAAAAATCACTTTGCACTAATGCACAACTCACTAAGCTCCTTAATGCAAAAATTCTCACATCAAATAGTGCAAAATATAAACCACAACTCATAAATCACATCACCATAGTATACCCTCAATAATGGTGCTTGAAACCTTAGATTTGAAAAATTAAAACATTAATTATTCATTCTCCGAAAATTGCGGCGACGGGCATACCTTAGAAAATAAAATATTTTTCAGCTTCGAAGAATGCAGCAACATCAAACCATGCAAAAACGGGTTTCGGGTGACTCGAACCCAAGACCTGTAGCGAGTGCGCCTTTGCACTCCCTCCGCCCACCAAGTGGGCTAAGCTTCCCACATGGAAGCTATTCCACCTTGTGCTCCTTATGCTTCTTCTTTTCACCCACGAGCTTTTAAACAACGAACAACGCTTCAACCAATACAATGCTAAAATGATGTTCACGGGAATCAAACTCACAACCTCCTGTGATATCAACACCTTTGCACAATCCAAGCTACCACTAGGCCATGCTGCCCAAGGTAATTTGGGAAGTGGTCGATGTTTGCTTTTAACCGTTCATTGTGTCACATAAAACAAAACACAAGCTCTTTCCTTCGCATATACCACACAATATTATCAACGAGCAAGGATAATCGATTTAAAAACTTGGTGGCATATTTATATGTCTTTCCCTTCGCTTGTAAATGTTGGCGCTTTAAAAATTCCCTCATGACGTCAACAGACATGGCAGAAATTTTTTTATTTAATTTTAAATTTTAAATAAATTAAAAATTTTAAACCTTTAAAATTAAATTTCTCCATCACAAGCGTACTTTTTTTGATGAAATGAAAAGCCAACTTGGGTTTTAAGAAAAACCCATTTCAAATCTGCCATCCATGGTTTTAAATAAATCCTTTTATTTTGCCTACCTTGTTTTTGATAAAAACCCTTTCTTGCACTTTCACAAAACATAGTGCATACCATCATAGATCCTTTTGACATCAAATAACCTTTTGACATCAATGACAACATTTTAGCATAGGAACTCAAAATATCCAATAGATAGAATAAAGATATCAATCAATTACATAGCTTCACTATAACAATGAATATATAGCCTTCCTATAATGACTCTTGGATGGATATGACTCTTCCATACCCATTGACTATTGGCTATCACTCTTCTTGAGACCCTTCACTTTCCTACTCTATGGAATCATGTGCATGTAGACTGTCATGCACATTTACATTATTTAATACTTTGCACATTCTAATAATACTTGTGCATTTATTACATTGCATAAAGTAATCACTCAAATACTAACTTAAGAAGGGGTTTTCTATGAAAACTTCGAATCTGGAAAAAGAGGAGATATTTTTCGCAGGACTGCCCAAACTGTCGAACTTGTTTCGGCCATATCTCACTCATCCGAACTCGGATTGAGCTAAAATTTTGAGGGTAGATGCCTAAAAAACCCTAGAACGTCTCCACAAATTTTCATATCATTTGGAGCAACACAGATCCTAGCGCATCCCTATGTGTGAACGATATATTTGGCAAGCGGCTATGCGAGGGTTTCATCTGGGTTGAGTGCAAGCAGCTCCAGAGGTTGGTTTTTAGGGCCTTCGGGCCCTAGCGGCCAATATTTTTGTGGTTTATGCTCAATATTTTAGTAGGAAATGTTGCATGGGATACAATATGGGTTAGAAATTTGTCTTTCAACAGATCATACTGTGAACTTGAGTGACAATGACTTCCAATTTGCTGCACAAAAGAAAAGTGAAAACCATACCTTTCCACGGCGTCTAGGGCAAGGATTAAAGAGACCACGAAATAAGTTTCAAGCAGTTGATCAAAAAATGGCTCATATCTCAAGTGAATCTGGTGCTAAGGTGCACCCACAAAATAATTCTACTATGAAAACCCCTGTCAAGGGTAAGAATTTTGAAGACTCAGTCCCAAAAATGAATTTTAGGGATGCCCTTCATGGTGGACAGCCTCAGCCCAATGCTAATATCAATATTAGGGCTTCTCATAAACCTCTAAGAATGCCTAAGATTGATCCTAAGAAAACGGAGTCGGGATGTCTTAAAGCAGCTGATGGAACTCCTATTGTTAAGCTTGATATGGGTAACATTCAGACTGGCATTGAAGATTTGGAAAAAAGAGGACTAATTTGTCGGTTCGTGGGTTTTCATCCGAGTCTATCTGCTTTCAAATTCTGGGCTGCAAAAAGCTAGAAAACTAAAGGTGAGTTACAAATCTCTATTTATCCAAATGGTTATTTTCTTGTTTTATTTGCTAATAATGAAGATAGAGAGAAAACTTTTCAAGGGGGTCCTTGGTTTTTTGGAAGGGCAGGGCTTTTCATGAAGCCCTGGCATACTAAATTTAAATCCGAAGAAGAGATGCCTTCTATAGCTCCCATGTGGGTTAGACTCTTTGGCCTCCCTATTGAATTTTGGAATCCTACTATTTTTTCTTCAATTGGAAACTCTTTAGGAACTTTTATGATGTCTGCTGATTGTACTCAAAATTTTGAACATATTATTTATGCTCGAATTTGTGTTTTAATGGATTTTGACAAACCCCTACCTAAAAAGATCACATTACAATTTGGGGAAGACACTTGGGAGCAAGTAGTGGACTATGAGAACATTCCTTTTCGTTGTAGAATTTGCCATGAATATGGTCATTTGGCCAGTGCTTGCCCAAATAAAATTCCTGATCAAAAGAAAGAAGATATAAACTCAGTAGGTTTCCAAATACCTAAGAAGAAGAACACTCAGAAAAAACCAATAATGAAGGATCAATCAAAGTCATTTGCTAATATGTTTGAAATCCTTTCCACAAATGATGTCCCAAGTGAGGAAGAGGAAATAATGGAAACTGAAATCTTAGAAACACAATTTAAATATGAAGGAAAGAACTCGGAGACAAACCAACAAATCAAAGGTTTTCAACAGAAAAAAAAAGGAGAAAATTTACACAAGAAAAACAATATTTCAAATGTCAAAACTTCAAATAATGCAGGTCCCAATATAGACTCCATTGAACCATCTAGTAAAATTTTGGCTGTGTATGAGCATTCTTCAAGGTTAGAAGCCATCTCAGATTCAATTGGAATAAGTCAAGAAACAGGAAAAAAAATTGAAGATGGATTCTAATCAAAAAGTAGGTCGCAAGACCAATCAATATCATATGGTAAAAGAAGGTGAAAAGCTTGTAGAGGAAGGTAAGATTAATGCCCTTCCCAACATTTTTAGCCCTGGTATTAATGAAGATCATCACTTGGAATATTAGAGGACTCAAAGGGAGTCTTTCAAAACAAAATGAAATTAGAAGAATGATTCAGATAAATCATCCACATCTTGTTTTCCTTCAAGAAACAAAGATGTCAATGGAGGATATGGACTTAATTGCCAGTAAAATTTGGCCACCTGGAAAAGTGGTTTCCCTCAGTTCCCAAGGGACTTCGGGTGGCATTGCTTGTCTTTGGGACCCAAAAGAGGTAGTTATTCACCATATGGTTGGCAGTTGGGGTTTGTTGGCTATAGCTATTCAAAGTAGACATTCCAACCAGATTATGCTCTGCATTCATCGTTTATGCCCCGACTTCTTTGGAGGAAAAAAGAAGACAGTGGAAGGATATTACTCATATTATCTCTCATTTTCCTAAAGCTTGGATCTTGATCGGAGGAGATTTCAATACCATCCTCTCTCTGGATGAGAAAAGGGGGGAAATAGAAATTTGGACAAAAGTACCAACCTCATGAGAGAATATATTGCAAACCTCCATCTTGTGGATATCCAACCGGATAATGGCCTTATGACTTGGTCTAACAGAAGGCAAGGCTTAGCTTGTATAATGGAGAGATTGGATAGGTTTTTGCTCTCTAAAAATTTCTTAATCCATGGTCACATTCCTAAAGTGAAGACTCTTAATAATGCTGGTTCGGATCATTGGCTAGTCATGGTGGAAATGTGGAAAACCAATGTGAGTTTCTCTCCTTTTTTTTTTCAATTAATGTGGCTTAGAGACATTTCCTTCAGACCTCGTGTGCAACAATGGTGGAAGGAAGGTAAACCTAGGCATGGGACTAAGATGTTCTATTTTGCCAAAAGACTGCAATACATTAAATCCAAAATCAAGACTTGGAACTGGAAAGAGTTTGGGGATGTTCATAAAAAAAACATGAAGTTATTGCTCATATTGAAAATTTGAATAAGAAAATCCATTTAGATGGCCTCACAGAGAAGAGAAGTGCAGATGAAATTAAACTCACAACTCAGTTAGAGGAATGGGAAAAAGAGAAGAAATCTTATGGAAGCAAAAATCTAGAATTCAATGGCTCAAAGAAGGAGATCGAAACACAAATTTCTTCCACAAATATCTTCTAGCTCGAAGATCTCACAACTTTATTTCTTCCTTAAAATCAGATTCTGGAGATGTTGTTTATACTTGGGATGGCATGAACTCTATTGTTGTTGATTACTTTTCCAATCTTTTTGCTGCTACTCCTCTTGACTCAGCTTCACAACAAAATGTTCTTCAAGCAATCCCTTCTCTTATCACTTCCGAGGAGAACTCTATTTTGACTGCTCCTGTTACTATCAATGAGCTTCAACAAGTAGTTTTTAAAATGCAAAAAGGAAAAACCCTAGGTCCTGATGGTTTTCCCATTGAGTTCTACCAAGAGTTCTGGGATATCCTTCATGTTGATTTATTAGAGGTGGTGGAAGAAGCCAGGAAATCCAAAGAAATTTTGAAGGTTATCAATAAAACTTATATTACTCTTGTTCCAAAAGCTCAAGAGGTTGATCATATCTCAGCTTTTAGACCTATTGCTTTATGTAATGTTCTTCTCAAAATTATTACTAAAATCATGGCAGAAAGGTTGAAGCCTCTTTTGCATAAGATTATTTCCCCAAAGCAAGGGGGATATGTGGAAGGACGTCAAATAGTAGATGAGATAGTTCTTGCTCAGGAAGCCATCCATTCCATGGATATGCAAAATTCTCCTTCTATGTTCATCCGGTTAGACTTATCCAAAGCTTATGACAGAGTGGATTGGCACTTCCTTATCAAAGTTTTGAGGCAATTTGGTTTCTCTAAGGATTGGATGGATTGGATTATGGGATGTATCTCTTCAGTTTCCTACTTAGTTCTTATCAATGGTAGGCCTTCTCAGTCTTTCCTAGCTTCCAGAGGTATTAGGCAAGGTGACCCGCTATCCCCTTATTTATTCATCATTCTTGCTGAATGCTTGGGTAGGACTATAACCAAAAAGAGGGAAAACAAAACCCTTGAGGGAGTTACCATTGCTCATGGAGCTAGACCTATCTCTCATCTTCAATTTGTGGATGACTCTACCCTTTTAGGTAAAGCTACAGCTTAAGGAAGCTTCTAATATTAAGCAAATCATTAGCTATTTTTCTAAGGCTATCAGGCAGCTTGATCAATGAAGACAAATCTAAAGTTATTTTCTTTCACTCGCTCTGCTAGACAGGAATCCATGGTCTTGGATAAATTAAGATATAAGAAGACCTCTCTTCCAATCACTTATTTAGGTATTCCCATAAATATTCAAAGGCAGAAAAATAAATATTGGAATTGGTTGTTGGACAAAGTCAAGAAGAAAATTGGAAAGTGGACCAACAAGTGGCTTTCTTCTGGGGGTAGAATCACCTTGGTAAAATCAGTCCTTCAAGCTATTCCTATTTATGTTTCTTCCATTTTGAATATCCCAAAGGTTGTTCTTCGAGAATTGGATCAAATCAGTCATCGTTTCCTTTGGAGTGGTACTAAGGAGAAAAGAAAATGGGCCTTGGTGAAATGGGATACTTTATGTCTTCCTAAGAGTGAAGGGGGGTTAGGATTTCGGTCTTCAATTAATAACAACAAAGCTTTAGCTGCTAAATTATATTGGAGGATGTTGCATAACCCCAATGCTCTTTGGGCCAATAATCTCCGTGCTAAATATGCTGAGAACAAAAGTCCCGAAGACCTTGTTCGCTATCAACTTCCTACCAAAGGTTCTCCCATTTTAGCAGTTCTTAAGACTGGTGAGGATTTGATAAAGAAAAAATTATTTTGGATCATTCATAATGGTCAACATGCAAATTTTTGGACAGATTCTTGGGATGGTCACAAGCCTTTGATAACTCAGTTTCCCGATTGGAGGCCTTGGATGGAGGAGCTTCACCGAGCTAATTGGATAAAGGTGGCTAATTACTCGTCGGTACCATACTCGGTAATTCAAAGGTTGGTAGATATTGGATCCCTATTGAGGACTGGCCTATTCAAATCCCAGAAAGGCAAAGACAAGATATCCAAGGCATCCTTCATATGAGATCCCTCTCTTGGTCCCATGAAAAAGATTGTTTTGGATGGAACAACACTACTAAGGGTGAGTATTCAGTTGCTCAAGGTTATTTGACCTTATGCCATAATAATCCCAACCATTCTTCTGACATATTTTCTCAATTGTGGGCTCAAAAGCTCTGGCCTAAGGTGAGGTTCTTTAATTGGATTTTATTGCATCGTAGGGTGCTTACCGGTGAGCAACTTATGAAGCGTGGTTTTCATGGCCCTTTTAGATGTGAAATGTGTGAAGAGAATGTAGAAAATATCAACCATATTTTTATTGAGTGTACTTTAGCCTCTCAGCTATGGAGGAGAATGGCAACTTTACTTGGCTTATAGTGGTCCAATTTTTTCACTTTTGAACAGCCTTTGGAGGGATTGGCCTAATCAAGAGGGTGTTGATCATTTTATTAGGCACTTAGTTTGGATGGGTTCTACCATTCTTCTTTGGAATATTTGGAATGAAAGGAACAACCAAATTTTTAATCAAGATAGGAAGGATATTCACTATATTTGGCAAAATACCATAGCCAACTTAGTTGAATCAGTCCATCAACTCCTTAATCACCCCCAAAACTCCCACCAAATATGGGATCAAGTGATGCAAAGATTGAATATTAAACCTTCTAAGGGCAACCAACTTAAAGGGAATGTGAGTATTAGTAAGATGGATAGGACTAGAAATTGGCAACCTCCTCCTAAGGATTTTGGAAAAGTCAATACTGATGGAGCCTCTAGAGGGAACCCTGGAAAAGCCAGTGTGGGAGGAATTGGTAGACTTTCAGATGGCTCCCTGGTTTTTACTTTTGCCGAGAATTTGGGTATTCTTTCCAATAACCTTGCTGAGGGGTATGGTATCCTTAGAGGCCTTCAGGAGGCTACTAAGGTTGGATGGGAAAAGGTGTTAGTTGAGTCTGACTCTCAACTTATGATTAATCTCTTGAAGACTCCTTCTAAGAATCATAAGGTGGATTGGAGAATAAAAAGAATTATTGAGAAGATTCAGTTAATCCAGATGGGATTTTTGAAAGTTGATTACAATCATGTGGTCGGAGATCAAAACAAGAGTGTTGATGCTTTAGCTAATTGGGCTTTGGACAAAGGTGATCTTACTTGTTATGGCCACCCTCCTATATGGTGGGCTTCTCAAATTAGGGAAGCTCTTCTTTCTATCATTTCTTTGGATGGCTCCAGCTTCAAGGTACCTAGTTTCTTCTTGTTTTTTTTTTTGCTTCTCTTTGGTTCATTCAGCTTTTTTTAGTTCCCTAGCTCATTCTATTCTTTATTTTGTTTCCTCCGTTGATTCTTGCATTAATAGTCTTCTGGTCTAGATAGGTCATTGTTTTGTTCATTTTTTTTTTCTTTTTCTTTTGTCTTCTTTGTTTTTTTTGTTTAGTTTTTTAAGGTGGGTGGGTTCTTTTGTTTTGTTTTGTTTTTGTGTTCTTTGTGTTGTTTTTTGTTGTTCTTGTGTTTTTGTTGTTTTGTTTTTTTTTTATGTTTTTTGTTATTGTTCTTGTGTTTTTTTTCGTTCTTGTTCTTGGGTTTCTCTTTGTTTGTGTTATTTCATTTTTTTATGTGTGAGTGTTTTCTATGTTTTTTGTTTTTGTTTATTGTCTGTTGTTGGTTGTTTTTATTTTTATTTTATTTATTTTATTTTTTAGGTTTTGGTTGTGTTTATTTTTCATGTTTTTTTTGGGTTATGTCTTTGTAGTGTTCTGTTGTTTTTGTCTTGTTTGTGTTTTGTTATGTGGTTCTTGTGTTTTTCTATGTGGTTTGTGTTGTGGTTTCTTTTATCTTATTGTGCGTGTTTGGTTGTGCTTTTGGTTTTGACACACTCAAGGAGCATGTTTTTTATTTTATTTTATTATTTTTGTTGTTATTTACTTTTTTTAATTTGGTTTTGTGTGTTTGTTTGCTCCTTGAGTATGTCAAAGGTGGTAGGCCAGGTCCGAGTCCTGGGCGTTTTTGGCGGAATGGATACCCCTGCCTCCTTGGGTCTTACCCGAAAGTGGCATCCCTTTTGGGATGTTTTCCACAAATAAAAAAAAATACTAACTTAAGACACTCAACCTAATATAACCATGTACCCATAGTGGTACATTGATATGTACCAAATAATGTAATATTCTCTAACACCGCATGTATTACATTATTTGGTTATTGAAGACTTTAGTCTTCAATATGGTCTTCATCCTAGTTTTGGAACTTGTACTCTTATTTTTTCTTTCTTCATTCTACTCCCTGTTTGTATCCTAATCAAATAATGATTAGTATCTTCATTTGATTCAATATTCATCTTGATTCTAGAATGTATGTTGTTTTTTCTTATTTTCTTCATATTGCTACTTTTATGTATTCCAAAGTTTTTGATATAATCTTCATCCTTGAATTTTTGCAAGTAGCCTTGATGAACAAGATATTTCATTATCTTACAAGTCATAAGTGGATCATAATCAATCCATTTTATTTGCTTTGGTTCTTTGGATGATATTTCTTCTTGTTCTTTAAAAATTTCAAACTTGAATCCATTAATAGAAGCTTCAGAAATAAGAACTTGAAAAAGATAATCTAATATGAATATTAATATTTTTTCAAATCTTCTATAGTACTTGTCTTTATAGTAGTAGAACATAGATGAGTGATATTTTCCTCCACAATATTTACATGGATGGAAATTCCAATAGTTTTATTTTTCATGACTAATCTTATTACAATAAGTACATCTTGAAGATATCTTCACTTCTTTGTTACTCCTTTATTAAATTTTAAGTTCATCTATTTTATTGATCAACTGATATAACCATTTGTGTATAATTGAGGTGATTCTACCTTTGCTTCTTTCATAAGTCTATAAAAAATACTTTTGACCAACATTTGCTACCTTTTGAGAATAATTTTTGAGTTTACTCTCAATATTTCCATTAATTTCTTCTTTCATATTGTTAGAATATGTCTTTATAGAATTTACTCTTGTCATACTATCAATTTGTGATTCCTCAAGGATCTAAGCCATATTGGTTCTTTTCTTCTAATCACTTTTTCATATTTTTATTATCCCTTGAATCAAGTATATTTCTAAACCATTTTGATTCCTTGAATCCTTTATACTTAATAAGTTCTTCCATAGTTTTTCTAATGTCGACTTCCTTGTAAATCCCTAGGGTTTTAAATAAAAATTTCTATATAATCTTCAACTTCTATTCTTTAGTATGAATACCTTATATTCTTCCCTAGGTATAAATGATCAACCAATAATTTTGACAAAAGTTTTAATTCTTCAAAATTCTAGGTTGAATTCCTTTTTTCTCTCAAAATTCAATAATACGGTTTCTAAATTTTGCAAATCTATATTGGTGTCAAATTCTTTACAACTCCAAAATCAGAAATCTAGAAATCTAGTAAAAACGTATTTGCAAACTTTATTTTCCTAAATTGATGTAGGAAACCTTATTTCTCCAAAACAAATTTTTTAGCAAATATTAAAATGTTTCAATTCACAAAATTTAAAATTCTCAATTACAAAACTTTTTCAAAACTTGAAATTAAGCCTTCAAGTATCTTCTATACTTTCCAAAAATAATCAATTTGATTTCTAAGGTTTTAATTTTCACTTTAATATCTTATCTCTCCAATTATCTCATTAATTAAGGTATAAACCCAATTAATAAAATTACACCTTAGGCAAAATAATTATTTTCACCTTTATAACTCCAAACATATTTTAAACTTTAACTCTTGCAATGGCATCTAAATTCTTCGAAAAAAAATTGATCTTTTTCTACAAAAAACTTTGACCTTCATTCTCAGTGGCTTTTCACTTCTTCTTGTGTATAGGTTTGAGGCTGTTGACATCCTCCATGTAGAATCTTTAAATCTCTCTACCTTCTCCATGTGTGTGCTCCTCGAACACATTGGTCTTCTTGGTGAATGATCTTCTCCAAAATTTGCATGTCTTTACCTTCCTCTTGCTCCAAGTTAGAGCTTCTTATATTATCTAAATCATGTTCTCATTCAAGTTTGTTTCAATAGTAAACTCAAAATTCTAAATTTCTTTGACTTATTTCTACATATTCTCTAACCTCTCTATCTTCCAAGATTTGTTTTTCATAGATTCTTCACTCCCTCTTGCAAACAAATTTGAGACTCTTCAAATCCTCCATGTATGATCTTATAAAGCTCTCAATACTCTCCAAATGTGCACTTTTCTTCAGCTAATGGGCTTTCATGTCTCTATTTTTCTACACTACTCTTTTTAGGATTTGAATTCAAAATTGAAATTGTATCTCTCTCCTTCAAAAAATACCCATGCATTAAAAGGTACTTTAGATGTTTTGATTCCCCTCAAGGCAGTTGGAATTTTATTTTTGGAATTCCAAGTGGAAGATGGTGTTTATTCCTCTTCAAGTGAGTTCTCAAGTCCTCCTTCATGCTTTCTTGTTGTGTAATGCTCAATAATGAAATATTTTAAATCCTCCTCAACATGGAGATTTGCATTCAAAAATTTGGTATCGTATATGCACCCAAACATTCTATTTCCTTTGCATTCTAGAATGGTGAGTGCTTACAAATGACAAGTGGTACTTCAAACTTGCTTAGTTAGAAAATATTTTCTTTAAAATTATTTTTATCTTTCTCCTTCAAAAATGATGTTCAACATACTCTTCTCCTTTCCTATACTTACTATTGATTATTATAAACAACTAGAGATTTTTGGACTTCTCTCTTCCAAATGGATATTTATTTTAAACGAGCTACCTGTGCATAACCTTTGCATACTAACCATGCTTTATTTCTGACCACTTGTTTGTCTTCATTCAATTTGTTTTTGAATACCCATTTTGTGCCAATCACATTTTTGTCCTTTGGTCTTGGAAAAAGTTTCCATATTTTGCTCTTCTCTATTTGATCCAATTCCTCATTCATTACTTTAACCTTAAATTCATCCTCTCTTGCCTGAGTGAAGTCTTTTGGCTCAATATTAGATAGCAAAAAAAAATTTGGTTGTTGAGATGGTTTTATTATTCTTCTCCTTGTCTGTCTTTCATCTGCATCCCCGATGATTTATTCTTTTAGATGATGTTTTTTACCATACCTCGAAGGAGTTTTAGGAAGAAGTCTTTATATTTCTTCTTCATATTTATCTAATTCCACACAAAATTCTTCTTGACAGCATCCATCTTCTTGATACACAGTTTGCTAAACTGGTTCTTTGAAATCTATCTTCTCATCAACTGTTACATTTATACTTTCCATCATAGTGCATGTTCTTTTGTTGAAGCATCTATAGGATTTACTCTTTGTGGAATAACCAAGAAAAATTCCCTCATCACATCTTGGATCAAACTTTCCTAAATTTTGATCTTCTCGTCTTATGTAACATTTCCTTCCATAAATTCAGAAGTGTTTTACAGTGGCAGGTCTTCCTTTCCAAATCTCATATGGATTCTTATGATGATTTACCCTCTATTGAGCCCTAGTGATTATTTATACAACTATGTTTATTGCTTCTTTCCAAAAACCATCTGATAATTTAGATTCATTTAACATAGCTCTAGCCATGTTTTCAATAGTCTTGTTCTTCCTTTCAACTACCCCATTTTGTTGAGGAGTTCTTGTTGCTCAGTACTCTCTTTTGATTCCATGTTCACAAAATTCTAAAAGTTCATTTGAAGTAAATTATCCTCCTTTGTCAGATCGTAGACACTTAATCCTTTTCCTATTTTATTTTCAACCATTTCCTTGAATTCTTTGAATTTTTCAAAGGCCTCTGACTTCTCTTTTAGGAACGTTACCCAAACCATTCTGCAACAATCATCTACAAATAGCATAAAGTAACTCTCACCCTAAATATTTTATGTTCTAGTAGGACCACACAAATCAGTATGTATTAGGCTCAATGGTTTAGAAGATATTTAACTTTTTACTTAAAGGTTGTCCTAGTTTGCTTTCCATGTTGACATGGTGCACATATTGTGTTTTGAGGTCTTCTTATTTGGGGTAAATCTATAACTACCTATTTATTGCTTATATTGACTATGTTGTCAAAATTCAAGTGACCCAATCTTCTATGCCACAAACAATTCTTATTTTCTTGTGATAGAAAGCACTTTTCCCCTTTGATCTCATTCAACATGTATAAGTTGTTTGGAGTTCTTCTTGCATTGGTAATGAATTTTCCAGTTTCTGTTTTCCTTATCTCACATCTATTTGGATGGAAAGTAACCATGTATCCTTGATCACAAATTTGACTTATACTCAGCAGATTATGTTTTAATCCTTTAACATACAAAATATTCTTTGTTCTTGTTTTTCCATTGTCTAAACTTAGAGTTCCTCTTCCACCAATATTTGCTGATCCATTATCACAAAAACTTACTGATCCTCTATTTGTTTCTTTCAGTACAATAAATTTATCTTTGTCTCCTGTCATGTGACTAGAGCAACCACTATCAAGATACCATTTTTATTCTTTATCCTGAGCATGAAGGGTTGTTTGTACTAACATTGATCTACCCTTAATATTTTTCTTTTCATATTTCCTAGTTGTTGAAGTTGTTTTTCTAGACTCAAGAAGTATCAATTTACACCATCTAGCCTTGTGCCAAAAATTATTGCATTTGTAACATGTAATATCATTATACATGAGAGGTGCAAAGGAATTAAAATTTCTATTGTATCTTGCATGATGAATACAGTGTACAACTTTATGACCATATTTACTGCAAGAAAAATAATGTCCATGGCAGAAATTATGTAATATGTTTGGATGCCTTGAAACTTTTGGGGAAGTCATATTCCTCTTGCGATTAACTCTTATCCAAGGTTCTTCTTTGCTTTATTCCTTTCTGATAGCATTTGCTTGCTTATCCTTTTTTGAGGTTTCTACTTGCTAAAGATGATTTCTCTTTCTGTTTCTCATATTATGTATCTTGTAGTGCCCTGGTCCTTTCAACTTTATTCCTTAGGTGAATAATTTTTGCTTCCAATATTTCACATTCTTTTTCACTGGATCTTAATAGATATGTCATGTCTTACTCAATATTCTTTCCTTCTTCCACCCTAATATTTAGATCTGTGAGATTTTGTATGAGTTCCATCCTTGTTTCTTCATCTTCTTGAACTTGTTCCTTCAAACTTGAATTCTTTTCTCTAAGTCTTTCCAATTTTCTGAGAGCAACAAAGAATTCTTATTTTATGTCAAACATAGTCTCTTCTTCATTTTTTGAAGTCATGTCTGCTACCGATGGATCCTCTTCCAAGATTTTAGTCTTTTCACAGAGAGACTCACTCTAATACCAATTGAAGAACATGTGCTTATACTGAGAGGGGGGGTGAACAGTATACAATAATTTTTTTTGCTTTTTAATCCAAATAGTAGCATCAACATTAATAAAATAATAAACATCACACAAAGCATCACACACATGAGAGATGTTATTTTTATGTGGTTCACCCAAAGATGGCTACTTCCACGAAAAAATATTTCTTCTAAATATTTCTCAAATAATCTTTTGGTAATCCTTCCCAGTTACAATGTTTATGGACCTCTATCCAAAGGAGATGTTGATCCCCTAAATCTGGTTTGTGGATCTCTATCCATAGGATAACTCCTCCTCCTCTGCATGGTCACATGGCACAATAAGAAACAAGAGTCAATTTCTTTATCGACAGTAGAGGCAGAATATATTGTTGCGACAACATGTTGTACGTAGGTATTATGGATGAAACAAACCCTAAGAGATCTTGGTATTTGCTTCAGTGAGCCAATATCAGTTAAGTGTGATAACACCAGTGCCATTAACATCTCCAAGAATCGAGTTATGCATTCACGCACAAAACACATCGCTATCAGGCATCACTTTTTGAAGGAGAAAGTTGCAGAAGGTGAGGTTAAGTTGGATTTTGTTCCAACTACAGAGCAAGTAGTAGATATCTTCACAAAACCATTGCCTAAGGAATTTTTTGAGTACCTTTGCAATAAATTGGGAGTGGTCACACTTCCCAAGAATTGACTAGCTACAGGGATCACATTCTCAGGGGGAGCATTTAAGTATTTGATTATCTGTTTGCTCATATTCATGATTTTTTCTAAATGTAATAAATTGTACCTGAGAATGTTGTGCATGGAATCAGGGGGAGTCTGCAGTAACCCTTTGGTATTATTGTCAAAGGGGGAGAAGAGTTACAGGAAATTGCACATGTGTTGCCAACAATTCCAAAGGGGAAGATTGTTGAGCAAGGTGCAGCAACAGTATTGTCATTATTGTCAACATAGTCAGATAGATCTATTGATGTAGTGGATAGGAAGTTAAAAAGCTATTAAGATGCAGAAGACAGGAGCTCAAAGGTTACTCAGAGTATGTACAGTGATTTTCCAAGAAGACCGAAGGGGCCCATATGCAAAAGATCAAAGAAAAAGACAAGTAGGAAAAGTGTTGCGATATTGCGACATATACAGCAGGCAAGAAAAACTATCATGATTTCGTGACATGTTGGAAGAGAAAAAGGCAAGTGGAAAAACTGTCGCAATTTCGCGACATGTTGGAAGATAAAGAGAAAGCAGGAAAAACTGTCGCGGTTTCATGATATGTTGGAAGAAAAAAAAACAAGTGGAAAAATTGTCATGATTTCGCGACATGTTGGAAGAGAAAGAGAAAGCAAGAAAAATTGTAGTGATTTCGTGACATGTTGAAAGAGAAAGAGAAAGCAGGAAAAACTGTCGTGACTTCGCGACATGTTGGAAGAGAAAAAGACAAGTGGAAAAACTATGGCGATTTTACGACATGTTGGAAGAGACGAGGTCGAGGAAATATTAGACGCTCATGAAGGCAGAAGCACCAGGAACAAACAATATTCTGAATATTTGATAAAGTGGAAGGGCAGACCTGTAGAAGATGCAACTTGGTTGTCAAAGATAGAGGTTGACCGCCTGGGTCTTCCCCTAACCAAGCAAAAGTGAGGATCACTTCTTAATTTACCCCGGGTGTCTGATGCAGGAGCATCCGGAGAATAGAGCAATCTTGCATCCTCCAAAAAAAAATTTCTAAGTACTTTGTATTTTGTTTAAATCTTTCTTTCCCAAGGCAAAAGTTTTGTAATACAAGAGGGAAGTTTTGTCGCGATATCGCGACGTCGCAATATCATGACGTTTTTGGGAGCTAAGGCATGGAGGGGTTTTTCGTCGCGATATCGTGACGTCGCGATATCATGACGTCGTGATGTCGCGATGTTTTTGAAGCTAAGGCACGAAGGGGGTTTTTCATCGCGATATTGCGATGTCGCGATGTCACGACATTTTTGAAGCTAAGGTACAGAGGGGGTTTTTCGTCGCGATGTCGTGATATCGCGACGTCGCGATATCACGACGTTGTTTGCGGACTAAAGCATGGAGGCATTTTCATCACGATGTCACGACGTCACGATATCGTGACGTTATTTGCAGACTAAGGTGCAGGGGCATTTTGGTCATGATATCGCGACATTATTTGCAGACAAAGGCAAGGTGATAGTTTGGTCGCGATATTGCGACATGTCACGATATCACGACATGTCACGATATCGTGACATGTCACAATTTAATGGCCAATTGAAGACAAATCAAGAATGAACACATGGACAGGCCACGTGCACAGGAAAAGAGACAATGGTTGCAAATGAATATTCTGTCAAGGCGACAGCTGCAGGCCATGGGCGTTATGGGTGAGACAACGATTTAGAGGAACAGTCTGACCAAAACGGTGGGTGCAGGGCAAGGGGGATCTTTAATGCAAGCTTCCATAGCAGATCGGGGCAGTTGCCCATTAATGGAAGGAAATATGAATACCTGGCAGAGGAAGCGAGCTTCCATATTTTATTTCATGAATTTGATCGGGTGGGGGCATTAATTGCCTAGAGGGTCGAGACCTCGATAAAAACTCGAAAAATTGTAAGGGAAGGGATGGTGAGTTTGAGATTGAGTGGGGAAAGAACTATGCCTGGAGATGGTATTGTAAGACTGTGTTAAGCCATTTACAAAAGAATAATTTGAAGTTTTGTTGTGTGAATCTCGGCTTACCATCAAAGTTGAAAAACTGTCACGATTTCATGACATGTTGGAAGAAAAAGAGAAAGCAGGAAGAAGTGTCACGATTTCACTACAAGTTCGAAGAAAAGAGAACAAGTAAGAAAAGCGTCGTGATTTTGTGACATGTCGCATTTTCGTGACTAAAATAGGAGAGAGAAAGTAAGTTGGAAAAGTGTTGCAATTTTGCGACATGTCGCATTTTCACGACTAAAATAGGAGAGAGAAAGTAAGTTGGAAAAGTGTCATGATTTCGTGACATGTCGCATTTTCGCGACTAAAATAGGAGAGAGAAAGTAAGTTGGAAAAGTGTCACGATTTTGCGACATGTCGCATTTTCGTGACAAAAGAAAGAGAGGAAGCGTATGGAAGCAGAACTGTCGTGATTTTGTGACAAAGGCAGAAAAAAAGACTTCGAAAGCAGAAGTATCATGATTTCACGACAAAAGCAAAAGAATAAAGTACGAAAGCAGAAGTGTCACGATTTTGCGACAAAAGCAGAGAAGAAGACTTCGAAGGCAGAAGTGTCACGATTTTGCGACAAAAGCAAAGAAGTGAAGTACAAAAGTAGAAGTGTCCCAATTTCATGACAAAAGCAGAGAAGAAGACTTTGAAGGTAGAAGTGTCACGATTTCATGACAAAAGCAAAGAAGAGAAGTACGGAAGCAGAAGTGTCATGATTTCATGACAAAAGTAGAGAAGAAGACCTCAAAGGCAGAAGTGTCACGATTTTGTGACAAAAGCATAAAGCAAGACTTCGGAAGCAGAAGTGTCACGATTTCATGACATGTCGCATTTTCATGACTCGAAAAGGACAAGCAGGCAGAGAAGCAAAAGTGTCACAATTTTGCGACATGTCACATTTTTGTGACTCAAAAAGGACAAGAAGGCAGAGAAGCAAAAGTTTCACGATATCGTGACATGTCACAGTTTCGCAACTCAAGAAGGGTAGGCAGGCAGAATAACAAAAGTGTAGCGATATCGCGTAATGTCGCATTTTCGTGACAAAGGAATAGAGAAAGCGTACGGAGGCAAAAGTGTCATGATATCCCGACATGTTGTATTTTCGCGGGCCAAAGCTAAGAGAAAGAGCAAGGAGAAAAGTGTCATGATATCACGACATGTTGTATTTTTATGATTAAGTTGAAGCTGACGAAGACCGATGAACAGCCGACTAAGATTAGGGTTTACAGTTGTCATGAAAGCCAACTAAGATTAGGATTTACAGTCGACTAAGATTAGGGTTTTCATCTCAATCATTATGTTATAAAAGGAGGGTTGTTTGGAGATTTGAGATGTGGTTGAAGCATGCAAAGTTTGGTCGGAGTGTGCAGAGAGCAAGTCATGTCGAATCGAACTAAGTGCAAAATTTGCAAAGAGAGCAGAGTGCGTGAAATGGAGAAGACGATCATGAAGGTCGACAGTAGCGAAGTCAGGGTCTTGTAAAAGCAAAGGTATTTTTTTTGGTAAACTTCTAGATTCAAATTGAAGTCTAGGTTGTAGCTTGGCATCAGGGGTTGGTGCTCCTTCCAATTGGTGCTAGTAAACTAGGGGTTGGTGCTCCTTTCTGTTGGTGCAGATAAATAAGGGGTTGTGCTCCTTCTAGTGGGTGCTGGTGAATTGATTGTAAATTTGGTGCTTTGCAAAGGCTAGATTTGGATGGTAGTCCAAGAAGTCATTTTTGAGGAGTAGCCACATTGGTGAACCTCGTTAAATCTTGTGTTGTGTGATGTTCTCTTCTGATACTTACTTTATCTGGTTTTAAGGTTTCATTATTTCTATTTTAATAGCTGTGAATTTAAGTTTAAAGAGCTACACTGATTCACCCCCCTCTCTCAGTGTCATTGTGAGACTAACATGGATAACACATTATCGGCAAATGGGTAGTCCAGGAGGATATTTTGTGTGGATTCCCAAGATTTAGTACAGAGGTAGCACCTATTGGGGACTATAATTCCTCTACGAATCAAGTTGTCAGTGGTCAAAATTTTGTTTTGAGCAACAAGACAGCAAAAATGTGCCGCTTTTGGGATCAACAGCTTGAGCCACACACTCTTGGCTAGAGTCTAGTTGTCATCTTTCTTGGTGCCAATAAAAGTATTTTCTAACATCTGGGCAGTAGTTTTAATCGTGAATTCCCCATCACTCGACCCCTTCCAACAACGTTCATCCTCCTTCAGGTCCTGGGGTATGAAGTTAGCTTTGAAGATGTCCATGATAGTGGTGAGGCCTTTGTTAATCACATCATTCTTAATTCTAAATTGAACCTTTTTCCAACCATGGGATCCTTGGTCAGAAGTGATGAAATCGACAACATGAGCTCCATACTTCCTATCGATGAGGTGCTTAATGGGGGCTAATTTGGTATCACTTATGAGTGGTTCTTTTTTGGCCCACGCATATTTCTAGAAATTGATGGTCTTACCATATACTAGTTGCCACCAAGATCCATGTTGAACCAGCTGCTTAGTGTGGCTAACGGATTTCCAAAAGTGGGACCCATAGCAAGGGGTCTTTGTTTCAAGGAATGAGTGTTGTTGTAGGTATTTCCTTTTGACGATGGTCACCCAATCTGTTTTAGCATTTGTAACCACCTTCCAAGCCTCCTTATCCAGGAGGGCTTGATTTGTGATGGTTATGCATCGCAATCCCAGACCTCCCATATCTTTAGGAGAGCAGACTTTGTTCCAGGCTACTAAGTGAAACTTCTTGTGATTAGCATTACCCGACCACAAGAACTATTTTTGGAGTTTTTCAATAGCTTCTCCTACTGCAGCAGGGATTTTTAACACTGAAAAAAAGTAGATGGGGATGCTATGTAGGACCGACTTGACCAAAGTCACTTTGCCTGCACTGGAGAGTAGGACCCCCTTCCATCCTGCCAACTTCTTATGAATCTTGTCAGTGACATTGTTCCACATTTTTTGTTGAGGCCTCCCCTTGAACATGGGTAGGCCTAGATAAGATGTTGGAAAATTAGCAATGAAGCACCCCAATATGCTCGCAATCTTGTCCTTTCATCTAGCAAGGGTGCTGATGAAATGAAGCTTACTTTTGGTGTAGTTGATCTTTTGCCCAGCTGCTTCCTCATACAGATTGAGAATACCCTTGATGTTTTTGGCTTTAGAGACTGAATATTTTGTTTTTAGCAAGGTGTCATCCACAAATTGTTGGTGGGTGATAGGATTTAAACCTGAGGCTACCTTGATACCAGAAATCAAGTTTCTGTGACAAGCATTCTTAATGGTTATGCTGAGACTCTCCACCAGGATGATAAAGAGGATGGGGGAAAGAGGGTCCCCCTGTCTTAACCCCTTGGTGCTAGGAAAATATCTGGAAACAAACCCATTTAGCAGGATTGAGAACCAAGAAGAAGAGACACAATTAGAAATCAGATTTACCCAAGATTCATGGAAACCAAATTTGAGGAGGATTTTGAACAGAAATTCTCGATTCACTCGATCAAAGGCCTTATTCATATCAAGTTTCATAAAAAAGGAAACAAAGTTAGCATTGTAGGTAGAGTGGATCAGCTCGTGGATGGTGATAACCCCGTCCAAGATGTTTCTGCCTTTGACAGTACTTCCCTGGTAGTGATCAATGATGGTAGGAAGGATCCCAGTGAATCTATTGGCCAGGGATTTGGACAGAACTTTGTAGATTACATTGCAAAGACTGATGGGCTGATAATCAGATAGAGACTAGGAATTGGACCCCTTGGGGATGAGGACCAGGAAAGTGGAATTAATGTCTTTGGGAATGGATCTAGAATTTTGCATGTCAGAGATGGCCAGGCACAGATCATGTCCCACAATGTCCCAGAAGGTTTGGAAGAACCTTGGGGAAAAGCCATCGGGTTCAGGAGCTTTTTTAGGCTGCATTGAGAAGAGGGCTTGGTGGATTTATTTGTGGGATAGGGGGTTGAGGAGGAACTCATTGGTTTCATTGGGAATGGTATTGGAAATATTCTCAAGCAGGGAATCCATGGCCACGGGGGAGGAAGTGGGGGGGAGGCAAGGAGGTCTTTAAAGTGGCTGACGAATTCATCCCTGATGTGGTGGATATTAGATATAAGGGTTCCATATTGATTAGTAAGGCTTTTAATCTTGTTACAACCCCTGTGCCTTAGAGTGGATATGTGAAAAAACTTAGAGTTGGAGTCTCCTTCCCTGAGCCAGAGTTGTCTTGACTTTTGGTGCCAAAAGGTTTCTTCCTTACATAGGGTGTTGTGGTATTCAGAGAGCAGTATCCTCTATTCACTTTTGATACTGTCATCACCCTGGCCTCTTTGAAAACTATCCTTACTTTTCCCTAATATGGTTTTGATGTTCTGCTTGGTTTCAAAGATGTTTTGGAAGGTTTCTCTATTCCATAATTTGAGATTCTCTTTGACCCATCTGAGTTTCTGCATAAATTGGTTAGAGGTTGTCCCTGGAAAGCTTACCTACCACCATTTTGCTATTTTATTTATGAGATCCAGGTGGTGAGTCCACATGGATTCAAACCAAAAATGGGTCTTGAACTGAGGCTTGCTACCAGTCTTGAAGAGGAGCCGGCTGTGATCAGACCCAATCTTCGAGAGAGCCTATAGACTGGCATCACCAAAGAGGGGGAGGGCTTCTTGAGAGAGCAACACATGATCAAGATGCTCTTGGATAAGATTTTTTCCCATTCGTCTGTTACTCCAAGTTAACTTGAGGCCTTGAATCGAAACATCCATAAGGGCATTACTGTCAAAAAACTGTCTCAAGTCCTTTATATCCCTGTTAGTAACTGCATTTCCTCCCTTCTTGTCATAGAATTGAAGAGGGGAGTTAAAATCCCCTGCTAGAACCCATGGAATATTGGAAAAGGCCTATCTCATCTGGGTGAGGGTGTTCCACAACATCGTTCTTCTCGGAGCAGTATTGGGAGCATAGATGTTGGACATAATCCAAGAAGTCTGGGAGCTGAGGTCATGAAATAGGATATTAGACAGCCTATCATGACCAAAAATAAATCTACCCTCGACTACGGATGGGTTCCAAAGGCACAGGAGCCCACCTGTAGTGCCAGAAGTTGGGGAGTAGACAAAATCACAATTTTTCTATATGATTTTGGCTATCCTAGGCGAAAGTTGATTGTCCAATTTAGTTTCTTGAATAAGAAAAATTGTGGGGTTGTAATCTCTCTGCATGGCTGTAGCCAATCTCTGCTTGGCTGCCCCATTTAGTCCTCTCACATTCCAGGAGAGGACTTTCATTTGGAACTTTTGGAGGTTTTCTTGCCCCCTTTTCCTTGTTGTGCGGGGGGTTTGGGTATTTGGTTTTCATCCTTGATAGAACTAAAATTTTCTTGGAATAGGGTTCTTTGTGTACCATTTCCTATATCCTCGGTTGTGTCCTGATTTCAACGTTCAACGTCGAAAGGCCTACCTTTCTTTCTATCTGCTCCCACATCCATTTGGGACCTTCTGAAGCTATGAGTTTATTTGGGACTTTGATGGTCAAGGGATTTTGGGGCGGCCTGATCGCTATCAGAATTGACATCGATAGAGGAGGATAGGGAAGTAAAAAATCTAGAATCTTCAAGGGGTGGGTACAAGGCTATGGATAACGGTGACCAGAGGGGTTTTTGTGATGGGCTCTGGGGGACATTGTTGGACTTGGGGATCTACTCCTAAAGGGGGGAACATGGAATATTTTGAATGGGCATGGGGTCAGGGGGCCTCGAAGGGGAATTGATATGTTTCGAGGATGGAGGGATAGGAATTTCACCTTGTTCAAAGACCTCATTCGTTCCAGAATCTTTAAGTAAATAAAATTTATTAGCAGTGGTGAAAGATGAACTTGCATTTTGGAGAGCTTGAGCTTGATCTTGAAGTGGTTGGTTCTGCTACACATTCCTCCTGGCTTGCCATTGACTGCTAGTTTCCTTCTGACTGGTTCTTAGATATGGATGCCCACTTAGCTAGGAATATTCATTAGGGTTTCTACGCTTAGGTCATTGAGAAGCGAGGTGCCCCTGTGACAAACAATGTGGACAAAAAGCAGGTTTGTTTTCGAATATCAGCGACTGCCTTCGCCTAAAATCCTCGTATATAAGATTGAGGTGATCTGGAAGTTGCAATTCCATATTCACATTTACACAGATGCGAGCCTAGGTTAGCCACGTTCTGGCATGAGTAGCTGGGTAAATAGCTACCAAATCTCCAAAAACCCTAGCCAGAACTCAGAGAGCATCCTCTTAGAAAAAATGTGTAGGGAGGTTGGGGATGAGGACCCAAATGGGAGCGAAATTGATGTTTTGATAGTCGGGGTCAAAATTTGGTTCCCATTTTTTGAGGAATAAGCTTCGTCTTCCGAATAACCAAGGACCTCTAGAAATAATACTCTCTGCGTCCTCCCGGGTATTCAGTCGAATCATAAAAAAACCTTTGGTCATTGTCGAAAGACCCAAATTTACCATAACTTTCCATTTTGAAGTAGCCCACCGTCGAATCACATCCATGTATGTGCGCCCTCCTATGAAATTTCCCACTAATGAGAAGGAATCACGAGATGCATAATCTTCCATGAGGTGTTTAGGGCACAACACATTGTTGCCTTGCATAATGAAATCCATCGATCCGCTAGGGGGTAGTCTAGGATTTTGTTGCAAACATTCTGCATAAGATTTTTTTGGTCCGCCCAATTTATCGTGAGGTTTTTTCCCCCATTCAATGTCACCGTGGGAGGCTCCATTTTTAGCTGCACTCCAGTCAAACCCTATCGTCGTCATGGCGTTACGAGTTTCTTCCTCCTGTGAAACCTACTTCTCAGGGTTCTGATCTTTGATCGTCAAAACCATCGCTCGCTCCTCCTTCCACCAGTATCGGGACAAAGAAGTTTTTCCAACAAACAAAATAAGGGTTCATCGTAAAGAGTAGCACTTTGATAATTCATTCAACCATGCATCGATATTTTTTGAAGTGCATTGGTTATCATATCTATCTCATATGTTTAATTATCTTCAAGGTCTTCATCATTAATAAATTTTGGGAGTTCATTCTAGTTCACTATTCCATCCTTATTTAGTATGTGCAATAAGTAATTTAAGGGAAACCATTCTTAATTTATATCATCTTCCCATCTCTAGGTACATTAATGTAACTATAATCTATTTTATATATTCATCCCTTGACTATGTTGGTTTGAACGAGTTTTGGTTGTCTATTTTTTTTATAGCTTATTTCCTACTCTTTTAGAGATTCCTAAAGCAAATATGCCTAAACAAGAAGAGACAACACTCTAAAATTCTTACTTTGGAAGGAGTCTTCTTCACATTTTCAATGATGTTAAATCTGAATTTAACCAAACTACTCTCATTATATGCAATATACTTTCTATATTGTCTATTAGTCATTGTGTGGCCTTTACTACTGAGAGAAGGATATTTCAGATGTTACTTTGACTCCTTTTGAAGTTGGTCCCTCTCCTTATCATTTCTTCTTTTTATGGACATATCTATTCCTTATCTATTCCTCATATCAGTTTTGGTTCTTTTTCTTTATTTTCCTATTTTCCCTTACTAAACTATGCATCTATTTGAGTTGTATTTATAACACATTTATCAGTGTTTCCTTTTATTTTTTTGGTTGCATAGCCACCATTCCTTTATATTTCAAGTGTAATGGTATTGTCTATCATAAAAAATATAATGCCTTTGTTTGATTTAGCCTATTTCTTAGCCAAGGTTTATTCCTCGAATATTTTCCTCTTACCCCTAGTCCTAACCCCTTGTTCATTGGCACATATAACATCATACTAAAATACAATCTCTTCATATGTAGTGTTGAAATTGGAAAATATAACGTTATTAGAATTTGACAAGCAAGGGACTAATTATTGTATTTGAGGCTATTGATATGTTGGTTGATTCACTATTTGGTGTTATTTCATACAAGTTGGCAGTCTATCAATCCTAATATTATTGGTCATATTGATACGTCTAAGGGTATTATTGGCTACTATACACCCTATAGTATCATGCCCCATATTGCATAGAAAAAATTATAGTGTATTTATCTTTGAATTGGTATTTACCATATCATTCTAAACTTGATTAATACCCTAATTAGCACCTTATTGAGGCACTTTATCTTTAGTGAGATAGGGGGTCTTTTTCAATTGCCAATTTTATAGTTGTTGTCATTACCTCTTTGTAGTACTATCCTAGGTTGTCATTGTTCTCATCACTTACAACATTTCCCTCATTTTGAGGTTGATAGAGAAATAATAATTTGATTTTTGTGGAGTAGGAATGGCTAACAATTATAAATGAAAGGCAATAATTGATGATGAATTTTAACCAAGATGTGTTACAATGCACAAAGAGGTCATAGGGTTAGTAGCTAGTTGAGTGTTTCTAATGGAAAATATGGAGGGTGTAGATCTAGAAATTTAGGGGTTTTTGGACACATGGATAGCATATGATATTACCAAGAAAAGTGGCAATTTTATTACCCTAATAAAAACATATTTTACATGTGTTGCTTCTTCAAAATTTATAGCTAGAGTGTTGTGGTTATAATTTCAAACCATAAAATCCAATTGATATTATAAACTTTTGATATAGTATAAAAAATATTGTTCTTTATTAAGCCTAAAATTTTAAAGAAATAAATTTAAGGTCCTTGAGAATCTAGTATTATAATAATGTACATTTTCTAAGGATATATTTCAATTGCATTCAATTGAAATAAAATAGAGTATCCATTACCTATAATACCTAATCTACCCATACATTGTTCTATAATTGATGTCCAATTTGTAATAGAATTGTTAGGAAAATATATATACCATAATTCAACATAATGATACAAATAATAAAATAGTAAGTGTACCGTACTGTCCTCATAAATGTAGTGAATTTATTTGAGCATACATAATTTGATGAGGTGATACAATGTCATCTTATTCCCAATCTCTTCAAAGGTAAGCAATGCTTTCATGTATCAAGTGGGATAAGGAAATATGCTCCTAGATTCAATGGCATTTTGATAGGTCCAGTTAGGAATTAGTTCTAAGGTCTAAAAGGTTGAGGTGATGGATTTTTCTATGAAGAAGAAAGTTGACCATACTATTATAGTTGTAGTGGATAGAGATATAATCTATAACCTTTAGGTAGGTATAAAAGCATTTGAGAATATTGGTATAGAACATAGTAGGGCAAATGATATGGGGGATTTGGAATTTGGAAAGGATGGGGCAGTGGATTTTGATAAGCCCATTGTTGATTTGGAATAATTTGTATTTTTCAATAATGGAGAGGAATATTCCAAGTCTTTTAGAGGAACTTATTGCTTTGGAGGAAGATGGTATTGCTATGTCTTTTGCTAGGTTTGATTAGCTAGAGGTAAAATTGATCCCAAGGGGTATCTATGGGTACCTTACATCCCCACTCATCCAGTCAACACTTGCAAGTTATAAGCAAATTATTGGTTTTGAGTAGAAATTTTTTTACCTTGCACATCCTAAATTTGGAGATATAGATTGTCTAGGAGGAAAATTAGGTGTATTAGACAAACCAGATTTAGGTGGACTTTGATACAAATTAATACTAATACAAGGTATAATTTGAGCTCTAGACATGAGAAGTTGGTTTGAATTAATTACATTGTGATAGGTTTTAAAATATGTATTATTCATACAGTTATTTATGTCAAAGGCTATTCCATAAAGAGGATTTATGTAGGTCAAAGTAAGACTAGTATTTGTCCAAGTTTGGTTTACAAGAGTAGATAAATAACTCATTTGATAGCAAATGAAACCTACTTTCTTTGGATGTAGTGCTTTGATTGACAAGATTGGCCATCAAAATTTTACCTTTTGAGCAAGCAATATTGGACATAGGAATTTCCACAATATTGTCATCTTGATACACCCATATGGTGATTTGTTTATTTTTTGCTTTCATATTTTTTATTGGTATGTGATTAGCTATGACGATTGATGTTCTTTACCCAATATTTGAGCTCTCAAGCACATATATATAAGATTATCCCTACACATGTCTACATGGATAGAGTTTTGAGGTTAAAATTTGAAACATTATAAAATTTGGTTTAAGTAGTGATTCTCTTATGAACTAAAGAAAATTGCTAGAAAAAATAGTTGATTCACTAGAAATAATTGAATATTAATTTTTTTCGAAGGGCTAAGAGCCAAGCTAAACACTTTAACTCTAGAGCAATTCAAAATTATAGGAGGAGTTAGGAGGAACTTGACTTTTTGAGCAAATCACTTCACATAATACAAACAAATCACTCTTTAGATTCAACTTGCAAAAATTCCACTATTTTAGAGTGAATTGCTTGTTGTACAAAGTGAATCTTTAGCTGATTTGATCTTTGGAAAAAATTATCAAATTTTGATGAAAATTCTTCTTACCCATGATAGATGTAAAATTAGAGTTAAATTTAATCTCTCATAATTTTGATGTTGTCTTGATGGATTTATTTGTAAATATTTTAATATTCTAAAACTCATGTTAGAGTTGACATTCACAAAGAACCTACAAAAATCAATTATAAATAATGATAAATATGAAAAATTTAAGGTGGATTTAAAATTGGGCTTTGATGAATCAAGTCCCTAGTCTTGACTAATTGTTAGAAATATAGAGTGAATCACTCCCTGAAATGGACTTTGAAATACTTTCAAGCAATTGGCTCAAGTTGAGTGAATTGCTTCATATTTGAAGTGAATTGCTACTTGTATTTAAACTTGGAGAAAAATGCTTCAATTTCAATCTAGTCACTCCACCCATGGTGAAATATAAATTTAATGCCAAAATTGTGAAATTCAACCAAAAGCTAAAATTTAGGGGTCTCACCAGGTGTGCTAGAAAAACTATGTTGAATCCCATGTGATGGTTATTTTAGTGAATTTTTCTCTATGGGGTGATGATTCATCCCATTGGTAATGATAGAAAAAAAACTATGTTGAATTGGGGAATAGACAAATTTTCAATTTTACCAATTATATGCCCTAATTCTAGCCTTTTAACAAGTTATTAGATGGAAAGGTTTATGGATTATTCTAATCTATAAATTTAGGTTGACTCCCTACTATCCTTACTAATTTCTAATCTAACCTACTCTTATTGCAGCAAATTAAAATCCAAAAATTAAAATATATGAGAAGTAAACTTTAAAGTTTAGGGTAAAAGGACTTAAATGAAAATATGATTATAATTGTAGCAAGAAAAATGTGTGATCAATCTGTTATATTTTGATGCTAATACTTAAATTAAAATAACCACAAGATATAAAATAAACTTACAATATGAAATATAAGTTAATTTCAATATTATAAACATATAAAACTCATATATAACTTATGAAAAAACTCATAAAACTATCATTAACAAATGCTCATGAAAATAGTAATGTGATAGTGAAGAACACAAGCTTATACTGAGAGGGAGGTGAACAGTATAAGACCACTTTTTACTTTTCTTTCCCAAATAGTATTAATCAATATAATAAATGGCAATATCAATAGCAATAACCAAAGAAATGCACAAATCATCACACACAATAGAGACACCAATTTTAACATGGTTCACCCAATGTGGGCTACCTCCACAGAGAAAATATTTCTTCTAAATATTTCTCAAATAATCTCATGGGAATCCTTCCCAATTACAATGTTTATGGACCTTTGTCCAAAGGATATGTTGATCCCCTAATCTCAAGTTCATGGATCTCTTCCATAGGAGAACTCTTTCCCCTTCTGCTCTGGCTAGTGATCTTCTAGAAGACTTTGTATCTCTACTGCACTGACTGGTGGATCTCTCTCCACTTGAAGACTCCTCACTCAAATCTATCTTCAATTGTCCTAGCTTCTGGATCTCTATCCACTAAGACTCTTTCCTCTATACTATGTCACCTCCAAAGCTCTCTCAATAGGTTCACTCATAACCTTCTCAAATCTTCTCAACAAGCTCACTCATAACTTGTCCAAATTTGCTCAAAAGGTCCACATAAAACTTGTCCAAATCTGCTCAAAAGGTCCACACAAAACCTATCCAAATCTTCTCAACAGGTCCACGCAGCACATACTCAAATATGCTCAATAGGCTCACTCAGAACTTTCTCAAATCTACTCAAAAAACTCACTCAAAACTTGTCCAAATATGCTTAATAAGTCCTCTCTAGGACTTTCTCAAATATTCTCAATAAGTCCTCTCTAGGACTTGCTCAAATCTGTTCAATAAGTCCTCTCTAGGACTTGCTCAAATCTGCATAGCAAGCTTCCACAAAAGCTTACTAAAAATCAGTCCACAATCCTTCTCAAATACTTATCTCAAATCTTCTTAACAAGCTCACACAAAACTTGTTCAATCTCATAGAATCATAAAGAGAATTGTTAGAGACTCAATATTTTCTATACTTAATGCTCAATCAATATCTCAACTCAAATAAATATCATAGAAGCATAAAGAGAATTTTTAGAGACTCAATATGTTCTATACTCAAATCCAATCTCAACTCAAATCAATCTCATAGAAGCATAAAGAGAATTGTTAGAGACTCAATATGTTCTATACTCAAATCCAATCTCAACTCAATTCAGAATATAGAATAGTTTGTTTTATGGAACTTGAACAACCACATGCATCCACTTGACTAGGCTCAATCAACTCAACTCAACCAATCACCTTAATGAACAACCCTTTCTCACAAACCCTAGTCCAAGCATATATCAACCAACTCAAAATGTTTCCAACAATGCTCAACCACAAATCTCACATAACAATGATACTCATGTTCTTCTCAAACCCTAACTCAAGTTTTTTACACAACTAATGGCTTCAACAAGAATGCTTATAAAACAAGTTTTAATAACAACTCTCAAACCAGAAAACCTTGAAGCATTAAACCAATCACTTTCGAAAAGGAAACCACAATCAATCCTTTTCACTCCAATGATATTTTTAGAAATCAACCACCCAAATCAATCAATAGGAGAATGTGCCCATACCTTTTATGAATATGAAGAAGCCTCTTTGGAAATATGCCACAATCACAATATTCTCTTGCCAAACTTCATGAGGGTTAGGAGAATTTACAAAACAAATATCATAACCTTTTACACCTTATTTCTCCTAGTCAAAAATCACATCCACCTCTAGAAAATAATTAAAAATAATTATTTCCTTAATTAATTAATAATAGCATGAATATCACCACAACCATTTACCATTCCCTTATTTCTCCTAAAAATTACTTTGCACTAATGCACAACTCACTAAGATCCTTAATGCAAAAATTCCCACATCAAATAGTGCAAAATATAAACCACAACTCATAAATCACATCACCATAGTATACCCTCAATAATGGTGCTTGAAACCTTAGATTTGACAAATTAAAACATTAATTATTCATTCTCCAAAAATTGCGGTGATGGGCATACCTTAGAAAATAAAATATTTTTCAGCTCCAAAGAATGTGGTGACAACAAACCATGCAAAAATAGGTTTTGGGTGACTCAAACCCAAGACCTGCAGCGAGTGTGCCTTTGCACTCCCTCCGCCCACCAAGTGGACTAATCTTTCCACATGGACGCTATTCCACCTTGTGCTCCTTCTTCTTTTTGCCCATGAGCTTTTAAACAACGAACAACGCTTCAACCAATACAATGCTAAAATGATGCTCGCGAGAATCGAACTCACGACCTCTATGCTATCAAAACCTTTGCACAATCCAAGATGCCACTAGGCCATGCTACCCAATGTGATTTGGGAAGTGGTCGTTGTCTACTTTTAACCGTTCGTTGCATCACATAAAACAAAACACAAGCTCTTTCCTTCGCATATACCATGCAAGATTATCAACGAGCAAGGATAATCGATTTAAAAACTTGGTGGCATATTTATATGCCTTTCCCTTCGCTTGGAAATTTTGGTGCTTTTAAAACTGCCCTCATGACGTCGACGAACATGGCAGAAAATGTTTTATTTAATTTTAAAATTTAAATTTAAATTTTAAATAAATTAAAATTTAAACTAAACCTTTAAAATTAAATTTCTCCATCACCGGGGCACCTTTTTTGATGAAAAAAAATCCAACTTGGGTTTCAAGAAAAACCCATTTCAAATATGCCATCCATCATTTTAAAAAAGAAAATTATTTTTTCTACCTTGGTTTTGATAAAAACCCTTCCTTGCACTTTCACAAAACATAGTGCATACCCTCATAGATCCTTTTGACATCAAATAACCTTTTGACATCAATGACAACATTTTAGCTTAGGGACTCAAAATGTCCAACAATCTCCCCCTTTGTCATTGATGGCAACCCATATTCATTTTACTAAAACCTGATCTTCTTTTCTGCTCCCCCTGGCTCAATGCTCTCTCAAATATCAAATCTCTCCCCATATCAAAACTCTCCCCAATATACACAAATCTCTCCCCCTTTGACATCAATGGCAAAGGGTCACCTTTGGGGCTCGGGGCTAAGAATGAGCCTCTTAGCTTAGCCCCTCCCCCCACCTCCACATGAGGTGGCTAATTCTGGGGTGTGAGTATTTCTACTCCTCGAAAGCACTACTCTTTGCTTTTATCTTTCTCTCTTCTTTTTTGAGTCTTCTGAATCCTCTCACTATTTATTTCCAAGTCATCATCCTTGTTCCTGTCATCACTTTTGTTCCTATTCTTGTTCTTGTTCCTGTTCTTGTTTTCTATTCATGTTCCTATTCCTGTTCACATTTCTGTTCCTATTCATATTCATGTTCTTGTTCATGCTTGATTCTGGAATATTTTCTCTACACCATCTTGCTATGTGACCATCATTATTGCACTTATAACACTTAATGTTATTATTCCTTGGAGGTGCAATTGTCTTAGGACTTCTTCTAGTGAAGCCATATCCTCTTCTGTCATGAACCCTACAATTCATTGCCTTGTGACCAAACTCCTTGCATGAGTAGCAATATCCTTGGAAAATCTTTCCTTTCCCATAATCCTGTCTTTCATATGTCCTACACTATGAAGCCATGTGCCCAAACCTATGACATGAAAAACATCTTCCATTGAAGAAACCTTGCCTAGACCCCATTGGTCTTTTAGTCTCTTCTACCTATTTCCTATTCCATCTATTCCTTACTTGTGCATTGTTCCTTTCCTTGTTAAAATTTTTATTGTCCAACTTATCCTTAGAGGTCTCACTCTCTCTTTTACTTACTTCTTTTGACTCTTCTTCTTTTCTGGTGTTTGAGCTTGGCTCTCCTTTTTTCTGCTTCTTGTTTCCCTTGTTCTTCTTTAGAACTAAGTCCTGTTATGGTGATTGATGACCTTTGTGCATTGATAGTCCTTTCCAAGGTCTTTGAATTTTCCTCAAACTTGTGTAGCTTGTCCTTAGAACCTTTTACTTCCATCCTTAGTGAAACTATCTCATGCTCTAATCTTTTACACTCTAGATCTTTTGTTTTTAATTTTTTTGCCATACCTTCTTCAATTTTTCTTGTCTCTTCAACCTTGATTTTGAAGTTAGTGAGTTCCTATAGAAACCTTACCTTTTCTTTCTCATCTTCTTGAGCTTGATCCCTTAATCCTGAGTTCTCCCTTTTTAGTTCTTCAAGAGTAATCATAAGCCTTTCACATTCTATCTCTTTTACCTTTGATTGTTTAATCATACCTTCTTCAAATCTTCTTGCTTTTTCAACCTTATCTCTCAAGTCAGAGATATCTTGTAGAAGCTTTGTCTTACATTTCTCATCTTCTTGTATTTGAGCCTTCAATTCTAAATTCTCTCTTTTCAATTCAATAAGCTCCTTAAGAGTGGCTTCCCATTTTTCTTTTTTTGAAGCATCTTCTTTTTCTTCTATTACTAAAAGTAGAGTTTCTTCTTCATACCTATTTTGATTGTCCCTATTATCCTTTCTTGAACCAATCTCTAGGATTTCATTTATGAGGATATCATCTTCATATTCACTACTACTAAACCCATTACAATACCTTGCATCATGGCCAAGTTGACCACAAACAAAACATTCTTGTGGACAATAAGTTGCATGGTGACCTATGTTTCCACATCTGGTACAAAACTTTATTAGTCTGGATATTTCTCCATTACTTGATTCATCTATTGAATCTATTTCCATTTGTCCTCCCAACACAACAATATTAAACTCATATTCCTTTTCTTTCATGACCATAGGTGTTCTTTTCTTCTTGTATCTCATGCTTCTACTCTTGCCTTTCTTTGCCATTTGTGTTCTTGTAGGATCTTCCTTCAAGATGTTAAACTTCTTTCGAAGGAACCGACTTTGATACCAATTGAAGAACACAAGCTTATACTGAGAGGGGGGGTGAACAGTATAAGACCACTTTTTACTTTTCTTTCCCAAATAGTATTAATCAATATAATCAATGACAATATCAATAGCAATAACCAAAGCAATGCACAAATCATCACACACAATAGAGACACCAATTTTAACGTGGTTCACCCAATGTGGGCTACCTCCATAGAGAAAATATTTCTTCTAAATATTTCTCAAATAATCTCATGGGAATCCTTTCCAATTACAATATTTATGGACCTCTGTCCAAAGGAGATTTTGATCCCCTAATCTCAAGTTCATGGATCTCTTCCACAAGAGAACTCTTTCCCCTTTTGCTCTGGCTAGTGATCTTCTAGAAGACTCTATCTCTCTACTACACTGACTGGTGGATCTCTCTCCACTTGAAGACTCCTCACTCATATCTGTCTTCAATTGTCCTGGATTTTGGATCTCTATCCACTAAGACTCTATCCTCTATACTCTGTCACCTCCAAAGCTCTATCTTAATAGGTTCACTAAAAACCTTCTCAAATATTCTGAATAAGCTCACTCAAAACTTGTCCAAATCTGCTCAATAGGTCGACACAGAACCTGTACAAATCTACTCAACAAGTCCACATAGAACCTATCCAAATCTACTCAACAGGTCCACACAGAACCTACCCAAATATACTCAATAGGCTCACTCAAAACTTGCCCAAATTTGCTCGACAAGTCCACTCTAGAACTTGTCCAAATATGCTCAATAAGTCCTCTCTAGGACTTGCTCAAATCTACTCAATAAGTCCTCTCTAGGACTTGCTCAAATCTGCTCAATAAGTCCTCTCTAGGACTTGCTCAAATCTACATAGCAAGCTTCCACAAAAGCTTACTCAAAATCAGTCCACAAGCCTTCTCAAAGACTTGTCTCAAATATGCTTAACAAGCTCACACAGAACTTGTTCAATCTCATAGAATCATAAAGAGAATTGTTAGAGACTCAATATGTTCTATACTTAATGCTCAATAAATATCTCAACTCAAATCAATCTCATAGAAGCATAAAGAGAATTGTTAGAGACTCAATATGTTCTATACTCAAATCCAATCTCAACTCAAATCAATATCATAGAAGCATAAAGAGAATTGTTAGAGACTCAATATGTTCTATACTCAAATCCAATCTCAACTCAATTTAGAATATATAATAGTTTGTTTTATGGAACTTGAACAACCACATGCATCCACTTGACTAGGCTCAATCAACTCAACTCAACCAATCACCTTAATGAACAACCCTTTCTCACAAACCCTAGTCCAAGCATGTATCAACCAACTCAAAATGTTTCCAACAATGCTCAACCACAAATCTCACATAACAATGATACTCATGTTCTTCTCAAACCCTAACTCAAGTTTTTTACACAACTAATGGCTTCAACAACAATGCTTATAAAACAAGGTTTAATAACAACTCTCAAACCAGAAAACCTTGAAGCATTAAACCAATCACTTTCGAAAAGGAAACCACAATCAATCCTTTTCACTCCAATGATATTTTTAGAAATCAACCACCCAAATCAATCAATAGGAGAATGTGCCCATACCTTTTATGAATATGAAGAAGCCTCTTTGGAAATCTGCCACAATCACAATATTCTCTTACCAAACTTCATGAGGGTTAGGAGAATTTACAAAACAAATATCATAACCTTTTACACCTTATTTCTCCTAGTCAAAAATCACATCCACCTCTAGAAAATAATTAAAAATAATTATTTCCTTAATTAATTAAGCATATCATGAATATCATCACAACCATTTACCATTCCCTTATTTCTCCTAAAAATCACTTTGCACTAATGCACAACTCACTAAGCTCCTTAATGCAAAAATTCCCACATCAAATAGTGCAAAATATAAACCACAACTCATAAATCACATCACCATAGTATACCCTCAATAATGGTGCTTGAAACCTTAGCTTTGAAAAATTAAAACATTAATTATTCATTCTCCAAAAATTGCGGTGACAGGCATACCTTAGAAAATAAAATATTTTTTAGCTCCGAAGAATGCAACGACAGCAAACCATGCAAAAATGGGTTTCGGGTGACTCGAACCCAAGACCTGTAGCGAGTGCGCCTTTGCACTCCCTCCGCCCACCAAGTGGGCTAAGCTTCCCACGTGGAAGCTATTCCACCTTGTGCTCCTTATGCTTCTTCTTTTCACCCATGAGCTTTTAAACAATGAACAACGCTTCAACCAATACAATGCTAAAATGATGTTCACGGGAATCAAACTCACGACCTCCGTGCTATCAACACCTTTGCACAATCCAAGCTGCCACTAGGCCACGCTGCCCAATGTGATTTGGGAAGTGGTCATTGTCTACTTTTAACCGTTCATTGTGTCACATAAAACAAAACACAAGCTCTTTCCTTCGCATATACCACGCAATATTATCAACGAGCAAGGATAATCGATTTAAAAACTTGGTGGCATATTTATATGCCTTTCCCTTCGCTTGGAAATGTCGGCACTTTTAAAACTTCCCTCATGATGTCAACGGACATGGCAGAAATTTTTTTATTTAATTTTAAAATTTAAATTTAAATTTTAAATAAATTAAAAATTTAAACTAAACCTTTAAAATTAAATTTCTCCATCACCAGGGCACCTTTTTTGATGAAACGAAAAGCCAACTTGGGTTTTAAGAAAAACCCATTTCAAATCTGCCATCCATGGTTTTAAATAAAACCTTTTATTTTGCCTACCTTGGTTTTGATAAAAACCCTTCCTTGCACTTTCACAAAACATAGTGCATACCATCATAGATCCTTTTGACATCAATGACAACATTTTAGCTTAGGGACTCAAAATGTCCAATAGATATAATAAAGATATCAATAAATTACATAGCTTCACTATAACAATGAATATATAGCCTTCCTATAATGAATCTTGGATGGATATGACTCTTCCATACCCATTGACTATTGGCTATCACTCTTCTTGAGACCCTTCACTTTCCTACTCTATGGAATCATGTGCATGTAGACTGTCATGCACATTTACATTATTTAATACTTTGCACATTCTAATAATACTTGTGCATTTATTACATTGCATAAAGTAATCACTCAAATACTAACTTAAGACACTCAACCTAATCTAACCATGTACCCATGGTGGTACATTGATATGTACCAAATAATGTAATATTCTTTAACACCCCATGTATTACATTATTTGGTTATTGAAGACTTTAGTCTTCAATATGGTCTTAGTCCTAGTTTTGGAACTTGTACTCTTATTTTTTCTTTCTTCATTCTACTCCCTGTTTGTATCCTAATCAAATAATGATTAGTATCTTCATTTGATTCACTATTCATCTTGATTCTAGAATGCATGTTGTTTTTTCTTATTTTCTTCATATTGCTACTTTTATGTATTCCAAAGTTTTTGATATGATCTTCATCCTTGAATTTTTCCAAGTAGCCTTGATGAACAAGATATTTCATTATCTTACAAGTCATAAGTGGATCATAATCAATCCATTTTATTTTCTTTGGTTCTTTGGATGACATTTCTTCTTGTTCTTCAAAAATTTCAAACTTGAATCCATTAATAGAAGCTTCAAAAATAAGAACTTGAAAAAGATAATCTAATATGAATATTAATATTTTTTCAAATGTTATATCGTACTTATGAACATAGATGAGTGATATTTTCCTCCACAATATTTACATGGATGGAAATTCCAATATGAAGAACACAAGCTTATACTGAGAGGGGGGGTGAACAGTATAAGACCTCTTTTAACTTTATCTATCAATACAGCTTTCAAACCATTAACATGCAGAAAAAGATAGCAGTAATAACAGCAGTAAAACAGTGCATAAGAGGCAACCCACAATGAGACACAACAAATTATGTGGTTCACCCAAGGTGGGCTACTCCACGGATAAAACTTTTCCTCTAAAAGTTATATCAAAACCTTTGGGAATCCTTCCCGATTACAATGTTTATGAGCCTCAGCTCAAAGGAGACACCTTCCCCTAAATCTGCTTTGCTAGTGATCCTCTAGAAGACCTCTATCTCTTTTGCCCTAAGCAAGTGGAACTCTTTCCACGGAAGACACCTGTCTTCCCTGCTATGGTTGGAGATCTCTATCCTCAACTCTGTCACATGACAAGCTGGTCCTCTTTTACGCACCAAAACACAGTCCTTCGGTCTGGCACAATTTTTTCCTCTTCCTCTGTTCTTTTCTGCACTTGGTTGGAGAACAACTTTTCACTGTCTGCACAACTTACAGCCGCACAGTCTTCTTATATTACAGCCGCACTATCTTCTTAACTTTTGTGCAAACACAGTAGTGTAATTTTTGCAAAAATTACAGTAGCAATATCACTGTTTGTCCTTCACAACTGTTCGCAATTACAACAACATCTACTTCGTGCACTTTGCTTTCTTTTACTCTGACTACATGAACACGGTTGCAATCATAGCTGTCCTTAGATCAAATTCCACCCTTTGCATAATCTTCGCAATCACTGCAGCATTCGAACGCATAGCAACTTATGCACCTATGTGCAACCTCAACAGCTCATTCTCTTCGCACAGTCTTCTCATGAACAGCAGCACATTCTTCGTGCAAATAGCACCATAGTATTTGAAACTTAGAAGATTCAACGAAATGCAATCTTATGCTGCAGTCGAACTTCACTCTCTCTATTTTTTAATGATCGAACCTCACTTTTTGCACTCACTCTACGAATGCCACACTTCGAATGCGCACACCAATCGATACTTAAATTGCTCAAACAATCCTCCTTTAAATACTCACAATCTCAAGATGAAATCTTGTTCTTTAGTCGGCTGTTCAACCTTCTAACATGTCGGCTGTAAAACCTTATACTTCGTCGACCAAGGTTAACTTTGTCGACTTCAACCACCTCTGCTGTTTTGTAGCTTTTCTCGCGTGACACTCAAACATGTCACGATATCGCTACACCTTTGTCTTCCGTACACCTTCTTTGGTTTGTTGTCACAAAATCGTGACACTACAGCCTTTGCTGACGTCATCATGAATCTTGTCACGAAATCATGATGCTCTAGACTTCAATGCCTTCTTCTCTGCTGTTGTCACAAAATCGTGACACCTTTGCCTCTTGCTAACGTCATCATGATTCTTATCACAAAATCACGATGCTCTGGACTTCAAAGCTTTCTTCTCCGCTACTGTCGCAAAATCTTGACACCTTTGCCTCTTGCTGACGTCATCATGATTCTTGTCACAAAATCACGATGCTCTAGACTTCAAAGCCTTCTTCTCCACTACTGTCATGAAATCACGACACCTTTGCCTCTTGCTGATGTCATCATGATTCTTGTCACAAAATCGTGACACCTCTTGCTCCTTCATCCTTTTCTTGGTTTGCACTAGCGAAAATGAAACATGTCGCAAAATTGTGATGCTTTCGCTGCCTTAAGCTCTTTCTTGTCAACTACTCATGAAACTGGAACATGTCGTGAAATCACGACGCTTTTGCCAACTGCAAGCTACCAACTCAACCTATCATGAAATCGCAACACTTTTTGCATCTGTACAACTTCTTCGAAACTTGTCACGAAATCGTGACACTTCCTGCAACTCAACACTGCCAACTCAACTTGTCACGAAATCGCGACACTTTCTGCATCTGTACAACTTCTTCGAAACTTGTAATGAAATCATGACACTTTTGCCCACTTTGCCTCTGCCTTCCTACATGTCGCGAAATCGTGACAGTTTTGGCCAAACTTTCTCTCTCCTCAAACATGTCATGAAATCATGACAGTTTTGCCCGTTCTGCCTCTGCCTTCCTGCATGTCACGAAATCATGATATTTTTGGCCAAACTCTCTCTCTCCTCAAACATGTCACGAAATCGCGACAGTTTTTCCAGCAGCCCTGCAAACTTTTTCTAACTTATCTTTTTCTAGATTTTTGGCAACTGGGCTACTCTGATTTTCTTGGAGACTTACTGACCAGCTGAAACCTTCATCAAAACACATCCTTAGACATAAAAACAAATTGCTCCAAGAACTCCTTGACATCAAAAACAACATCTACCAATAGCTCCTTGACATCAATGACAACAACTAAACTTAGGCAAATGCAATGTACTCAAGGTACCCAAAATTGCCAACACAATAGTTTTATTTTTCATGACTAATCTTATTACAATAAGTACATCTTGAAGATATCTTCACTTCTTTGTTACTCCTTTATTAATTTTTAAGTTCATTTATTTTCTTGATCAACTGATATAATCATTCGTATATAATTGAGGTGATTCTACCTTTGCTTCTTTCATAGGTCTATAAAAAATACTTTGACCAGCATTTGCTACCTTTTGAGAATAATTTTTGAGTTTACTCTCAATATTTCCATTAATTTCTTCTTCCATATTATTAGAATGTCTTTATAGAATTTATCCTTGTCATACTATCAATTTGTGATTCCTCAAGGATCTAAGCCATATTGATTCTTTTCTTCTAATCACTTTTTCATATTTTTAATATCCCTTGAATCGAGTATATTTCTAAACCATTTTGATTCCTTTAATCCTTTATACTTAATAAGTTTTTCCATAGTTTTTCTAATGTCGACTTCCTTGTAAATCCCTAGGGTTTTAAATAAAAATTTCTATATAATCTTCAACTTCTATTCTTTAGTATGAATACCTTATATTCTTCTCTAGGTATAAATGATCAACCAGTAATTTTTGACAAAAGTTTTAATTCTTCAAAATTATAGGTTGAATTCCTTTAATCTCTCAAAATTCAATAATACGGTTTCTAAATTTTGCAAATCTATATTGGTGTCAAATTCTTTACAACTCCAAAATCAGAAATCTAGAAATCTAGTAAAAACGTATTTGCAAACTTTATTTTCCTAAATTGATGTAGGAAACCTTATTTCTCCAAAACAAATTTTTTTGCAAATATTAAAATGCTTCAATTCACAAAATTTAAAATTCTCAATTACAAAACTTTTTCAAAACTTGAAATTAAGCCTTCAAGTATCTTCTATAGTTTCCAAAAATAATCAATTTGATTTCTAAGGTTTTAATTCTCACTTTAATATATTATATCTCTAATTACCTCATTAATTAAGGTATAAACCCAATTAATAAAATTACACGTTAGGCAAAATAATTATTTTCACCTTTATAACTCCAAACCTTATAAAAATCAATAATTAATATTTTAAACTTTAACTCTTGCAATGGCATCTAAATTCTTTGAAAAAAATTTGATCTTTTTCTACAAAAAACTTTGACATTCATTCTCAGTGGCTTTTCACTTCTTCTTGTTAATAGCTTTGAGGTTGTTGACGTCCTCCATGTAGAATCTTTAAATCTCTCTACCTTCTCCATGTGTGTGCTCCTTGAACACATTGGTCTTCTTGGTGAATGATCTTCTCCAAAATTTGCATGTCTTTACCTTCCTCTTGCTCCAAGTTAGAGCTTCTTATATTATCTAAATCATGTTCTCATTCAAGTTTTTTTCAATAGTAAACTCAAAATTCTAAATTTCTTTGACTTATTTCTACATATTCTCTAACCTCTCTATCCTCCAAGCTTTTATTTTCATAGATTCTTCACTCCCTCTTGCAAACGAATTTGAGACTCTTCAAATCCTCCATGTATGAGCGTATAAAGATCTCAATACTCTCCAAATGTGCACTTTTCTTCAGCTAATGGGCTTTCATGTCTCTATTTTTCTACACTACTCTCTTTAGGATTTGAATTCAAAATTGAAATTGTATCTCTCTCCTTCAAAAAATACCCATGCATTAAAAGGTACTTTAGATGTTTTGATTCCCCTCAAGGCAGTTGGAATTTTATTTTTGGAATTCCAAGTGGAAGATGGTGTTTATTCCTCTTCAAGTGAGTTCTCAAGTCCTCCTTCATGGTTTCTTGTTTTGTAATGCTCAATAATGAAATATTTTAAATCCTCCTCAACATGGAGATTTGCATTCAAAAATTTGGTATCCTATATGCACCCAAACATTCTATTTCCTTTGCATTCTAGAATGGTGAGTGCTTACAAATGACACGTGGTACTTCAAACTTGCTTAGTTAGAAAATATTTTCTTTAAAATTATTTTGATCTTTCTCCTTCAAAAATGATGTTCAACATACTCTTCTCCTTTCCTATACTTACTATTGATTATTATAAACAACTAGAGATGTTTGGACTTCTCTCTTCCAAATGGATCTTTATTTTCACTCTAAAATGGTTTTGTTTCTTGTTGCTTAATCTTCCTTTCTGTTGCCTCTTCAATATTGCTTGAATAATTTTATTTTCTAGTGATTATACTCACCATTGTGACATCTGACCTTCTCAAGAATATGGTACCTTTGTTGATGCTTAAGCTTCATTTATAATGGCAATTACACTTTTCTTGGAGCATATTTTTTTTTGGTATTTTAATCCTCCTTCTATGGCTTTTGGACTTCGTCTGAATTGTGCTCTATCTTCCTCTTCCAATGGTGATCTAGATTCTTCCCAACGATGGTCCTTCATTTTCACTCTGGATGATGCTCCTCTTCCTTACTTGATAATATTTCTTTGTGTGACCCTTAAGCTATATTTCCTTCTTCTCTCAATGTTTGATTTTTCTTCTTTCTGGACTATACTTTTATTGCTTTGAATATTTATTATTGTGCTCCTCTTCCTAGCATGTAGATCAAATTTATACTCCTCCTAACAGTCTAGATATTCCTACAGCTTTGTACAGGTTTAATGATGATGAAGATGAAGAACATGTGCTTATACTGAGAGGGGGGGTGAACAGTATACAATAAATTTTTTGCTTTTTAATCCAAATAGTAGCATCAACATTAATAAAGTAGTAAACATCACACAAAGCATCACACACATGAGAGACATCATTTTTACGTGGTTCACCCAAAGATGGCTACTTCCACGAAGAAAATATTTCTTATAAATTTTTCTCAAATAATATTTTGGGAATCCTTCCCAATTACAATGTTTATGGACCTCCATCCAAAGGAGATGTTGATCCCCTAAATCTAGTTTGTGGATCTCTATCCACAGGAGAACTCCTTCTCCTCTGCTCTGGTTGGTGATCCTCTAGAAGACTATTGCCTCCACTGCACTGGCTTGTGGATCTCTCTCCATTGAAGACTCTTGTCCCCACTCAGAAGACCTATCCTCACTACCCTGGCTGATGGATCTCTATCCACTGGAGACTACTATCCTCTCTGCTCTATCACCTCCAAAGCTCTATCTCAAATCTGCACTAAACATAGTCCAGTCGGTCTAGCACAAATCTGCTCAACAAGTCCACTCAAAACTTGCTCAAATCTGCTCAATAGGTCCACTCAAAACTTGCTCAAATATGCTCAATAGGTCCACTCAAACCTGCTCAAATTCTCAATAGGCCCACTCATAACCTTCAAATATGCTCAATAGGTCCACTCAGAACCTATCCAAATCTGCTCAACAAGCTCACACAGAACTTGTCCAAATATGCTCAATAAGTTCACTCAGAACTTAACCAAATCTATATTGCAAGCTTCCACAAGCTCACACAAAATCAGTCCACAAGTCTTCTCAAAGACTTGCCTCAAATCTGCTCAACAAGTCCACACAGAACTTGTCCAATCTCATAGAAACATAAAGAGAATTGTTAGAGACTCAATATGTTCTACACTCAATGCTCAATCACTTTCTCAACTCAAATCAGAATATAGAATAGTTTGTTTTATGGAACTTGAACAATCACTTCATACATCCACTTGACTAGGCTCAACCAACTCTACTCAACCAATTACTCAATGAAACAACCCTTGCTCACAAACCCTAGTCCAAGCATATAACCACCAACTCAAAATATTTCCAACAATGCTCAACAACAAATCTCACATAACAATGATACTCATGTTCTTTTCAAACCCTAGTTCAAGTTCTTTGCACAACTCACTTCAACAACAATGCTTATAAAACAAGGTTTTAATCACAACACTTAATTCCAGAAAACCTTGAAGCATTAACTCAAACACTTTCGAAAAGGAAACCCTAATCAAATCCTTTTCACTCCAAACTTTATTTTCTAGTAAGCCAATCAATCAACTCAACCAAGGAAGAATTTGCCCATACCTTTTTGCTTGACAAGGAGTTGATCTCACAAATCTGCCACACTCACAATTACTTCTTTTCCAATCTCAATAAGGGTTAGAAGATAATAATTTCCTCAACAAAACACAATACAAAATGATATCAAAATTACACCTTATCACTCCAACTTAAATAATATTCAACACCTTCACAATAATCTTCTTTAACACAAAAACCCCTTATTAAAATTAAAACAATACTCAAAAGTCTTAATCCTTCAATATGCCAATATAGTAATTTAAGACTTTATTAAAAATAATTAAAAACAAAACTTCCTTATTAATCCAAATGATAATTTTCATCTACCACCACTATCCAATAAACACCCTTTCTAAAAAATTCCACTAACAAACCTTATACCTCCCAACTTAGGCAAATAAAAAAATTTAATGTAAAATATTTACCTTACCTTTGGAGGGATTTGAACCCTCAATAATGCCCATGATGTATGCCTTAGTCATGGCTTCAAAATTTGCATGAGCTACGTGCTCGTTTGAGATAAATGAAGCACCACGTGCTTCAAAATGTATCATGCTCTTCTCCCTTTGCAAAAATGTGCACCTTTGGCACCTTCAACCAACACACCTGCCAATGCACACTGTCATGTTTTGAACGTTGGCTCCTTTGCCAAAAAATGTTTTACCACCTATCCACTTGCCACTAGGCCAAGCTACTTGGTTGTTCTTCGACCATTCGATGCCTTCTACTTTTTGATTCGTTGGCAATTCAAACATGAAATTTGTAATCCTTCTCACGAGCTCTTCTTTAAATATTTGTATGCAATTTTAATCGATCGAGCAAGGATAAAGTTTAATGCCCTTTGGGCATAGGTATTTATATTAATTTCCTCCATGCTTTGTAAAATATCGGTGCCTTTGAAACTTTCATTACCATGATATGTCGGAAAATATTAGACCCTTGATAAAGTGCTTTAAACATTTTAAACTCCAAACCCATCTTTGGGTATTGTAAAATATTAAATTTATAAATATTTTACTTTGGGATTTTAACTATATCACTTTAATATTATAATATCAAATATTATAATATTATATCCTTTTAAGATTATAATATTATTGCTTCCTTCTCATTGCATACCATGGTGTAAATAATATTTATTTATAAAATTTAAATTCTCATTGAATTTAAATAATTTATAAAATAAATATTATATCTCCTTTTTAACTTTGCACTGATTCTCTTGACCTTTGGCCTTCTTCCTGGATATCAAATGACAACTTTGACAACTTTGTTTCTTGACGAAGTCCTTGACATTAATATTGACTTCATTTCTTGACATCAATGACAACTTTAACTTTTAGGACTCAAAATGTCCAACAATCTCCCCCTTTGTCATTGATGGCAACCCAAAAATGTTTTACCAAAAACTTGACTTCTTCTTTGCTGCTTCCCCTGGGACATTGCTCCCCCTGGCTCAATGCTCTCTCAAATATCAAATCTCTCCCCTATACTCAAATCTCTCCCCCTTTGACATCAATGGCAAAGGGTCACCTTTGGGGCTCGGGGCTAAGAATGAGCCTCTTAGCTTAGCCCCTCCCCCACCTTCTGTTAAGGTGGTTAATTCTGGGGTGGGAGTCTCACTCCCAATTTTCCTCGAAGATACTCAAAAGTTTCCTTTGAAAGTGGCTTAGTGAAAATATCTGCTATCTGTTCCTTTGTAGTGACATATTCCAATCTGACCTATTTATCTGTCACCTGTTCTCTCAAAAAATGATACTTAATCGGAATGTGCTTTGTCTTGGAGTGCATTACTGGATTTTTTGAGATACTTATGGCACTTGTATTATCACATAGTATAGGAATGGGCTGATCATGCTTTATCTTGAAGTCTTCTAGAGTTCTCTTCATCCATAACACTTGTGTACAACTGGCTACTACTGCAATGTATTCTGCCTCTGCTGTAGATAAAGATATTGAAACCTGCTTCTTACTTAACCAAGAGACTAGACATTCTCCAAGAAAGAATGCTCCTCCACTTGTGCTTTTTCTGTCATCAATGCTGCCAGCCCAATCTGCATCTGTATAAGTTGTTAGTGTGAAACTGTCACTTTTGGGATACCAAAGCCCAAAATCCATAGTCCCTTTTAGATACCTAAAAATTCTTTTTACTGCTGCCACATGTGTTTCCTTAGGTGTTGCTTGAAACCTTGCCACTAATCCCATTGACTGTACTATGTCTGGTCTTGTAGCTGTAACATATAATAAGCTGCCAATCATAGATCTGTATAATCTCTGATCTGCCTCTGGAGATTCATCATCCTTACTCAACTTGCATCCTGTGACCATGGGAGTACTTACCGGTTTACAATCTTCTAACCTGAATTTCTTTAACATTTCCTTTATATACTTGGCTTGAGAGAGAAACACTCCCCTTTCTGATTGTGAAATCTGAAGTCCAAGAAAGAAGGACAATTCACCAAGCATAGACATCTCAAATTCTTTTTGCATATTCTTAGCAAAATATTTGCACATCTTATCATTGTTTCCTCCAAAAATTATGTCATCAACATAAACAACCACTATTAGAAGATCATTCCCTTCATTTTTGATATATAAATTATTGTCTGCTATTCCTTTTCTGAATCCCTGTTCCTGAAGATACTTATCCAATCTTGAGTACCATGCTCTAGGAGCCTGCTTTAAACCATACAATGCCTTTTTCAATCTGCATACCTGATCTGGTTTATCTGCTAGTATGAATCCCTCTGGTTGTTCAATATAAACCTCTTCTTCTAGAACCCCATTTAGAAATGTTGACTTGACATCCATCTGATATACCTTGAAGTTCTTGAAACTTGAGAAGGCTAAAAACATCCTTATAGCTTCAAGTCATGCAACTGGAGCAAAGGTTTCATCAAAGTCAATTCCTTCTACCTGTGCATAACCTTTGCATACTAACCTTGCTTTATTTTTGACCACTTGTCCATCTTCATTCAATTTGTTTCTGAATACCCATTTTGTGCCAATCACATTTTTGTCCTTTGGTCTTGGAACAAGTTCCCATGTTTTGCTCTTCTCTATCTGATCCAATTCCTCATTCATTGCTTTAACCCAAAATTCATCCTCACTTGCCTGAGTGAAGTCTTTTGGCTCAATCTTAGATAGCAAAGAAAAATTTGCTTGTTGAGATGGTTTTATTATTCTTCTCCTTGTCTGTCTTTCATCTGGATCCCCGATGATCTGTTCTTTTGGATGATGTTTCTGTACATACCTGGAAGGAGTTTTAGGAAGAAGTCTTTGTGTTTCTTCTTCATATTTATCTGATTCCTCACAAAATTCTTCTTGACAACATCCATCTTCTTGATACACAGTTTGTTGAACTGGTTCTCTGGAATCTATCTTCTCATCAATTGTTACATTTATACTTTCCACCATAGTGCGTGTTCTTTTGTTGAAGCATCTGTAGGCTTTACTCTTTGTGGAATAACCAAGAAAAATTCCCTCATCACATCTTGGATCAAACTTGCCCAAGTTTTGATCTTCCCGTCTTATGTAACATTTGCTTCCAAAAATTTTGAAGTGTTTTACAGTGGCAGGTCTTCCTTTCCAAAGCTCATATGGAGTCTTGTGATGATTTACCCTCAATTGAGCCCTAGTGATTATGTATACAACTGTGTTTACCGCTTCTTTCCAAAAACCATCTGATAACTTAGATTCATTTAACATAGCTCTAGCCATGTTTTCAATAGTCTTATTCTTCCTTTCAACTACCCCATTTTGTTGAGGAGTTCTTGTTGCTGAGTACTCTCTCTTGATTCCATGTTGTTCATAAAATTCTACAAATTCATTTGAAGTAAATTCTCCTCCTCTATCAGATCTTAGACACTTAATCCTTTTGCCTATTTCATTTTCAACCAATTCCTTGAATGCTTTGAATTTTTCAAAGGCCTCTGACTTCTCTTTTAGGAAGGTTACCCAAACCATTATGGAATAATCATCTATAAACAACATAAAGTAACTCTCACCCTGAATACTTTGTGTTCTGGTAGGACCACACAAATCAGTATGTATTAGGCTCAATGGCTCAGATGACATATAACCTTTTGACTTAAAGGTTGTCCTAGTTTGCTTTCCATGTTGACATGGTGCACAAATTGTGTTTTGAGGTCTTCTTATTTTGGGTAAATCTCTAACTACCTATTTATTGCTTATATTGACTATGTTGTCAAAATTCAAGTGACCCAATCTTCTATGCCACAACCAACTCTCATCTTCTTGTGATAGAAAGCACTTTTCCCCTTTGATCTCATTGAGCATGTATAAGTTGTTTGGAGTTCTTCTTGCATTGGCAATGATTTTTCCAGTTTCTATTTTCCTTATCTCACATCTATCTGGATGGAAAGTAACCATGTATCCTTGATCACAAAGTTGACTTATACTCAACAGATTGTGTTTTAATCCTTTAACATACAAAACATTCTCTATTCTTGTTTTCCCATTGTCTAAACTTAGAGTTCCTCTTCCACCAATCTTTGTTGATCCATTATCACCAAAACTTATTGATCCTCTATTTGTTTCTTTTAGTACAATGAATTTATCTTTGTCTCCTATCATGTGACTAGAGCAACCACTATCAAGATACCATTGTTCTTCTTTATCCTGAGCATGAAGGGTTGTTTGCACTAACATTGATCTACCCTTAACATTTTTCTTTTCATCTTTCCTAGTTGTTGAAATTGTTTTTCTAGACTCAGGAAGTATCATTTTACACCATCTAGCCTTGTGCCCAAAATTATTGCATTTGTAACATATAACATCATCATCCATGAGAGGTGCAAAGGAATTGAAATTTCTATTGTATCTTGCATGATGAATACAGTGTACAACTCTATGACCATATTTATTGCAAGAAAAGCAATGACCATGGAAGAAATTATGTAACCTATTTGGATGTCTTGAAATTTGTGGAGAAGTCATCTTCCTCTTGTGATTAACTCTTATCCAAGGTTCTCCTTTGCTTTCTTCCTTTCTGATATCCTTTGCTTGCTTATCCTTGTTTGAGGTTTCTGCTTTCTGAAGACTTGATTCCTCTTTCTGTTTCTCATATTATGTATCTTGTAGTACCTTGGTCCTTTCAACTTTATTCCTTAGGTGAACAATTTCTGCTTCCAATATTTCACATTCTTTTTCCCTGGCTCTTAATAGATCTGTCATATCTTGCTCAATATTCTTTCCTTCTTCCACCCTAATCTTGAGATCTGTGAGATTTTGTATAAGTTCCATCCTTGCTTCTTCATCTTCTTGAACTTGTTCCTTCAAACTTGAATTCTTCTCTCTAAGTCTTTCCAATTTTCTGAGAGCAACAAAGAATTCTTCTTTTATGTCAAACATAGTCTCTTCTTCATTTTTTGAAGTCATGTGTGCTATTGATGGATCCTCTTCCAAGTTGTTAGTCTTTTCACGGAGAGACCCACTCTGATACCAATTGAAGAACATGTGCTTATACTGAGAGGGGGGTGAACAGTATACAATAAAACTTTTTGCTTTTTAATCCAAATAGTAGCATCAACATTAATAAAGTAGTAAACATCACACAAAGCATCACACACATGAGAGACATCATTTTTACATGGTTCACCCAAAGATGGCTACTTCCACGAAGAAAATATTTCTTATAAATATTTCTCAAATAATATTTTGGGAATCCTTTCCCAATTACAATGTTTATGGACCTCTATCCAAAGGAGATGTTGATCCCCTAAATCTAGTTTGTGGATCTCTATCCATAGGAGAACTCCTTCTCCTCTGCTCTGGTTGGTGATCCTCTAGAAGACTACTGCCTCCACTACACTGGCTTGTGGATCTCTCTCCACTGAAGACTCTTGTCCCCACTCAGAAGACCTGTCCTCACTGCCCTGGATGATGGATCTCTATCCACTGGAGACTATTGTCCTCTCTACTCTGTCACCTCCAAATATCTATCTCAAATCTACACTAAACATAGTCCATTCGGTCTAGCACAAATCTGCTCAATAAGTCCACTCAGAACTTGCTCAAATTTGCTCAATAGGTCCACTAAACTAAATATCCTCAAATTCAATAGTCCACTAACTCTCAAATTCTCAATAGGTCCACTAGAACTTGTCCAAATATGCTCAACAAGTCACACTAGAACTTGTCCAAATCTGCTCAATAAGTTCACAAACTTACCAAATTATTGTAAGCTTCCACAAAACTCACCAAATTAGTCCCAAGTCTTCTCAAAGACTTACCTCAATTACTTAACAAGTCCACATAGAACTTGTCCAATCTCATAGAAACATAAAGAGAATTGTTAGAGACTCAATATGTTCTACACTCAATGCTCAATCACTTTCTCAACTCAAATCATAATATAGAATAGTTTGTTTTATGGAACTTGAACAATCACTTCATACATCCACTTGACTAGGCTCAATCAACTCTACTCAACCAATTACTTAATGAAACAACCCTTTCTCACAAACCCTAGTCCAAGCATATAAAAACCAACTCAAAATATTTCCAACAATGCTCAACAACAAATCTCACATAACAATGATACTCATGTTCTTTTCAAACCCTAGTTCAATTTCTTTGCACAACAACTCACTTCAAAAAAAAAATTATAAATTTATGTTTTAAAACCTAACTCAAGTTCTTCACACAATCAATGACTTCAACAACTATGCTTATAAAACAAGGTTTTAATCACAACTCTTAATTCCAGAAAACCTTGAAGCATTAACTCAAACACTTTTGAAAAGGAAACCCTAATCAAATCCTTTTCACTCCAAAATTTATTTTCTAGTAAGCCAATCAATCAACTCAACCAAGGAAGAATTTGCCCATACCTTTTTGCTTGACAAGGAGTTGATCTCACAAATCTGCCACACTCACAATTACTTCTTTTCCAATCTCAATAAGGGTTAGAAGATAATAATTTCCTCAACAAAACACAATACAAAATGATATCAAAATTACACCTTATCACTCCAACTTAAATAATATTCAACACCTTCACAATAATCTTCTTTAACACAAAAACCCCTTATTAAAATTAAAACAATACTCAAAAGTCTTAATTCTTCAATATGCCAATATAGTAATTTAAGACTTTATTAAAAATAATTAAATTCAAAACTTCCTTATTACTCCTAATTGATAATTTTCAATTACCACCACTATCCAACAAACACCCTTTCTAAACAATTCCACTAACAACCCTTATACCTCCCAACTTAGGCAAATAATAAAAATTTAATGTAAAAATATTTACCTCACCTTCGGAGGGATTCGAACCCTCAACAATGCCCATGATGTACACCTTAGCCATGGCTCCAATAACCGCATGAGCTACATGCTCATTTGAGATAAAGGAAGCACCACGTGCTTCAAAATGTATCACGCTCTTGCCCCTTTGCAAAAATATGCGCCTTTGGCACCTTCAACCAACATGACTGCCAAGCACAACCATCACATTTTGAACGTTGGCCTCCTTGCCTACAAACATTTTACCACCTACCCACTTGCCACTAGGCCAAGCTGCCCAGTTGGCCTTCGACCATTCGATGCCTTCCACTTTTTCTATTCGTTGGCAATTCAAACACGAAATTCGTAATCCTTTTTTCATGAGCTCTTCTCTTCACAATTCGCATGCAATATAATCGATCGAGCAAGGATAAAGTTTAATGCCCTTTGGGCATAGGTATATATATTAAATTCCTCCATGCTTGTAAAACATCTGCTCCTTCGAATGCTTTCACCACCATGAGACGTCGATGAAGGTTAGGACCTTGATAAAGCGCTTTGAATATTTTAAACTCCAAACCCATCTTTGGGTATTGTAAAATATTAGATTATAAATATTTTACTTTGGGCTTTTAACCAAATCACTTAATATTATAATATCAAATATTATAATATTATATCCTTTTAACCATTATAATATTATTGCTTCCTTCTCATTGCATACCATGGTGTAAATAATATTTATTTATAAAATTTAAATTCTCATTGAATTTAAATAATTTATAAAATAAATATTATATCTCCTTTTTAACTTTGCACTGATTCTCTTGACCTTTGGCCTTCTTCCTGGATATCAAATGACAACTTTGACAACTTTGTTTCTTGACGAAAAACCTTGATATTAATGTTGACTTCATTTCTTGACATCAATGACAACTTTGACTTTTAGGACTCAAAATGTCCAACAGAAGATGCTTCGGTTTCAACTCAAAAAATCTTAAACTTCAATGAATCCTTCTTACTACCTTCAACATCGGCTATGGTGCACACTTATCATGTTATAGATAAGCTTTGAAAGATGATTTTAAACAATAATCTTGCAATTATTTTATGAGATTTATTATATGCTTATTTATTGTCCAAATTTATCTAAAAATTATAGCTTTACTCCTCCAAATGTTGTCCAAAATATGCCTTTTTTTCCTTTCAATATACTATACAAAAATACTAGAATTTGTACCTCTTTTATCTTATACAAATGCTGCCCAAATTCACAGTATAAAAACCTCCAAAGTTTGCTCTAAAATTCTGACTTCTTCTCCTCTATATTGCTATCCTAAAATAGTCTCTAACTCCTCCAATCTGTTGTCTTAATTTTTTTTCAAGACTTCCTTCAAATTGCTATTCAAGGGCACTTCAAAATATTTCTAAATCTTCTTCAATTTGCAGCTCTATGTCACCTCCAATTTTTTGTCCAATGACTCTTCAACTTCTGTCATGAAAATAAAAAATCTTCTCCTCCACAAATCAGCCTTCAAAACTTCAATGGCTATCTCCAAAAATATCAATTTGGTGACCTCTTCTTTCCTCTATCTCCTTTTTAGATTTTTATGAATTCTATCTTCAAATTTGGCCTCTTTTTCAAGATTCTGAATGTCTTGAAGTCTTCAAATAATACTTTCTCAAATTTGATAAACTTATTTCCAAAACTCTTCTTCTTTTGGGCTTCTTGTTAGATGGTGACAATTGTTCCAAATTCCTCTTTCCAAGAGATTCTCCTATTTGCAATATTCTTCCTCAAAATTTATTCAAATCTTCTTCAATGGCCACTTCTTCAACTTCTCAATAGGGATTCTCTAGACTTCTTCTTTCTCCTTCAAAATTTTCTTGAAACATCTTCTCTTGGGTTTCCAAAATTCTTCAATCTTCTATCTCCTTTCTCAAATCTGCATTGGGAACCTCATCTCTTAGGTCTCCTATTTCTTCAATCTTTAAAAGGGCTTCTTTGACTCTTTCTCTCTTCTCAATATTTAATTTTAAGTCTTCAATATTCAATGGGGACCTCTTCTCTTGGGTCTCCTCATTCAATATTCAATATCCAATGGGACCTCTTTCTTGGACCTCCTTAATCTTCGATATCTACTCTTTTGCTACAACACAAAACTCGTCCCTGCATGAGGAAAGCACATAGAATTTCAAGCATTCAAATATGAAATTATTCTCCATCTATTATATGAAGCTTCTCAACTTCTAAGAACTATTTTTTTGCAACAAACACTTAGACAACAACAATCAACCAAATCTATAAAATTGTAAAATCTATAAACTTCACTAGTTATCCTTCAATCTAGTGAAAAGAAATATATCTTGAGTCCTAGTCTTCATGAGTTTTCCTACAACCTTGTGGAAATACTCTAACCAAATTGCAATCTAAAATGTTCTTATAACTATCAACCTTTTGAATAGGACCTCTTTCTTGGGTATCTTATCAAGGTCTATCTTCAAGACCCATAAATTTCCTTCTATTCCAAATTTTCTCTTGGAATATGTCAATTAAATTGCTAGTCTTCACTGTTTCTCCTTCGACATAGTGGAAAATACTATCTTCTCTCGTTTTCGTTTTCCAGAGGTAATTTTCTTCAACTTCATTGGTTTCTCCTTAACTAGTGGAAATATCCTTTGAAACTTTTAAAAGTATGTGCAAGATAAAACGTTGTTGTAGCTCTGATACCATTGTTAGCTTTTGATGCTAATACTTAAAGTAAAATAACCACAAGATCTAAAATAAAGTTGCAATATAAAATATAAATTAATTGAAATATTCTAAATATATAAAACTCATAAATAACTTATGAAACAACTCATAAAATTGATATTAATAAATGCTCACAAAAATAGTAATTTGATACAATAAAAATCTCAATCACTTACATAGCTTCACTATAACAGTGAATATATAGCCTTCCTATAATGACTCTTGGATGGATATGACTCTTCTATACCCTGTGACTCTTGGCTATCACTCTTCCTGAGACCCTTCACTTTCCTACTCTATGGACTTATGCACATGGAAATATTATACATATTTACATTATTGAATACTTATCACATTCTAATAGTGCTTGTGCATTTATTACATTGCATAAAGTAATCACTCAAATACTCACTTAAGACACTCAACCTAATCTAACCATGTACCTATGGTGGTACATTGATAAGTACCAAATAATATATTATCTAACACAATCAACACAAGAGAATATAAATAAAAACAATATTTCCATTCAATTAAATATTAAATAGAAAGGTAAATGACAATATGGGAAGAAGGGTTGTGCTTCAATCACCACACATTTTAAAATCTAGGAGAGCAATATCACTTATGAGAAGCAAAATATATCAATTTTTATCCTAATTTTATAATTACGAAGCATAATGTAGGTTTCAAAGAGTGTAGCTCTATTATCATGGCTAAAATATGTTTATAATGGAATCCATGGCCCTTGTTTATCATAGGAATTTACCCCCGAGTTACTTAGTGTGAGAAACTATTAGTCCTAGCAAAAGTTAAAAATTGGAGGTCTCTCTTACAAAATGATGAATCTCTAAATGTTACATGTCTCTAGTAGGCTTAGAATGGCAATGAATTATGGACCCACTATATTCTAAAATATCACTTTCCATAGATAAGGGTAAGTCAAAAGTGAGTAGGAGGCATGATCAGGAAGTAATAAGCATGAGTAGGAAGTAGAAAGCAAAGTACAAGAAAGGAGAGAGCACAAATTCTTGTTTTAGATATTAGGAGAAAATAAAAAACTAAAGAATTCAAGTGAAGAAAATATAGAAAAAATGGTAGAAAATTCATATTTTAAAGTCCTTCCTAGAAGTAAGGATGCCCTAATTGGAAGTATAGATGCCCTAGTTAGCAATAAGAGGAAGAGCAGTTCTATGGCAAACCTTATCTAGGTAGTAGATAATACATGAGAAGTGATTATCAAGGATAAGATAATCGGGAATCATATAATGGTTCTTAAAACTAGAGGGTTAATATGTATGTTCCATGGATACTAGCCAAGTTTTTCAAAGATTTAAAATCAAATCAAGTGGAAGTGGGGATTCAATTCAAATTACTCCATGAATTTTATTTGAAAATGATGTTGCCTCGGTATCTCCTCTAGTTCAAAAATAAAAGATAAAATAATGAATGGTGGACCTTGGTTTAGGGGTAAAGATGTTTGAATTTTTAATATTTACTAGAAAACATAACAAATCATATATTCACCACCATTGAGTCCAAAAAGGATCTAAGAATAATTTTAAATTTAAGATAATAATAGTAAACAAAGATAGAGAGAGAGAGAGAGAGAGAGAGAGATTCTACAAGAAGTAAAAGGTGGGTGTTCGTAGGCACCCTAATATATCATATTTTAATCACACTTATGATGCAAATGATTCATCATTTAGGGGTATTTATAGTGATACCAAAACCCCAATGAGAGGTTAACCTCAAGTCAACATTGACTTGACCTTGAGGTTAACTTACAATAAAATAATAATAAATTACACCCTTTAAGCAAGGTTATCCACAATGATGGATTAACCAATATTACTAAGAGTAAAATATTAAATGTTCCCTTAGGATTATATGAACATACCCATAGGCTTACATAATCACAAACCCATAGGCTACATTAATAGTTCTCATAAACACTTCTTCACACTTTTGACCTTTGACTAACAAGATAAAATTACACATATGTCAACACCTCTATAATCTGAGTTGAGGGGTCCAAGAAGAGAAGGCATTAGAGGTGACACCTCCCTCATAATGGATTATCTAATGGTCCTTTGCTTTTCCATATTCATCCTCATCTTCATCATTAGAAAACTTGTGTCTAGCCCTCAAGAATTTTGTCTCAATCTTCTTCAACCTTGTAATGCAATTTTTGATGGAGTGTCCTCTTTTATAATACTTGAAACTACTTGAATTCTTTAAAACCTTATACTTACCCTTGGGAAAATAATCCTTAGATTCTATTAATTTGAAATATTCTGGATGAGCTTGTGTATAAGAAAGTGCTACACAATTTTTTATTACAACTTCACAATGGATTAGAATCTTGAAAAGTCCTTCAAGAGAGATGGGTTGTGGATTCTTGATAGTCATAGCATTCACATAAATAACCAATAAAACTTTATGAAAAGGAGAATAAATATTGTAAGTAATATAATTGGTATATTCTTCACCACTCTTTACCTTACCTACCATAGCTAGATAAGATTTTAGAGATTTAAAGTGAGATATGTAGATAAAATTTTGAAATTGGAAAGCTTTATATCTATTCTATTAACTTCATTATCACTTATTTTTCATAGATATATTTTAAAGTAGACCATACCTTAACAGGATCAATTTTATCTCTAATGTGGAAAAGTACATCTTGTTCCACTAACATGAAAATGAGTCTAAGATATTTTCTTATCGAGTGCATGATCATTGAGACCTTCTAATTCATTAAAAAATATGAAATAGAGATTCATAATTTTGAGTAATATTACCATTTGAATTGAAAAGGTACCATAATATTTACCATTGGGGTGAGTAGCATACCCTAAGGAATACATTTAGCACACAAGACCTTAAATAGAATTGTAATAGTTTTTTAAATTGATGTCACCACTATGTAGAGCTTAATAAAATGTATGGGATATAAAAAATGGCTACAAACACTTCTATACACAAAAATAATGGCCTCCAAAATATTTCATATATTAGAAATTCAAATTTAAAAAATAAAATTTCAAAACATTAAATTAATTTAATTGAATTAAATTCTACCACTTGGCATGAATGGATTGTGTACTGCACTTTTAACCAATAAATCATAGTTTGACAAGTTAATATTTTAGATTAGCTAGTTTTACCCATTCATGTATATATATATATATAATATTAATTATTTGAAGCCAATAGGGCTTGAATTGTTTACCTTTCCTAAGAAAGTGGTAAACCTTATCAATGTGTTATATGTGTGACTTGAAAAACACCCTATAGTTGTCTTGTAAAGAAGTTATGTTTACCTTTCAAAAGAAGGAGCATTAGGTTTCAAACCCTTCACCTATATGTAAATTATATTCAATTGTTATGCCATGCCACTTGGCTTAGTAATTAGATCCATAAAAAAAACTTTCAACTTCATTGGGGTCAACTACATACAATGATCTTAGCTTGTGAGCACATAACAATACTATCAACATTTTAAAAATAACCTTAAAGGGATTTAAACGTATACCATGATCTCAAAAAATAATGAGACTAGGCATTGCACCACATGCATGGCTTAAATATTGATGAAGAGAAAATTCCATATGATAGATACCTTTGAAAATAGCTACAAGAGAGGTGTTTATGGAAATTAGACCATTGATGCCTACTTATCAAAGCAATAATCCAACCATTGTGCCATAGCTTTGATTTATCTTCTCAATATAGGATGCTCCATTTTTGGGGTCAAGGATGGCACATACACCAAATATTGCATCTCTTGTGAGAAATGCCCTCTCAAAAGGCTACACCAAAAAGAGTGCTTCTCAAGAATTGTGCAACTAATTTCTTGTCACCAGAATGCTTAACCACTAAATTTCTCTATTAGATGTGGAAGAGAGCAATTGAAGGTCCAAGAAGGTACATTAACAGAGCAGAAAAGAGATAAGATTTTATGTAGATGGTGTCAAACCCATGATGTTGAGTGGACCAATTAGGGTTCAAACCAGTGTACTTTCTCCACACACAAATAGAGAATAACATATGGAAGTGAAAGGAAAGGAAATAGGTGTGGAGATGGGTCATATGAATACACATGGACATGTGCATATGATGAGGAGCTAGAGGAAAATCACTCACACAAATACACATGCATAAAAAAAGTGGAAAAGTTCTTGGAGCCCTTTTTTAGAAGTTAAAAAAAAATTGTTTAAAAGAACATATTTGAAGAAACTTATTATTAGCTTCTAAAAATCCTCCCTTATTTGAAGTGATGCAACTTCATCCTTTTCTCGAATACAATGTTTGAATCTACAATATTTTTTATAAATGTATTAAAACATACACTCACCACAGTTAAGTCAAAAAAGGATGCAAGAGCAATTTGAAGATAGCAAGTAAACAAAAATGAGAGAAATAGATGGAGAGACACAACAAGAAGTGGAAGGTGGGTGCCCATATGAACCCTAATATATCATATTTTATTCACATTTATGATGCAAATGATTTCTCATTGAGGGCTATTTATAGTGATACCAAAATCCCAATGAGAGGTTGACCTCAAACCAACATTGACTTGACTTTGAGGTTAGCATACAATAAAATAATAATAAATTAAACTTGTAAGTAAGGTTATCCATAAAGGTGGCTTAACTAATAATACTAAGGGTGAAATATGAAATGTGACCTTAGGATTACATGAACATGCTTGTAGGCTTACATAAATGATAGATTCCCATTAGACTTACATAATCACATGCTCGTAGGCTATATTAATAGTTATCATAAGCACTTCCTCATAGTTTGAGATTTTGCCTAACAAGATTATATTATACATTCTTCAACAAGAAGCATTATATTTAATGCCATGGAGTAAATTTTTTTTATGGAGACAAACACTATTAAAAGTATTCTAGTATGGATTAGTCTTTTTGGTTTTCCTTATCAACTCATCAATAATGAGGTTTTTAAGAATATTATAAATACTCTAGGTGAATTCATCTAGGAGGGACCAACTAGTAAGGAGAGAAGACATGTTGTATACACTCAAATATGTGTTTCCATGGATATTTTTTAAAAAATTATTGCAATCCATTAGGATTAAATTTGAATAAATAGAATGAGATCAACAAGTGTATTATGAAAATATTACATTCCAATGTCTAAAATATCATGAGACCATACACAAGGTAAGATATTGCAAAGTAAAAATTATGGAGAAAGAGATGGAAAATTTTGGGCATGAAGCCAACTTCAACATGAAACAAGGAGATCATATAACAAGAGAAGTATGGCAAAATCAAGGATATTCCACTCCTAAGGAAGTGGTAAGAAAAATCCCTCTACATCATAAAATGGAAAAGGCCATTATAGTTCACTTAAATCAACCACTAGAACAAAAAATGACACAAGGGTTGAGGAAGTATATTGTGCAAGATCAAATACAAGAGAAGATGGAGAGGTAAACTTTAAATAGAATAAGGTGAATGAGGTCAAGGTTAATCTAGGTTAGAAAGGTAAATTTTCAAGATAATAAGGTGAAGGAGGTAAAGGTTAATCCATGTAAATCATCTTCATTTTCCTCAAGTAGCATAAAATATTCTCCTTACAATAAAAATGAAAGTAGTATAGAGTGTATCCATTGCACTTTTAGGTTTAAAGAGCATCACTTCTAAGTAATGACTATGGAGGATCACCCATACAATTTAGGATTTTTGGAAAAACATAAATAAAAAGTGTTTATGAGCTATTCCTTTTATTTTAGATTATTTAGGGTAACATAAATCTTTAGAAGATAAGTCTCATTATAAACAATATGGAAAAATAATAGATATTGATGAAAATGAAAGCATTGGTGGAAATTAAAAAAGGAGAGGAGAACCATCAAAGGATAAACAAAGAGAAAATAAAAATCAAAGGGATATTGATTTGGGAAGCCAAAAAAAACATCATAGATGTTAACAAGAAGTGAGGCTATGCCCACTAATAAAAATAAAAAGTTATAATGATAAAATGATATCATGGAATAATAGGGGTATGAATAAGACTACTAAAAATTATTTATTGAGGAATTAATAGGTTGTTATAGTCCTAAGTTTAATTTAATATAAGAAACAATATTAGGTAATGAGGAATGTAAGGATGCTTTTTAAAAGATTTACAATATGGGTGATTGTCTGGTCAATTATTCTATAGGAGCTTCAAGTATTATTGCAAAAATATAAGATAAACACAAATGGGATGGACAATTATTAGAAGCAAAAAGTAATTGGGTTGGTCAACTAGTTTGTAAGAAAGAGAAGAAAATCAAACCTAGGGTTATAAATGTGTATACTCCAACTATAGTTACTCCTTTTGAAATATGTTGAAAGGACCTTAGCTTATTTTTTTCTAATATAAGTATTATTCGTAATTGTAATCTATGGATTCTTGGGGAGACTTCAACATAATTTTACCTTCTTTGGGAAATAAGGGTGGCGCTCCATGATGGTATAAATCAATGTAATATTTTACTTCATTTGTCAATTCAAATAGCCTTTGAGATGTTAGTCCTTTAGGTTTTCAATATAGATGGGATAAATGATGAGAATCTAAACAAGAAGCTAGAATTTGCATTAATATAAGTGCTTAAATTAGCACATAAAAAAAACACTAACAAAACAACTAAATCTAGTAGATTTGATCAAAGATGAAACTGTCAACCAGGTAGAGCAAATATACGTAACAAGAAAACAAACCTATCTCTAGAAATAATCTAACAAATTTGAGATAATCGTGAGTTGTAGAAGCTTCATGTTACATAAGAAATAAATTAAGCCTTAGATATTAAATATAAACTTAAGCCTAACCTATTACATAAGTTTTATCACAAATAATCCTAGAAATAAACTAATCCTAAGACTAATAAATGATGTCCTCATCATAAATCCCCACAATAGAAGTATTGGACTCCAATTATTTTACAAGAAGTACCAAAAACTAAATACAAGGGCAATGATACCAATAAGTATCAATGATGGAATGAAATATTTGGTCACAACTCTATTGGTAATCTAGGAAGGAAGTTAATGAGGACCAATGGCCTACTGCTAAGTTTGTGGAGTCATCTACAAAATAGGAAGCTACCTAGCTAAAGGAAGCTACAAAGAATATGGATGCTAAATACCAAGAGGAGGTATAGTAGGAGTAGTAGGAGAAGGTGCTAATGGTTAAGGAGGGAGGACCCCTTTGTGAGGAGGAGGTGGTGCAGTTTGTGTTGGTGTGTCTTATAGTCTGCTAAAGATTAATGTAATATTTTGTGTTTGAGTGGATTAGAGCTAAAGTGTGGTAGGCTTGATGCAATAAATGAGAAATATCTTATTTATGTGATGCAAGGTGTATGTGTTGTTATAAGTATCATACTAATCCCTTTTGCCATATTGATAGGGTTTGCTAATAATTAGACCACAACAATCCATCAGAGTCACATCGTAGGTGACTCTATCCATAAAATGTAGGCCAAATACAAAGGATACTATGCAAGTTTTTGTGATGTATGAGGTGGAACCATTATCCTTCCATCCAAGTGAGTATGGATAAGGATGTGGTTCCAAAGGTAGCTACAACCTATTGACTATGAATATTGCAATCAAATTATTTTGTGCATCATTATCAATGATACAATACACAAAAGAAAAAATATGAGTTAGGTGGGATTTCATGATAACTAATAGGAAGAAATCATTGGGGCAATGCCAAAGAGGTAGGTTCCCAAATTTTACCTTGTGCTTTTCTCATATTTTGGTTGAAAATGTACCAAAATTAAGAAATCAACATTAATGAACAAATACTTAGGTTAGCTACGAGATAGCTAGGACAACACAAAAAGTTTTATTAGGACTACCACATCACCTACGTGGTGGGCTTCATATGAGGTAATTTAAAATGGACTAGAAGTGTCCTAGAAGGCCCAAAAATCAAGGTCGACCAAGATTATCATTTTTGAAAAAATGATGGTCATGGTGCAACCTGGTGATCAAGGCTAAAAGGAAATTTTGATGATCATGGATCAAATCATGAATCTTAGAAAAATGGAGTGATTACAATTGATACTGAAAATCATAGAAAAAGGAAGTGAAAATGGTTGTGCACCAAAATGGGTAATCGTGATCTTGCCTAAATGGGATGATCCTTGCCTTGATTTTTAGTCATGGTTAAAGCCAATTATCATGGTACAAACCTTTTTTTGAGATTGATATTCTTATATGAATGATCTAACAGGATGAGGTTAGATGAGGTAAAGGATAGGGCTGAGGATGGGACCAAGACTGACACGATACCAAGGTCAATATTAGTGGAGTATCCAATGAGTTCCAAACTAGAGATGATTACCTATGGTAACACTAGGAGCCCTCATGGATGTAGGAGTGGCTTAGAAAATGGATGACCCCATAGGTTTATAAAAATATATGCTAGGTAAATCTAGATAGGGTAGCATATATACCATACATTTGGCCCTATCATTCATTGTGCTATGAGTTCATGTTAGTTTAGAATATGAATACCAATATATATGAAGTCTAGCACTAGATGAGGTGATCAAGACGATAGTGAACCTAGAGGATGTTAATTTTATCATTGTTTATCAATCATCGAGAAGCCCCTTGGATAGCCATGATAGAGGATACACAATAGGGTTATGCAAAATGGTGAATATTCACAAATTGGGTGAATATTAGGATTTTCAAAATTGAAAATTGGTGAATATGAGGACCCTCGACGTCAGCCCATTCGCCTAAAATTTTTAGGACCAATATTTTCTTAGGGTCAATTTGCCACAATATATATCTAAACATAGGCATATATGTACTCGTTGGAAAGCTCTTTTCAATCCTAATATAATTGTGATATTTTTATGAAGTTATAATGTGATTTAATAGGTCACAATTTATCCCAAATATGACCTTACTTTTTAGGTCTTCAAATGCCCCAAATTTTGGTGTGAAGATGATTGATTTGATTTGCTTAGGATTTGCCTTGATTCACCTTGATTTTTATTAGGATTCACCATTTTTTACAAGTACATTTTGAGTCCAACCCCTTATGCATAACCCTAATACACAATAGATGTTTGCAAAGTGGGCCATTAGGGAGAGACACTTGGATCAAAAACACACTATCATGTTAGAGTATAATCATACAATGATTGTCATACTATTTTCTATAATACATGGGAAACCTCCTCTTGTTAACTCATATGTTTTTTCACAAGGGCATGAATAAGATACCAACATCATTGATCTACCCATTATATCTGGATACATAGGATGGCCTTACTAATTTTATTTTACTATGGCTTGTATCAAATCTAGGACTATTAGGAACATACAATTCTTCTAGTATTATTGTTGTAGGTATGGATTTATGAGCATTTTAACATATATTGGTCCCAAAATTACCCTAGGATACAGCACCATGGGTTATCCTAGCAAGGTGTTGGAGGCACAATATAGGAACATCATGACCATAGGCACCATTGCTAACATGGATTCATAGGGGCCATATTATCTAGAACCCCTATCACCACCTATGATAGACTAGGCATTGGAAGTTATAGTAGCTTATAGAGGTGAGTCATGTGATCGTAGCACACAATCATCAACTTGATATTATAGAGACTCTTAGGGCAGAACAATTACTAGGATAATTTGGGAACCCCCGTCTAGATGGGGTGCTTCCACTCCTATGCATACAATGATAACATAGCAATAAATGGGAAATGGATAGAGTGAGTGGACCATTATGAGGATAGGGCCATCATAGACCAAGAATTGAACCATAAGAGGGACCTACTAGAGAGATACATATAGGACCTAGAGTGGCCCTCATTATGAGCCCCATATCGAGTCTTATAGCTAGTGGTACACCTATGGAGAATGATGTTCCATACCCTACATCAACATGGGATGGTTCTAAGCCATCTAAATTAGTAGATATAGGAAGTAGCAATAAGAAATCATAAGAGAAGGAGGGGGTTATAAGGGAGGTAGTATCAAAGAAGAAGACAATAGAGGAGACTATCCCAAATCAAGGAGAGGATTTGAAGGACAAGACTGACATAGAGGATATATACATCTATGAGTTTGGATTAAATACTTCCAACTTAGAGGTCTCTTCGTTCAATGAGGATGATCCTAGAAGGTACTCAGGTGATCTAGGTAAAAGTATTTTTCGTAGATATCTTAGCATGTATTTTATTTTTGTTGATTTTATGTATAGTTAGGATTAGCATATACATAACTAGATTTTCTTATGATATGATGTATGTAACTCCTATTTCTTTGTGATTGAAGAGACCTTCTAATAGAGGTAACAATTCATTGATATATTACATAGAGTCACCCTAGGCGATATGCTAAATTTTGATAGCATACCCTATTCATCACCTTCATAGGATGGACCATTAGGAGGACTAGTTGGTTTTTATAGTAGGGCTCACTAACTCAACAATATTTTAACTTAGATATTGATAGGGAACCACATAGTCTTATAGCCTAATGAGCGGGTGTTGAAGCTATAGTTGGAATGAGATGTGATAGATAAGGAGTGCATATTATAGTAGCAGTTGACATAGACACAACTAGAATTAACATGGGCCTAGGGAGAGCTAGTGGGACTAAGAATATCTATCTCATGAAAATCCCACTAAGGAACCTCCCAAACCATGAAATAGTCACCTAAAACATAGTCTAAGGTGCACTAGGGCTGATTTTGCAACTATAGCCAATACACAATGTAGTATGGCATTCTTTTTCATATTCATGGCAACCAAATTATGATGTATCTAGGATTATTTGGATGATGGGTCTATATATTTGGGATACAATGTAGCTTAGGATGATGGCACTTGGTGATCCATGTATGGTATTATACCTAGATGTATTATGTACACATTTACATATACATACATACATACATATACAAATAAGATTCATTCTCTCTTTACAATATTTGACATTCATTCTCTTTAATATATTTAATTTCATCATAAAAAACCTTAGTTCAATTTTATTATCTTTGGTGGTAACTATTAGTTAGTCCAAGCTTAAGAAAGAAAATTAAAAAATTACACAATGGTATGGGTTTTGAATATTATCAACTAAAAATTTATAAAAACATAGGGAATATAGAAAGTGAAGTAAAATAAGTCAGTGCAAATTATGATCAAGGAGGAACTATGAGTAGAAGGAATGAAGCATGAGTAGGAATTAACAAATAAAGTGCAATCAAGGAGAAAGCACCACTTCTTGTTTTTTATCTTAGAATAAACTCAAAAACTAAAGGATTCAGATGAATAAAATCTAGGTAACATGAAGAGAAAGTCATTTTTAGAATTTATTACTAAAAATAATGATGACCTAGTTGGAAGTAATGACTCTATAGGTAGAAGTATGGATGTCCTAGTTAGCGAGAAGAGAAAGAGTGAATCAATGGTAAACCCTATCCAAGTAGCAAATACTAAACTAAAAGTGATTTTCAAGGATGATATGATTGAGTAATGATATAATAGTTCTTAAACCAGAGCGTTAATATGTAAATTTCATGGTTACTATCCAGGTTTTTCTAAGATTCAAAATTATATCAAATGGAAGTAGGGATTGAATTTAAATTATTCCATGACTTTTCTTTTAAAATTATTGTTCCTCATTATCTTCTCTAGTTTAGAAATAAAGGGTAAAATAATGGATGGGGGCCCTTGGTTTAGGGGTAAATATGAATTATATATAAAATCATGGAGATAGTTTTCTATGCATACAAAGGCTATTAAAAGGATTTTGGTGTGGATTAGGCTTTTTAAAATTCCTTATCAACTTGTGAATAAGGATATTTTGAAGAATATCTAGCAATACTCTATGTGAGTTCATCCAATAGGGACTAACTACTAAGAAGAGAAGCCATGCTATATAAATTTGAATATGTTTTTCCATGGAAATTTTGAAACTTTTACCGTAGTCCATTAGGATGAAATATAAATCAAGAGAATGGGATCAACAACTGGATTGTGAAAATATTGTATTCCAATGTCACAAATATCATAAAACTAGACACATGATGGACAAAGAGATGGAACATTTTTGCCATGAGGTAAATTTTAATATAAAATAAAGATTTCATACCATAGGAAATATTGGGCCAAATCAAGGATTTTCATTCCTAAGAAACTGGCAAGAAAAAATCCTCTACGACATCAAATGACAAAGGCCATTATAGTTCACTCAAATCAACCATTAGTAGAAAAATGACAATAGTGATGAGGAAGTACAATGTGTAAGTTCAAATAAAAAGGATTCAAAGGTGCAAAGGAATATGGGGAGGAAAATTTTAAATTGAATGAGGTGAAGGAGGTCAAGGTCAATCCAAGTAAGTCATCTTCATTTTTCTCAAGTAGCATAAAATCTTCTCCTTACAATAAAAAAAAAGTATTATAGAGTGCATTCTTTGAACTTTAGGGTTTCAAGAGCCTCACAATAAAGAAAACAATATGGAGGAAATCCAATGAAATTTAGACTTTTTAGGGTAGCATAAGAAAGTAATGACTATGGAGTATCATCCATGCACTTTAGGGTTTTTAGTGTTAGAGTATATTACATTATTTGGTACATGTTAATGTACCACCTTGGGTATAAAACTAGAGTAGGAGCAGGGTTATGCATAGTGGTGAATATTAGTAAATTAGGCAAACATTAGGATTTCCAAAATTGGAAATTGGCGAATATGAGTACCCTAGACGTCGGCCCATTCGCTTAAAATTTTTGGGACCAATAGTTTCTTAGGGTTAATTCAGCATAATATATCTCCAAACATAGGCATATTTGTACTCGTTGGAAAGCTCTTTTCAGGCCTGATCTAATTGTGGTTTTTTTATGAAGTTAGAAGGTGATTAATAGGTCAAAATTTGTTCCAAATATGACCTTACTTTTTAGGGCTTAAAATACCCCAAATTTGGGTGTGAAGATGATTGATTTAATTTGCTTATGATTCTCCATGATTCACCTTGATTTTGATTAGGATTCACCATTTTTTTACAAGTACATTTTGAGTCCAACCCCTTATGCATAACCCTAAGTAGGAGTTTACCTTTGAGTAAGGTTTGAATAGTTACTTCATGCAATGTAATAAATGCACAAGTCTTAGACTGTACAATTATGTAAATGTGCATGTAGTCCAAATGTACATGAGTCATAGGTTTGGTAGATGAAATACCAAGGGACTTATCTCGCTATATATGCCTTTGAGGTAGCATAAGAAATAGGGGGAGAGTGACATAAGATAGAATAGTGACTAGTTGCATTAGAGTGAGTACAATATAGTTCCTACATTTATTTATGAAGTATCCATATCATTCATTATTTCACATTGTACTATTTTTGTGAGCTTTAATTAATGGTATATTTATGAGTTATTGCAAAAGTTTTTCTTATAATATTTTTACATATTATAGTGTCATTATCATATAGTTATTATTGCTTACTCATTTTACATCTTATGGTTGCATTTCCTTATATATATATATATATATATATATATATATATATATATATATATATATATATATATATATATCATTAAAAGCTAACAGTGGTATTAGAAAACATTGTAGATTGATAGGAAATAGGGAAACCCACAAGAGAGATTGAGAGGAGATAAAAAATCTCATTTTCAAAATTTCTAAAAATTATATTTGGCTAGAGTATTTCCATAGAGTTATAAGAAAACTCCTGAATACTAGGACTCAACATTGATTCCACTAGATTAATAAATCAACTAGTGAAGATTATTCTCTTGAAGATTTAAAGGAATTGTTATTATCAGTTTCTAATATGTTGCTACAGAAAAAGGAGATTCAAATAAAATTTGGAAGCTTCTTATAAGAGAGATAGGAAGAATATCTTCTTTGGAATCAATCTAGTAATTGAAGCAACAAGTTGAAGATTGATTGAAGATTTAGAAGCCTTAAGAAAAAGGTCTCATTGCAAGAGTTGTAGACTTATAGATTGCATAAGAGAGAAAGAGGCCATAGATGTCTCACTTCATATTTAATGAAGAAGAGACTCTAGAAAAGTGTCCTAGATAAGGTTGAATATATCCATTTAATATGGAGGACTACCGATTACAGAGTGAGATAAGGAGAAAATAGCTCAAGAAATTGAAGAGAATCATAGAAGGTCACATTTAAGATTGAAGACTACACATTAAATATTAAAGAGAATGAAGAATGAGGTCCTGATAGAAATCTAAATATAGAAGACTTCAGAGTAAAGAAATAAGAAAGTAGCTCTAGAAGGAGGAGATCCAAGAGGAAGGTCCCATTGAAGAGCTTTCAAATTTGGAAGATTGAAGATTGAGAAAGACTATAAAAGGCCTTGTTATAGATTTTAGAAGCAGAAAATTTTAGAGATCCAAGAAAGATATCTCATTGTAAAACTTCCATAGTTGAATATTGAAGAGATCAAGGTAAGGTCTCATTATAGTTTTGAGAAGACTAAAGAAGTTGTAAAAATACAAAGACCTTAAAGAAGAGGTCTCAAGGATAAGGCTAGGAAAATCTCATTGAAGGACTTGAATAAGTCCATTGAAGAAGACTTGAGGATAACTCAAGAGAGAAGAGTGTTAGAAAAGAGAATCACCTAAGAAAGAAGGATTTGGGATGATTTTTGCCATCTAAAAACAAGCCCAAAAGAAGAAGAATTTGGCAAGGAGCTACCCAAATTTTGAATCATAATACTAAAGAGCTCAAGACATTTAGATTTTTGAGAAGAAGGCCACTAGATAGGCCAAGATTGAAGTCAAAATTTGAAAAAGGATATTGGAGGAGAAAGGAGTTAGAAGAAACCATCAAATCTAAGAGATTTGAGGATTTTCATTGAAAGGCTTGAAGGATGATTAGGAGAAAGGAGATTGTTGGTTTTTATAGAAAAGAATTGAAGGCTTACAAAAGAAGAGTTACAACTGCAATTTGGAGGAGTTTCCTATCAAATTGAGGAGATTCAAGAACAATATTTCGGAGGAGAAATTGACTGTGAAAGAGCAGCAATTTGGGTAGCATTACTAGTTGCTAATTTTCACACTTCAAGAGAGCATCCTAAAAGAGAGTTGAAGCCACCAAACTACATTTTCGGGTAGAAAGTTAGAGGAGTTTTTAAAGCTACAAATTGGTGAGTTAAAGAGCTAATTTGGACAACAAGGAAGAGTTGCAAATCCATCAAACACAGGGCAACATTTAGGTGAATCTAATCACCTAGAAATCCATCATCTACAAAGGTCATAAAGGTAAGAAAATTTGGTGCAAAAGGTTCATTAATTGAACATTCGTTATTTGGTTCATTATTAAGTTTCATTAAGCACCACATTAGAGTTTAAAGTTGCAAGGGAGTAAGTTTCAAGTTTTAAGTCTTCAAGGAAGTGCATAAGATAGTTCTTACAAGGTTAACCTGCACATAAGAATTAGGAGTTAGATATATTTTGAGAGAAATAAAATATCAACTTCCTATTATCTATTGGAAGCAAAGAAGACATTACTCTTAAGTGAAAGTTGCATAGATTATAGTGCATAATACAAGTTACTTTTAAGAGTTCATTAAAAGGAGCAATAAGGAGAAATTAATAGTGCATTATACTAGTTATTCTTAAGAGTTATTAAAGTGCATTAAGTATTAAGCGAGAAAGGAAAATTAGTGCACAAAAAAATATTAAGTTGAAGTGTCAAAAGACACTATTGAGCATAGGAAAAACAACAAATCTTGGTGAAGAGAAGCCATTATAAGGTGCATTATAACCACCAAGGAATAGGGAAGAAGCCACCATATCAAGGTATCAAAACCTAGGTGCAACTAAGGTATTTTATCTTAGTCTATTGTAAATTTAATTCAGGGTTTAATAGCTACATATTTATCTTCTACAAAGCAATAAAAAGAAGACAATGTTCAAGCATCTTTAAGACACAATGTAGCACATACTATAATCACCAAGTAGCAATATTACAAAGCTTAGAGAAGAAGCTTCAGCACATAGAATTAGAGCCATCTAAGGGCTCAATATCAGTCCATTCAAGGTGTCTAAAGACACCCAATACAATTCTAGAATCCCATGAAAATAGCACCTACAACAGTGCAAAAGAAGGAACCTACAACATTGAAGGAGTCTACGTAAGATAGCATAGTGCTCATTGCAAGGATAACGTAAATCATATAGTGCAAGTTGCAAGAAGAATAGCATAAGGGAATAACATAATACATTTACATACACATTGAATTGGAAAAGAAAGTTTAAAAACATAACCAATACTTATTTCATTAAAAAAATTATGAAAAGTTTTACTTGATAAAAGTATAAAAGACAAAGTATAAAGAATTTTCAAGTGTTATGCTTTCTATTACTATCTAGTTATACAACATATTATGTAAGCAAGGAGGGATTATCAAATATTTAAGGCAGTTTTAATAGATCTTTCACTTTTTTTATTTAGTTTTTGGTATATATGTTTATAAGAAATTTTTGCGAAAGTTTAAATATTAAATTTTGTAGTTTTATTAATTTTAAAGTTCAATTTCCACTAATTTTGAGTTATTAAAGAGTGAAAGTTTTGTTCTTCCATGTTTCACTATCAATTTTAATAAAACAAAAATAAAACCTTAAAATTTATCCCATTATATACACCTACTTTAAAAATAATTTTGTGATTTCCATCCTGAATTTTATATATATATATATAATACAATTAAATAATAATATAAATATTACCATTTTTCTATAATTTTTAATATATTACATTATTTTTAAAAAATAAAAAAATTTATATTTAATATAATATAAATATAATCACAGTTTTTATAAATTTTTAGGTTAAATAAAATTTTAAAATTTTCAATTTATATTATAATTTTATTTTTGAAGTTATAATATATATAAAATTTTATTTATGACTATGTTACTTTTAACATTCTACTTTCCATCCCAATAAATCTATGTATGACTTCTGATTTGTGCAGGGAATTATCATGAATCGTCTTTCGCTGCCTTTCATAGAAGATCTCGTACAAAAATCGAGAATATTCCCGGGGAGATCTATAAGAATTGCTAATCTGGGATGTTCTTCTACTAAAAATTCGTTTGACGCCATGCAAACTGTTGTGGCGTGCCTGAAACGATTCTACGAAAGAAATAATATTTCTCTGCCGGATTTGCAGATTTTCTTGAATGATCTGCCATCTAATGATTTTAATTATGTTTTTCGCACACTCCCTCCGTTTCTCGCCCAATTCAAGGAGGACCTCGACTTACCAAGATGCTTCCCTGCTGGAGTGCCAGGTTCATTCTACCAGCGGCTTTTCCCCACAGACTCCCTCCATTTCGCCTATTCCGCGTTAGCGTTGCATTGGCTTTCAAAGGTAGATCATAACTACATTCACTTCAGAGGACATTTATCTTAAATATTTCCTTGCATTTTTTTTTTTTGTGTGGGGGGTTAATTGTGTACTGAGGAGTTTGTGTGGGGGGTTAATTGTGTACTGAGGAGAGGACAGGTTCCTGAAGCAATGAATGACAAAAGTTCAGAGGCGTGGAACAAAGGTCACATATTCATTTCTATGCATTCCCCTCCTGCTGTGACGCAGGCGTATCTTGCCCAGTTTTACTGTGATTTCTCGGCATTTTTGAGTGCTCGTGGCGAGGAGATGGTCGAAGGTGGTCGGATGTTCGTTGTCTTTCCTGGCAGGGTGTCCTCAGATGTAAGGGAACAGCCTATTTGGCTCAAGATGTGTGCAGAATTATTGAATGTCGCCTTCAGAGATATTGTCATAGAGGTATATGGAAGAAGAAACATATATCATAAGCTAGTGTAGTGGAGGTAGCAGTTCTTCTAGAAGATCACCAACTAGAGCAGAGGAAAAGGAGTTCTCCTATAGATAGAGATCCATGAACCTAATTAGGGGATTGGTGTCTCCTTTGGATAGAGGTTCATAAACATTGTAATAGGGAAAGGATTTCCAAGATATTTATTGAGAAAATTTTAGTGAAATATTTTCTTCGTGGAGTAGCCCACATTGGGTGAACCACGTTAAATTGGTACCTCTATTGTGTGTGGTGATTTGTGCATTGCTTTAATTACTATTGTTGATATTGTTATTGATACATTGCATAATATTGATTGGGAAAGAAAAGTAAAAAGTGGTCTTATATTGTTCACTCCCCTCTTAGTATAAACTTGTGTTCTTCAATTGGTATCAGAGGAGGTTCCTTCAGAAGAGTTTAATAGTTTGAAAGAAAACCTTACAAGAACACAAATGGATTCTTAGAGTGGATACTTAGGAAATTCAACACCATTGTTCGATGGGAACAATTATACACTATAGAGCATAAGGATGCAGTTTCATCTAATGGCACTTGGGAATGAAGTATGGGAAGCAGTTGCAAATGGATACACACCACCAAAAACTCCACCTATAGATAAATATGGTAAGCTTCTACACCATTACAATTCAAGATCAATGAAAGCAATTCAAAAGGGCTTGCGTGAAATAGAGTTTATAAAGATTATGCATTGCAAATAAGCAAAGGAAATTTGGGATAAGTTGCAAGGCATATATGAAGGATATAGAAAGGTCAAAAGGGCCAAGTTGCAGAATTTCAAAAGAGCATTTGAATATCTAAAAATGAAGGATGAGGAAAACATTTCTGCATATCTAATTCATATGGATGAGGTTGTTAACTCCATGCAAGGACTTGGGCTTGAAGTCACAGAACTTGATGTGTGTGATAAGATTCTAAGGTCACTTCCAAAAAGGTTTAGTGAAAATATTTTAGCTATAGAAGAGGTAAAATATATTGAACTCTTGACAAGATATGAATTACATGGCATTCTCATAGCTTTTGAGATAAGAATTGATCCAACCAAAAAGTGTGCACCCATCTACTGTATTACGTCGTATTCATTCATTAAAAGCATAAAATGACACAATTGCATAGATTCAACAAAATTTATTTCCTTGTATTAATATTTATAAAGAATCTTGGTTATAATTATGCCCCTACTAGGGTCACCCAAATGACAATACGATTAATACAATGCCAAAGCCCTCAATAGGGTAGACACACTAATAATGCTTTTCACTTGGTCACAAACTGCTCTAGGGTGGAGTGCCCTCTTCTTCACGTTGGGGAAGGAACTTGATGGTTGGTTCTCCTTTGAAACTGTTCCCTGCGGTCAAGAAAAAACAAAAAAGTGTCAAAAATATAGGCAACCTCTCATGATGAGGCCCTTTTAGGAAAATTGCATAATGACACCATTAAACTTGCATAATCAAGAAAACATGCAAAGTGCTCCTAAACTATGTTAATTGCATCAAGATTCATATAATAGCATAAAGAAAGATAGCAACTACACTATGCATGGATCAAATGTGTAAAATGAAGCATAAACATGCATAAAGAATCCATTTAAGTCCTAATTGATGATAAACATAAAGAAACTAATCTAACCTAATTCTATAGTCAGAAGTCTGCTAAACTGTATTTAAACCATGAAAACAGCTAATCTAAGATAATTAACCAGACAAAAATGAAAAGGGGAAGGTGGTGATACCTCTGCTGCAAACCGCAGCTCTGGTGAGTGGTCTGCACTGTAAACCATGGTTGAAAGCCATAGTTAGCACTCTGATAGTTTTACCCTCAATTCCAAGGGTAGTGGGCTTGACCTCCTTGTCCAATTGATGTTCAAGGGTTGCCTTCGATGTCCTTAGAATGATTTTGCAGTTGATTCATTATGAAGGGCCTTCGTTTACCCAAATTTGCATTTCTTGGCTCTTCTAGGCTCCTAGAACTTCCATGGCAAATTGATATTTGGGTGAATAGCAAAGTGGCCTTCTCTAATGCATGAATTCAGTATGCAATTTAACAAGGCTTCGCTGCTCAATCAGTATTTCGATAGCGCTTTGTTATCAAAATCCTCTATATCTTCTCCCCATTTGGAGGGGGTATTTATAGGATGCCCTAGGACTAGGGGTGGCTTCCTGGAGAAGCCAAGATCAAGAAGAGGTGGTTACGATAGTTGGAATGGAAGCCTTTGGAATATTCTATCCATTAACCACCTTCTAGATCAAATGGTCGTTCAAACCGATTTGGCTCAAATTGAAGACCAACTGAACTTCAGTTAAAATCATAGGTCATAGCTACAGTCTAGAATGTAAACCGCAAGTCTCAGCCACAGTTTAGTTGTAAACTGTAGGTTTGGGTTGCAGTTTAGATTTATTAGGCCAAGGAACCCAAATTAAGTGGTTAGAACCACCGCTCTATCTTGGAGTCTGTCCAAGATCCTCCATATGGTCTTGTAGCATGTCCATATGAGTAGTCTACCTCGACATGATGTGTTTTAGGTGTCTATAGATAACCATTTTGAGATGCATTGTGAGTGATGAGTATTGTCAATTCTTCATCATTTAATCATTATGTGTCAATCTAAGGCGATGTCCAAGGCTATATACGAAAGAAGGGGTTAACAGACTAATTTTTAGTTCATCTAGATCATGGCCTTATTCATGGAATAGTTAGTATTTTGGGGGTGTCAGGTGTCTTGTTTAATCTCCTAGAAACTAAAATTGAGTGTCTACTTATCTTTGCATAATTTGAAATTCACACAGTTGCAAGAAAAACAAATCTGAACTATTACAGAATTAAAAATGACAGAATTTAATTGACAAAATTTAAAATAACAAAAATGGAAATCACAGAAATAACTTATAATAACAATGAAACTAAAACTTCACACCTACATAAAATGAAACCTAAGATAATGATGAAATTCAAAGGTTGGAAAGCAAATATTGTAAATCTATAGCAAACTGAATTAACCAAAAATTCTTTGATGCAAACTGGAAATACAGACTAGAAATGTTGAAGCTGAAACAAAAAATGTTATGCTATAAAATCTATTCTATATGAGTTACCTACCATGCATTCAAATGCCACATTATCCTAATCACTAACCATGCAAAACTGTCAGATCTCTCATCGACTGCTACGACCAGAAATAGCAGAATTCTATCAGGTAAAACCCTCCTCTGGACCTGGAAGTGGCCCTTGCTTCCTGAACCAAAAGAGGGCAAATAAACTTGCTCTAAACTATTAAGTCCTCACACTCAACATAGAACTGAACATAAATAAGTGACAAATGATGCACCTTTATTTCATATTAGCAACATAACAGTAGTGCAGGGAAAGACCTGCAGACTACTGTGCTGCTGTAATAGACAATTACAATATCTAAAACTTCTATTACTTATTTCCTCTCCTTTCTCCTCTCTCTCAAACTAGAGCACTTTGTTTATATAAATAAGGTACATTAAAGATAAGGTTTAATGATGTTACATAGGACTGTTACAACTATTTCAATTCTGTTCTTCCACAAATGCAGGGTTTTGACCCTTCAAGCCCTCTCCACTCAAGCTGTTGGCTTCCACCCGTGAGGGACAGGTGTAAGAATGGATAAGGATACTCATAAAATGATTGTAGTCACCGTTTACCTCATTTTTATGGTGATTAAAGATGCATTCAGTCAATTTTAAACCCTTTGCGCTTATTCTAGAGCAGCTTTGAAATATCAGGTAGCAGAACAAGGTTGTTATATCTAGAAACAGAAGCACATGCAACCAACTGTGGCGGTGGATATGGTTTCTTTGAGCACCTAGATGACTAATTCCACTTTTGGTTTGAGCTGGAGTAGAAAAATTCCATGCCATGTTGTATATGTATAGCTGGCTAGAATTTGTATGGAAAAAGTCCAGTTTTTTGCATAGCCAAATGTTGACAGAGTTCTTGGTGCCTTAAAGTAATTTAAAAAAATGGGCAAACGGTGAAATACACTTATGGAAGAAACATAAACCTTATGAATGAAGTACCTAAATATTATAATACCTAAATTAATGCAAAATATACTGAAATAAACAACCAAAACAAAATATAAAAAATGGACAAATTAGTCAAAATAGAGTATATGCACTTTCATAATTTTAACATGTAAATACCATCACATAATGCATAGTATCTCTAAAATTAACATAAAATAACAACATAAGCAGTTCCAAATGGGTTTAAAAATTTATCAAAGTAGTCTTTTATGAGGCAATTTTATGCCTCATCATTTCCCCCCAGTCTGTTCTACTGCATGTCCTCATGCATTTTGTTCTGCCACAATAGCACAAAGATCCACATCCAGGTATCGCTCAACATACTTCCATAATATGCTTCCAACCTGATAGTATCCTTTGTACATCTGAATCTCCCCGAGCCATTCCTAAAACTATTCTTCCGACTGAGAATCATTATAAAAGTAGTATGGAACATGAGTGATTATAGTTGGCATTATGTACCTGAGCCCAATCCACTGCTCCTTGGCCTCAAATATGGTTTGGATTATGCTTGTATCCCTTCTTCTTAACCATATTAAATTGTTAGGTGTGGCAGGTTCTCTCTTCTGCAAAGATATAGGTAACTCACCCCATCTACTTTTGTAGGCTGACAAAGCGTCAACAAATGATGTACAAAATGTTTGAAAACCATCTATGCACGCCTACAAATTTCCTAGGTACATTTTTCTTACCCTATCATTTCTCATTAGTGTATAATGTTGATTGGTGGAAGTTCTATGATTTAAATGGATAGGTCTAATGAGCAGAACAACTTGGGATTCTATGGATTTACTAGCCGTTTTCTCTTGCTCCTAGTAAATATGATTCTGAAGCGTTGATTGAAAAGCCCTTAGCTGAATATCGCCAGTAAATATGTGGGGGAGGAAAATAACTTCAGTTGGCAGAAAGAAATTATGAAGAAATAACTCACATAGTAAATTTTGGTGTTCTCCAAAGCTCTGTCATAAAGCTTCCAAGAATTCACCTGGTGTCTCAAATGTGTGGGCAAGACCAGAGGTAATTCTCATTGTCTGCCATCAAAGGTACCTCTCCTTCAAAATTAAATTGTAAAATCTGGCAGGCCTCTGACATTGAACCATGCATTCAGTAATATGACATATGTCCTATACTTGCCCCTTTAATTTCTCAATTTTAGAGTCTTTCTGCTTTATTTCTTCTGTTAAGGTCTGCAATGAGGAGACCTTTCCCTCCAATTGATGGTGTTTGGTCATCCAATATGCTATATCCTCATTATATTTTACTAATGAAATTGTTTCAGGTGACCTATTCATAGGTTGCATCTAAGGTACAGTATTAACCTAAATGCCAACATTTACTTTTTCTACTGCAAGGGATTCTGCTTGTATCCCCACTTCAATTAGCTTAATTTCAAGAATGTTCACATTAACAATATTTTGGGGAATTTGTGGATTTACCTGTTCTTGGACTATTATGGTTGCTTCTATGGGTGTTGTTGTCATGGTCATCTATTGTGGCTCCTTGGACACCTACACAAGTGCCCCTGGTTGCTCATCCCCTGAATTCTATTATGTCTCTTGTGCTTTGTCAGGTGCAATACTGCCAGGTGAACTTCTTTTTGCATTTCCTGCTAAATTCATTAACAAACTAGCCAATTCATCCCCTGAGTCTTTTTGAGAAGGCTTCTATTCCAAAAGTGTGAGCCTAGCCTTTACAACTTCTATCTATTTCCATAACTTGACAATGATATTGTCCTTCTCCTTTAAGGAGGCTTCATTTTTCTCAATCCAACCTGTTTGGGTCTTGATCACACTTCTAGATGCATGTAACTGAGATTTAATATCAACTTCCTCCTCTTCCTCTGTACTTGAATCATATTTCTCATCTGTTGCTACCTCAAGCTCTTCTTCAGAGTTAAGGTAATCTACAAGGGATCTTGGTAGACCAGCAATAGTTGTGTCTTCCTATGCTTCCCCTGTTTCAATTTGTTCCTCAAAATCTGAGGAATAATTGAGAGAAATGGAAGGTATTTCCTCTTTTGCTGAAGTGTCCACATTCTGTCCAAAGATATCTACATCTTGGCCACTAATAACCTCAGATTCTTGCATAGTTTCCTCCATAAGCTGAGTATGGGTTTTAGAAATATCATTATGTTCCCCCTTCTCCTTTGTTTGCATCTCCTTTATATCAGTAGCTTTCTGAATCCTTAAGGATCTCCTCAACCCTAAAATAGATTGCTTCCTATTTCTTTTAGAACTAGGAGACCTAGACTCAAAAATTTTAGTTTCTTGCTTATTAGAGGGTTCCCCTTCTTCAGAAGTGTGGAATTTTTGTACATCCTCTAAAAATGTGACCTTTCTCTTCTGGTTAGAGCTGACATTCCTTTGTATTCTTGTTCGTGATGAGGGAGGTCCTTCTAGCTATGAAGGGGTTGTGCCAACAGAAGCTCTAGGTTTAAGTTGAGGGTTAGGGTTAGCCTCCCCTGTCTCTTCTCCATAAGTGGGACTCTCAACAATGTTTTCTTCAACAAACTCATCCTAAGTATGGAAAAAATGGTCAAAACTCCTAGGATTCCCCCTAAAGTGATGTTTGCAAACAATTTTGACTAACTCATGATGCTTGGGTGACCCCCTGCCTACCTGATACTTTTTAGACATATTTGCAAGTTCTTGGTACAAATACAGAGGCAAATTGACTGTTAATTCAGTGTTTAAATGACCATAGTGGAGGTGAGTTAAAATTTGTAAATGATGACTAGAAAGAATAGGGTATTGACCATCACAGATTAGAAACCTGATGACCCAGACTGCAACTTCATCCCATAAATATAAGGTAAAAAGAAGGATAAATTCAAGTATTACCTAAGCAAACGTGGAGAGGAGCTTGGATGAACCATCATCGTGAAGAAACTATTGAAGCAAGAGCCACCTACATTGGATAGGAGCCACCTTGGTTGAAATAGGAGCCACCAGTTATTGAAGTTCAATAACACACCCTACAAAGGAATCCAAATGACTATTGGAAATGCATTAAGGTGATAAGGATGTTGAAGAGGTAAGTTGCATGCAAAGAAGAGGCCTCCACTTGTCTCACCAAAGGTAACTTGTGCCATTTGGTATAATGGAAAAATGTGTTTGCATATTCTTGATAATGTCTAAAGTTATAATGCTTGCACATAGGAAGGGAGCACCCAGGTTTGAAATAACTCTCAACTCAAGCGTTGAAGGCATCAATAATTATTGTGCAACATTCAAATGTATGTGCCACCTAAAGTAATGTTCTTCAAAGAGTGTAACCTCCCAATACCATGTGTTAAATTTAACCTACAAACCAAAGCAGCATAATGTGCCAAGTGGCTAGCATTCCAAGAAGAGACAATATGTATTAATAGCCTAAGTTGAGAAGAGTGCATAGAGATTAAGCAAAGAGATTTAGCATAGAGAAATTGAGCATAGATAGAGGTCAAAGCCACATTGGAGGATTAGAAGACTACCATACAACATAGAGAAATAAATGCTCATAGCCATATGAAAGAAATTAAAGCAAGGAGATTATATCTCTACAATTTACATGGAAGAAGCTAGATAAATTTACAACCTTAGTAGATTTGAAAGCAATTAAAGCAAGGAGATTATATCTTAAAAGATATTACAAATTACATTAGATTCAAATATTAAAATTTGTAAATAATTAACTAGGAGATATAGGGTTTTCTACATTGGAAAATTAAAATATTAGTTTGCAAATATTATCATTTTCTAAATTTCTACATTGGGAAGATATAAGGAGTTCTACATCGAACATTAGACTATAGAAATTTAGAAAACTATAACTTTGAGAATTGAAGGATAAAGGAAGCAAAATTATTGATCGCTTTAAAGTTGAAATTTATTACTTATACTTGTCTCATATAAAAATTAAAAGGATAATAGAAATCCAACCATAGAGTCTTGAAGAGAGAGAACTTCATAAAATTGAAAAGTGCAAATATCAATAGGGAGAAATAAGGAAAATAGGAGTTGAACAAAACATTAGAGAGTCAACTCAAAAGGAAATTTAAATCAAGCACTTTATCAAGACCATAGCATACTCTAAATACTTGGGAGATATAAGGGATACTACAAAACCTAATATTTGAAAAGGTTTTATCAATTTTGATCATAAACTCAAACTAGGGAGTCATAAGGTAGACAACTTCAAAAAAATTTGAAATACAAAACTTCTACCAAAATTGCCCTTTTGTAAACAAGGACGATTAATCAAAAAATAAAAATGTTATTATACAAGTCTCAAGGAATCAAGATGTTTCAAAGACATACTTGATTCTAGAATTGATAACAAGAAAAGTGCAAGATAAGAACCAATATGGTTTAGAAAGACTTCTGAGAATTTACAAATCAATAGTTTGGTAAAAGTAAATTCTTCATAAATATCTTCCAATGATAACAACTATATTAATGAAGATATTGAGAACCATATTCAAAAAGTAGAGAAGAATATTCATCAAAAGGATATCCTACAAATTTATGAAATAAGTAAATATGAAATAGCTTCAATTATACACATGGTTTAACTATTTCATCAAGGAAATAGATGGTGTTGAAAATTTTGAGTAGTTGTCTTGTCATTGATGTCAAGATTCAGTGTTAGTGATGTCAAAAGTTAGTGCAAGGGATTGAAAAAAGGAGGGTTAAAATATTTATATTTTAGTCCCAAGATATTTGGTTTAAAGCTTCACATGATTGGTCAAAAGGTTGGCTAAATTTCTTGAAGGAAGGAGATACCTAGGCCTAAAGGAAATAATATTATAATTTTATTATTATAATATTAAAGGTGTTAAGATAATGCCTAAGGTTAAAAAGGAAAACATCTAGGCCCAAAGGAAATAATATTATAATATTTATTATTATAATATTAAAGGTTAAAAGAAAAGCCTAAGGTTACTTATAAATTAATCATAATATTTATATTATAATTAATTTATAATATAAATTAATTATAACACTGAGTAAGGATTAGGTGCAAAATATTACATTTAATATTTATTCCCATGAACATTCAAGCAAGGAAGGAATATGGTATTTATACCATATGGTTTGAAGACATTAAAGCAAGTCTCCGATATTGCGCATGCGAAAGGTTAAAAATTATTGATGTGATTTTTGTGAGCAACGAAAGACAAAGCTTTTTATTTTTAAAAGCTAAAGGTGGACTATAGACTAATAAAGGGAGAAGGGTGCTTATCTCCATTATCACCTGCTCAGTTGGCCTAGAGACAAGGCTTGGCAGTGTAAGGCATAGGCGGAACAGAGGTCCCACATTCTATTCCCAATGACAATAGAGGGAAGTGTTTTGTTTTCAAACATTTTGGTGCCAACGCATGTTATAAAATATGATGAGCACATTATGGTGGTTGTGTGGGCATGTAACCCAAGTGGCAGCCTAGCCATGGCTAAGGTGCTAGGTAGGCGGTGAATGTGAGTTCTATTCATGTGGAGTACATGTTAGTGTTTGAGGCACGTGAAATATTTTTTGATTAAAATGGCTAAGGTATGATTAAATTTTTTATTATTCTTTCCATATATTGATTAAGAATTGGATATTATAAGGTGTGTGCAAGGATTTTTTTTTGTGTTATTTGGTATGTATGGTGGGTTAAGAATTGGAGAGTATAAGGTGTATTCAAAGGACTTTATTATTGTAATTTGAAATTTATTTTGAGTTAGAATGTCAAAGTGTTTGGAAGGTTGAAATTCGGATTGAAATAATCTATATTGAGTTGGAGTTAAAAGGAGTAATAGGTATATTGTCATTATTGTCATTTTTCTTGATTGAGTGAATGATCTATTGATTGTATTTATTTTTCAGGAAGGAGTACTAAGGTGTATTTGAGTCTTGACATTTTATTGTATTTCTTGTATGGTGAAATATTTGTTGAGGTAAAATATTTTTATGGAGATTTTGAGATAGACTATTGTTATCTAACCTAGAATTGGAAAAAGGATTTGTTTGTGAGTAAAACAAGTTTTGAAGACATATCTCCATCAAAACAAAAAGGTATTGGCACAGCATCTTTTGATTGAAGTGTTGTTGAATTGAATGTTGTGAAATATAAGGTGAATTGAAAATGATTGATTGTGAGTATTGTTGGAAATATTTGAGTGAGTTTTTATATGTATGATTGGTGAATGTTTAGAGAAAATTGGATATAGAGATTGAAGATGATTTGAGTTAGGGTTTGAGACCCACATTATGCTTTTTTTTTGAAGAAGTATAAAAACACTTGTTTAGGTTTTGTGAGCAAGTTGTGTTTCATTGATTGAATGATTGAGTGAAACTTCTTAAGCATTGGTTTTGAGTGATATTGAAAGTGAATGTGCAAATATTATAAATCAAATTTGTGAAAGTGACAGACTTAATGATTGAGTAGAACATATTGAGTTTTTTATAGAGTACATCATTCTCTATATGTTCCAAAGGTTAAACAAATTTCTGAATATAATATGTCTTAATTGCTTCAAGTTAAAGGAATTACTTTGATTGATAGCATTGTGTGCAGGATTTGAGATTGATTGAGTATATATTGTGAGTTGTATTGAGCATGTGTTTGAGCAGATTTGAGTAAGCTTTTATTAAAGCTTAAGGACAACTTTAAGTAAGATTTTGTGAAAGCTTCAGGACAAATTTGAAGAAATATTTTATGAAAGCTTGTAGGCAGATTTAAGCAAGCTTTTGTGAAATCTTATAGGATGATTTGGGTAAATCTTGGTGAAGAGTTGTAGATAGATTTGAGCAAGTCTTGGTGAATACTTGTAGGCATATTTGGGCAAGTCTTGGTGAAGACTTTTCGATATATTTGAGCAAGTATTGGTGAAGACTTTTAGGTAGATTTGAGCAAGTCTTGGTGAATACTTGTAGGTAGATTTGAGCATGTCTTGGTGATGAATTGTAGGTATATTTGGGTAAGTCTTGTGAATACTTGTAGAAAGTTTTGAACAAGTCTTGGTGAAGACTTATAGGTAGATTTGAGCAAGTCTTGGTGAAGACTTGTAGGCATATTTGAGCATGTCTTGGTGAAGACTTGTAGGTAGATTTGGATAAGTCTTGTGAAGACTTGTAGGAAGGTTTGATCAAGTCTTGGTGAAGACTTGTAGGTAGATTTGAGCAAGTCTTGGTGAAGACTTGAGAGCATATTGAGCAAGTTCTTGAGAAGACTTGAGGGTATATTTGAGACAAGTCTTGGTAAAGACTTGAGAACAAATTGAGAAAGTTCATGAGAGGACTCGAGGGCATATTTGAGGTAAGTCTTGGTGAATACTTGAGAGAAGATTTGATTGATTGATTTGTTCAAGCTTTGTGTTAAGGCTTGGTTCAAATCTAAGAAGAGTTAATTTGTGATTGGTTCAAGCTTTGTGTTAAGTCTTGAGAATAGATTTGAGGATAGAGTTTGGTGCAGATTTGAGAGCATATTTATACTAGAATTGAGACAGAGTTAGATCAGATTTGTACTAAACTTGGGATATATTTTGGTGCAGATCCGATATAGAGTTGAGAGTAAGATTTGGAGGTGATAGATTAGAGGATAGTGGTATCTAGTGGATAAATATCCATTATCTAGGGTAGTGAGGATAGAGGTATTCTGAGTGAGGATAGAGGTCTTCTATAGAGAGATATCCACAAGCCAGTGCAATGGGGGCAATAGTATTCTAGAAGATCATCAGCTAAAGTAGAGGGAAAAGAGTTATCCTGTGGATAGAGATCCATGAACCAAAGCAAGAAGAAATTGTTCTCCTATGGAGTGTGATACGTGAACTATTTAGGAAGATAGAGTTCCTTTGTGGAGAGAGATCCAAAAACAAGTTGAGGAGAAAGAGTTCTCCTAGGTCAAGTTCCATGAACTAGAGAAAAGGAGGAGTTCTTCTATGGAGAGAGATCCAAAAATCATAGCATTAGGGGATTGGTGTCTCCTTTGGACATAGATCCATAAACATTGTAATAGGGAAGTGATTCCCAAGATATTTGTTGAGAAAAATTTAATAAAATGTTTTCTTCGTGAAGTAGCCCACATTGGGTGAACCATGTTAAATTGGTGTCTCTATTGTGTGTGATGATTTGTGCACTTCTTTGATTACTTTTTTTGATATTTCCATCGATTATATTGGATAATATAATTTGGGAAAGAAAAGTAAAACTTGATCGTATACTATTCACCCCCACTCCCAGTATAATCGTGTGCTCTTCAATTGATATTAGAGCGGATTCCTTCGAAAGAGCTTAATAGTTTGAAGAAAAAGCTTACAAGAACACAAATGGTATCTCAGAGTGGATCTTCAACAAATAAGGTACCATTGTTCGATGAGAACAATTATGATTTTTGGACTGTAAGAATGAAGACTTACTTGATGGCACAAGGATGTGAGATATGGCAAGCAGTTGAGGATGGATACACACCTCTATCTAGTCCTCCTATAGATAAATATGGTAATATCCTACATCTTTATAATTCAAATGCAATGAATACAATCTTAAGTAGTTTACATGAAACAGAGTTTGTAAAATTTATGCATTGCACATCAGCAATGTGATCAAAACGAAAATGTAAGATAATTAATTAATTAAATATTCATTAACATTAGCTTAGGAAATACTAAGAAATATATATATAAGTTACAAAATAGTATACCAAACTATATTCCCACTATCCACGCTAACCAACACGCCATAGGAGGTAGAGTTTGGTTTAGGTTTGTTAACCTAGGATATTTAGGAATTAACCATAGTTTACCATTAGATATTTGAAATAGTAAATATCTACATGGTAAGTAGCAAATAGTAAATATATGTGGTAAAAAGCAAGAAATAACTTTTTACCATGTGGTAATATAAAATCTACCTAACGTAGGAAATAGGTAATTATCCCAAATGATGGAATATTACTCTAACATCCCCCCTTATTACATTATTTTGGTAATACATACATATCCCTCTATACAACAATATTTAGGTAAAGTATATAACTACCCCAATATAGTAAAGAAGATGTTGATCTACTGGTTCTTTGCTCTATCATAGTACTTTGGCTGCTCCTAAGCAAAAAATGGGTCATTCCTCACTTTGTCTTCACGCCAACGAATTTCCTTATGGTAATCACATCATCCAACCGAATTGCATGGGTAACCAGCCACTGCAATTGCTAGGTGTAGTAGAGTAGATCACTTCATATGAGATTCATTCATTTTACAATATGAATTTGCAAAAGATAAGGTAGCTAAGGTTTCGATCGCTGCCGAAAATGCACCCTTATAAGTTCCCCTCTTCTCGTTGCAAAACATAGTGTAATTAATTTCTGAAGGAAGTGTGACTAAGGTGTCGGTCGAAGCCGAAAATACACCCTTATAAGCCTTCTTCCCTATTTACAAAAAAAAATTGTGAAGAAAAGAAATTTATATCCCCCTTCAATTGCAAAAAGTGTGCAATGCAAGAATGTTGTGAAGGATTTTACAAATATTGCCTCCTAGACAATTTTACATCACAAAAAGTCGCTCCTCTTGTTACAAGTACTTCAAACACCTATAATTTGCTATTTATGAAGCCTAAAAGAGGTACAAGCACCCCTTATTGCAAGGTCTTCAAACAAAATACTTATGCTATTTATGAAGCCAAAAAGAGGAGTGAGAGTAAATGGTGCTTTTGCCCAAGGGACACGTGTTTTCCCTCTACAATATTGTTTTAGCAATGAGCACTCCTTGTGCTCTCTTTGAACCAAAATCAGAATCCGAATGAGACACTTCACTAGAAATATGGCTTCTGTGATGTGCCTTTGCCATTTTAGTTTTGCTTGTTTTGAAACCAACACTGAATGGTGTCATGGTTTTCATTTTTACAATTTGTGCAAAACTATGCTTTCTAGGCAATTTTATCAAAAAGGTCACCAAATCATCCTTCCTTATTGTAAGAACTTCAAGCATGATTGTTGTTATGAAGTCTAAAAGAAAAAGTATAATTTTGATGACTTCTACTTTTATGATTGCCTTTACAAGTTTTAGTTCCCTCTTGTCAAAAATATGTGTTTTGAAGGAAGAAAGGAATTATCCCCCCTTAGTGCAAAGGATTGCAACTTTTTTTAAAGTTCCTTATTTTCAAAAACTTGTTCTTTCTTTTTGATTACCCTAAAAGAGTACCAAAATATAATTCACTCAAACAGATATTTAATGGCACCTGCCTTAACACCCTTCAAGAAGGATGAGAAGTTGGAGGAAATTAAGCCAAACAAATAAGAGTGAATTAGGGGTTTTATTGATTTAGGAGAGAATATCAAGTGAAATTGGCTTTAAATCTATGCATGGATATACACAAATTTGTGAAATTTTGAGATTTGGATGTTCTTGATTATATGACTTATAGTTGCAAAAAAGAATGATGCAACAATCAAACAAGAAATGGCCTCAAAATTATTATCACCTAGTTTACCAATTAAGGTGTCGAGTAAAATCGATAATGCACCTTTTTTAAATTTTTGCAACAAAATGTGTGTTTTGTGTTGTGCAAAAAATGATATTTTTATGTCTCCTACTTTGTTTTCCAATTTTGCAAAAGAAGTACAATGTTATCTTCCCCCCTAAATTTTGCAAAATGAACAATTTGAGCACTCCTTCCAATACAAGTCAACACACGACCCGCGTTTGGAAGGCTTCCAGAACTAGTCGACACATGACTTAGTTTGTGTGGACCCAAGGTTAAATTTTCTTCTCAAGTTTGCAAGAAAAATGTGCAATTTTATGTCTTATATCTCCTTGGAGAAAACAAATGCACTCTTCAATTTTGACGTTTTGCAAATTTTTGTCTCCTTGTGTTGCAAAATAATAAGGTTTTGAGAAGAGTTGAAGGGTTCTAATTTTGCAAAAAATATGATGCTCTTATATGTCTTATATCTCCTTTGGAGGAGAAAACAAAAGCTCCTTCTTTGAATTTGAAAATTGCAAAAAAAAAAACGCCCCTAAATTTCAATTTTAATGTATAAATCTAATTATTTCTAGCTTATTTTAAATTAATAATAAAATTAATTTATATAAAAAAATCACTTTTAATAAATAAATTAAAAAAAAGGATTTTTATATATAAAAAAAATTAAATTATTAAAAAAAATAAACTAAAAACAATTAAAAAAAATACAAAAAAAAAGTTTACCTTTGAAGCCTTGGCCCCTTTGTTTTGGTGCGTTGGAGCAAAAAAAATATGCCCCCGACGGGGGTCGAACTCCCGACCTGCCCCGTCGGGAGCCTTAGCTCCGGTCACCCTTATCGGTCGGGCTACAAGGCCTGACATGAAGGGAAGGGAATGAAATTCCCTTTCCCTTCTTTCCTCGCGCGGGCAGGGAAAAATATGGGGAATTATCCCACATCGCCCGCACAAGGTGTTTGGTGAGGAATAAAAGCGCTTTCAAGCCCTTAGACTATCGACTACCTTCGATTATTCACCCTCGCCCTCCTTTTGGTCATCGCCACATGGCACGGCTGTCAAGCCGCCACGTGTCATGGTTGGTCGATCAGGTGATGCGTGGTCTATCTGCCATGTGTCACCAGTGTTAGGTCCTATGACACATGGTAGTCCACCATGTGTCTCATACGTCTTCGTCGGGTCATCGTCCAGTGGTTTTTTGCCATGTGTCTGATCTCGATTCAATCTAGTCAACACCTCAAGGTGCATGCTAGTGTCTATCCATGTGTCCGTCTAGTCAGGTTGGTCTGAGTCAACGCCTCGAGATCTATGCTCGAGTGCACATGGGTCCCTTCATTTTTTGGATCTTAGGGATCGAAGGGCCTCTTGCCCTCATGGATCTCGAGGTGGTCTAGTCCCGCGTAGTTATCTAACTGGGAGGGGGAGGGCGCTCCTGCCCTCTCGGCTCTCCCAAGCAGTTAGGAAGCCACATGGCTCCTGGGCCCATGTGGCTCTATGGGTCATGGCTTCCTACATGAGGGTCGAGGCGACTGTGCCTCAAGGCCTTTGCCCATGGGTTTGATCGCTCGTGTGGACGATCGACAACACGTGGCTATCAACTACGGGTTGTTGCTCTCATGGAGTCAGTCAACAGCACATGGCTATCAACTACGGGCTCGATCGATCAACCGCTAGGATAGTCAATCACCTAGCCTGGGAAGGCTTAGGACGATCAGCATGGTCTTGGTGGTGATCGTCATGGTGGCCCGTAGGCCCACCCACGACTGGTAGGTCGATTCAACCTGGCCAGTTGAATCGTGCATGCCTAGGCCCTGGCGGGTTGCTTGGACCTGGCCAGGGATTACCCTCCATGTCTACCAGCTGCCATGCTCGCTTGGAGTGTGGTGGCAAAGAAAAATTTGATCCAGATCCAGCCCCAACATAGTTGGCTCTGATGCCAATGTGATCAAAATGAAAAGGTAAGACAATTGATTAATTAAATATTCATTAACATTAGCTTAGGAAATACTAAGCAATATATATAGGTTACAAAATAGTATACCAAACTATATTCCCAATATCAATGCTAACCAACGTGCCATAGGAGGTAGAGAGTTTGGTTTAGGTTTGTTAACCTAGGATATTTAGGAATTAACCATAGTTTACCATTAGATATTTGAAACAGTAAATATCTACATGGTAAGTAGCAAATAGTAAATATATGTGGTAAAAAGCAAGAAATAACTTTTTACCATGTGGTAATATAAAATCTACCTAACGTAGGAAATAGGTAATTATCCCAAATGATGGAATATTACTCTAACAAGCAAAAGATATTTTGGAGATGTTGAAGAAAACATATGAGGGAGACAAAAATGTTAATATGGAAAAATTACAAAATCACAAGAAAATATTTGAAGACTTGAAAATTAAGGATGAGGAAGACATTTCTACGTCCTTACTTCATGTGGATGAGATTTTTAAGTCCATGCAAGGACATGGGTTTAAATTTTAAGAATCATATGTTTGTAAAAAGGTTTTAAGGTCACTCCCTATGAGGTATAGTGAAAAGGCTTCAGCCATAGAAGAAATAAGAGATACAAAAACTTTGACTAGAGATTAGCTGCATGGAACTCTCATAGATTTTTATATGAGAATAGGAAAGGATCCGATCTCCAGGAAGAGGCGGCCTTCAAAGTAGCAAATAAAACAAAAGATAAGAAGATAGATTCAAGTGATGAGTCATCCAATTATGAAGAAGTAAACTATAGCATAAGGAACAAGGACTCAATAAAGTACAAAGGTACAAAAATAGTTAAGTGTTTCAATTGTGGTAAATATGGTCACTATGCGTATAACTATCCATAAGATGGAAGTAGCAGTGGTGAAGAGAAACAAGATCATAGGGACAAGGAAGCAAAAAAATCTAGGTATCAAAAGAAAAATAGGTATGGGCAAAACAAGCATGAAAAGAAGTTTTTCTAGAGGCATAAGAAGAGTTTTTATGCAGATAAGACAAACAAGATTTCAAGTGACAGTGAGGGAAGATCTTCAGGTATGAAGAAGAAGAAATTATATTCCTGGTAATAGAGGAAGAAGGAAGTTCTCCTATTGAAGATAAAACTGAGAGATATGAGGATGCTTTTGAAGACAAAGGAGTATAGAAAGAATCAAAAAATGAAGAGGAAGGAGTAGTTGATATAGAATCTGAGCTTATATCTACTCTTAAGGAATTAATAAAGGTTATAAAGCATAAAAAAAACTTAAAGAGTCAATTTCAATAATGTGATGAAGAGAAAGGAAAGCTTATACGAGATCTGACAAACTCAATAACTAAGGCAAGAAGATTTAAAGAAAAGTTAGAATCAAAAGTCTTAGAATGTGAAATATTAGAGCATGAGGTAGTTTCACCAAGGAAGGAAGTGAAAGAGTCTAAAAACAGGCTACACAAGTTTGGGAGAAGCTCAAAGACCTTGTATAAGATTATCAAGGTACAAAGATCTTCATGAAACAATACAAGACTTGGTTTTCAATAGGAACAAAGAGAATGAGGAGAGGAGTCAATCTCAAGCTCCAAAGAAGAAGAAGCTTTAGAATAAGAGAGTGAAAGAGAAAGTGAGACTTATGATGATAAGTTGGAAAATAGAAGGTTCAACAAGGAAAGAAACAATGCACAAATGAGGAACTAGAAACATCACAGGGAAGAAAGGACTAATAGACCAATGGGGTCAAGGCAAAACTTATTCAATGGACATTACTTGTCATGTCATAGGTTTGGTTACAAGGCTATGCAGTGTAGGACACATGAAAAGAAGGAATATGGTTTCACCAGGAGAAATTTTAGAAATGGATATCTTTTTCAAGGGTATTTTCACTCTTGTAATCAGTTTGGTCATAAAGCAATTCATTGTAGGGTTCATGACAAGAATGGATATGGCTTCACTAGGAAGAACTTCAAGATATTTGCACCTTCAAGTAACCACAACATTAAGTGTTATAAGTACAATAATGTTGGGCTTATGGCTAAGTGGTGTAGAATAAAATTTCCAGAGACAAGAAGGAACAAGAATACTCAAAATAATTAGAAGGATCGATTGAGGAAGAAGGTAGACAAAGAAAAAGAGCAGTGTATGCTAGGAGTAGAGATACTCCCACCCAAAAATTAACGACCCTAAGGAGAGGAGGTGGGGAGGGGGCTGAGCTAAGAGTCTTATAATTAGCCCCAAAGGTGCCCCTTTGCCATTGATATCAAACGGGGAGAGATTTGAGTTAGGGGAGAGCATTCAGTCAGGGGGAGAATAATTAGAAAAAGAAAAAAGGAATGGTTGAATAAAAATGGTTTCCATGAATGACAAAGGGGGAGATTGTTGGAAATTTTGAGTAGTTTTGTTGTCAAGGATGTCAAGAGTCAATGTCAGTTATGTTAAAAGTTAGTGCAAGGGATTGAAAAAATGAGGGTTAAAATATTTATATTTTAACCCCAAGGGATTTGGTTTAAAGCTTCACATGATTGGTCAAAAGGTTGGCTAAATTCCCTGAAGGAAGGAGATACCTAGGCCTAAAGGAAATAATATTATAATATTTATTATTATAATATTAAAGGTGTTAAGATAAGGCCTAAGGTTAAAAAGGAAAACATCTAGGCCCAAAGGAAATAATATTATAATATTTATTATTATAATATTAAAGGTTAAAAGAAAATCCTAAGGTTACTTATAAATTAATCTAATATTTATATTATAATTAATTTATAATATAAATTAATTATAACCCTAAGTAAAGGTTGGGCGCAAAATATTAAATTTAATATTTATTCCCACCGACGTTCAAGCAAGGAAGGAATATGGTATTTATACCATATGGTTTGAAGACATTAAAGCAAGTCTCCGATATTACGCATGTGAAAGGTTAAAAATTATTGATGTGATTTTCGTGAGCAACAAAAGACGAAGCTTTTTATTTTTAAAAGCTAAAGGTGGACTGTGGACGAATAAAGGGAGAAGGGTGCTTGTCTCCATTACCATCCGCTCGGTTGGCCTAGTGGCAAGGCTTGGCAGTTTAAGGCATAGATAGAATAGATGTCCCATGTTCGATTCCCAGTGGCAGTAGAGGGAAAAGTTTTATTTTCAAACATTTTAGCACCAACACATATTATAAAATGCGGTGAACACATTGTGGTGGTTGTGTGGACACGTAACCCAAGTGGCAGCCTATCCACGACTAAGATGCTAGGCAGGCGGTGAACGCGAGTGTGATTCACGTGGAGTGTATGTTAGTGTTTGAGGTGTGCAAAATATTTTTTGATTAATATGGCTAAGGTATGATTAAATTTTTTATTATTATTTTCATATGTTGATTAAGAATTAGATATTATAAGGTGTGTGCAAGGAGTTTTGTTGGTGTAATTTGGTATATATGGTAGGTTAATAATTGGAGAGTATAAGATGTATTCAAAGGACTTTATTATTGTAATTTGAAATTTATTTTGAGTTAGAATATTAAAGTGTTTGGAAGGTTGAAATTTGGATTGAAATATTTTATGTTGAGTTGGAGTTAAAAGGAGTCATAGGAATATTGTCATTATTGTCATTTTGCTTGAGTGAGTGAATGATCTATTGATTGGAGTTATTTTTAAGGAAGGAGTAATAAGGTGTATTTGAGTCTTGATATTTTATTGTATCTCTTGTATGGTGAAATATTTGTTGAGCTAAAATATTCTTGTGGAGATTTTAAGATAGATTGTTGCTATCTAACCTAGAATTGACAAAAGGATTTGGTTGTGAGTAAAACAGGTTTTGAAGATATTTCTCCATCAAAACAAAAAGGTATGGGCACATCATATTTTGATTGAAGTGTTGTTGAATTGAATATTGTGAAATATAAGGTGGAGTGAAAAGGATTTATTGATAGCATTGTTGTAAATATTTGAGTGAGTTTTTATATGCATGATTGGTGAATGTTTAGAGAACATTGGAGATAGATATTGAAGATTATTTGAGTTAGGGTTTGAGACCCACATTGTGATATTTGTTTAAAGAAGTATGAAAACACTTGTTTAGGTTTTATGAACAAGTTTTATTTCATTGATTGAATTATTGAGTGAAACTTATTGAGCATTGGTTTTGAGTGATATTTAAAGTGAGTGTGCAAACATTAGAAATCAAATTTGTGAAAGCGATAGACTTAATGATTGAGTAGAACATATTGATTTTTTGATAGAGTACATCATTCTCTATATGTTCCATAGTTTAAACGAATTATGAATAGAATATGTCTAAAATACTTCAAGTTAAAGGAATTAGTTTGATTGATAGCATTGTGTGCAAGATTTGATATTGATTGAGCATATCTTGTGAGCTATATTGATCATGTGTTTGAGTAGAATTGAGTAAGATTTTTTAAAATATTAAGGACAGCTTTGAGTAAGCTTTTGTGAAATATTAAGGACAAAGTTGAAGAAATATTTTGTGAAATTTTGTAGGCAAATTTAAGCAAGCTTTTGTGAAATCTTGTAGGCATATTGGGGCAAGTTTTGGTGAAGATTTGTAGGCATATTTGAGCAAGTCTTGGTGAAGAATTATAGGCATATTTGGGTAAGTCTTGGTGAAGACTTGTAGGTAGATTTGAGCAAGTCTTTGTGAAGACTTATAGGCATATTTGAGCAAGTCTTGGTGAAGACTTGTAGGCAGATTTGGGCAAGTCTTGGTGAAGACTTATAGGCAGGTTTGAGCAAGTCTTGGTGAAGACATGTAGTCATATTTGAGCAATTCTTGGAGAAGACTTAAGAGAATATTGAGTAAGTTATTGAGAGGACTTAAGGGTAAATTTAAGATAAGTCTTGGTAAAGAATTGAGAATAGATTGAGCAAGTTCTTTAGAGGACTTGAGGGTATATTTGAGGTAAGTCTTTGTGAAGACTTGATATCAAAGTTGATTTGATTGATTTGTTCAAGCTTTGTGTTAAGGCTTGGGGTAAATATAAGAAGAGTTGATTTTTTTATTGGATCAAGATTTGTGTTAAGGCTTGAGAACATATTTGAGGATAGATTTTGGTGCATATTTGAGAGCAAAATTGTACTAGATTTGAGATAGAGTTAGAGCATATTTGTACTATTCTTTGGATAGAGTTTGGTGCAAATCCAAGATAGAGTTGATAGCAAGCTTTTGAGGTGACAAAGCAAAGGATAGTAGTCTCCAATGGATAGATATCCATTATCTAAGGTAGAGAGGAGAGAGGTCTTCTGAGTGAGGACAAAGGTCTTCTGTGAAGAGAGATCCACAAGCCAATGCAGTGGGAGCAGTAGTCTTCTAGAAGATCATCAACCAAAGCATAGATAAAAGAGTTCTCCTATGGATAGATATCCATTAACCAGAGCAAGGAGAAAGAGTTTCCTTGTGGAGTGTAATCCGTGAACCAGTTGGGAATATAGAGTTCTTATATGGAGAGAGATCCACAAACTAGTTGAGGAGAAAGAGTTCTCCTAGGTCAAGTTCCACGAACCAGAGAAAAGGAGAAATATTTCTCCCATGGAGATAGATCCACAAATCAGAGCATTAGGGGATTGGTGTCTCCTTTGGACATAGGTCCATAAATATTGTAATAGGAAAGTGATTCCCAAGAGATTTGTTGAGAAAATTTTAGTGAAAGATTTTCTTCGTGGAGTAGCCACATTGGTGAACCACATTAAATTGGTGTCTTTGTTTTGTGTGATGATTTATGCACTACTTTAATTATTGTTGTTGATATTGCCATTGATTATATTGGATAATATTGTTTGGGAAAGAAAAGTAAAAGTTGATCTTATATTGTTCATCCCCCTCTTAGTATAATCTTGTGTTCTTCAGATGGACTTTATTCTCCTAAACTAAGTAACAAATAACTTAGGATGTCTTCACTATGCACTTATTACAACAAATTTGGTCATGAGAAAGCAAACTATTGGAGCTTCCTTACATGTAAATATTGTGGAGGAAAATCTCATTCATATTTCTTCTATTATTATAAAAACTACCATAAAATATTTAAAGAGAGGTTAATATTCAGATTAGACTGTTTCTTTCAATTTTTTATTTCAAAAGCATCCATTAACAATGAACTCAAGCTTGACATTTTTTAATATCAAGGAAACGGGCCATTTAGTAAACCAAAGTAAAGAAAAGGAAGCAGTTATGATCCACTTATGACTTACAATATTATAATATCCTTAGTTCACCAAGGATACCTAGAAGACTTCAAGCTTAACAATTCTACCAAACACTTTGAACTACCAAAGAATAGGAATATGAAGAAGATATGAAAATACAACATGAATACTGAAGCAAAAAAAGAAGAAGAATAAGGACCAGTTCAAACTAAAGAGTACTTGAAAGGTAAATACCATATTGAAGACTAAATTCTTCAATATCCAAATAATATAATACAGAGCGGTGCTAGAGTATATTACATTATTTGGTATATGCTAATGTACCACCTTGGGTACATAACTAGAGTAGGAGTTTACCTTGGAGTAAGGTTTGAGTAGTTACTTCATGCAATGTAATAAATGCACAAGTTTTAGAATGTGCATTGATGTAAACATGCATGTAGTCCACATGTACATGATTCATAGGTTTGGTAAATGAAATGCCAAGGGACTTATCTCCCTATATATATGCCTTTGAGGTAGCATAAGAAAGAGGGAGAGAGTGACAAAATATAGAATAGTGACTAGTTGCATTAGAGTGAGTACAATGTAGTTCCTACATGTATTTATGGAGTGTTCATATCCTCCATTATATCACATTGTACTATTTTCATGAGCTTTCCTTAATGGCATATTTATGAGTTATTGTAGAAGTTTTTCTTATAATTTTCTTGTATATTATAATGTCATTATCAAATAGTTATCATTGCTTACTCATTTTACATCTTGTAGTTGCATTTCCTTTAATATATATATCATCAAACACTAATATTTATTGCAACATAAAAAATAAAGTGTTTATTATGCTATTCCTTGCATTTTAAATTTTTTAGAGGAACATAAATCTTTAGAAAATACACTAGCTCATTATGGATAATATGGAAAATATATGAGGTTTATGAAGATGAGAGTGTTGGTGGGAATGAAAAAATAAGAGGAAGGTAATCAAAGCATGAATAAAGAGAAGAAGAAACTTAAAGGGTAATCAATTTAGGAAGACAAATAAAAATGTGATAGGTGTTAACAAGAAGCCTGGCTAAGCCTACTAATAAAAATAAAAAGTGATGATGTTAAAAATGATGTCATTAAATAATAGGTGTATGAATAAGACCCCTAGAAAAAGATTTATTAAAAAATTAATAAGTTTTAATAGTCCTAACTTTATTTTAATACAAGAAATAAAATTAAGTAGTGAGGAATATAAGGATGATTTTAAAAATATTTGGAAGATGGGTGATTATCTAGCAATTTCTGATAGTATTGCAAAAATATGGGACAAATGCAAATGGGATGAAAAATTGTTAGAAGAAAAAAGTAATTAGGTTGTTGGACTATTTTGTAGGAAAGAGGAGAACACCAAAGTTGGGGTTATAAATGTCTATGCTCCAAATATAATTACTCCTCATGAAATATATTAGAAGGATCTTAGCATATTTTTGTCAAACACAATTATGATTCATTATTATCTATGGATTCATGGAGTGACTTCAACATTGTTCTATATTCTTTGAAAAATAAGGGTGGTATTCCATGATGGTCTAAATCAATGCAATATTTTGCTTTATTTATCAATTCAAATGGCCTTTGGGATGTTTTTCCTTCAAGTTTTTAATATACATGGGATAATAAATGTTGGGGTAAACTCATATAGTGGAAATATTGAATAGATTATTGTTATCCAATAAATGGTTACAAATTAGAGTATGTAATCTCTTTAGATATTTTTCTATGATATGGATCGGATCACAAAACCATTATTTTAACATATGATTTACCCAATTATCATCATTCAAAGCCATTTCATTTCTAATATATGTGGGTCCAAGACCATGATTTATTCTAGATGGTTATGTTATGGTGGGATGAAACCAATTTTTAAGGATCATATATGTAGAAGTCTGTTCAAATGATGAAATATTTAAATGAGCAAATGAATATTTGGAATGCCAAATATTTTTGTAACATATTTAAATAAAATAAAATAAATGAATCCAAGATCAAACATAGATTATAGAAACAATTGGAATGGATCAAGATTCTCTTGTGAAAGAAAAATAATTACTTTCTTATTATCATAATGCATTGAAAAATGTGTCATATTGGTACTAAAAATCTAGGGAGAAATGGATCAAGGAAGGATATAGAAGTACAAAAACAATCATGCTATAATTTAAACAAATTTTTCTTTTTATCGCATCAAAAATATTTTAACTCCAAATATAAGAAATATTAAGGAAGAATAATATAAAAGAAAGGAAGCGATTTATTATTTCAAAAATACTTTATTAGATGCTAAACAAGATAAGGAGGCATAGGAAAAGCTTTTGCAAAATATTCCATCAATTATGACACACGGAAAAAATGCAAGTTTGATGAAGAAGATATCTATGGAGGAACTAAATGAAGTAATTTTATCTTTCCACCTTAATAAGACGTCTAGCCTTGATGAATTTCCTACAATTTTATTTTAAAGTTTTTAGGATTTATTGAAGAGTGATATGTAAGTTACCAATGAAGAGGTCCAAAAAATGAATGTTATAATAAGTGAGATAAATGCCACTTTTATTACATTTGTTCCTAAGAAAGATGAGACAAAATATTTTGATAATTTTTTTTTGGATGAAAAAGCCATTATATTAATAAAATAATGTCTAATCATACAAAAAATGGCGGGTGGATTAGCACACCCTGTAAACCAACACACTAACCATCGTGGTTAGGTAAGCCTTTGTAATATAATTTATAAGGTCATTTCAAAAATTATGGAAAACAAGTTAAAAGGTATTATGGATTGTGTTATCTTCGAGGAACAAGGTAGTTTTGTTCATGGTAAACAAATATTTTGGTATAATTATTACATAGGAGGCCATACATTCTCTTCATCCAATGAAAAACTAGGTATGTTTATGAAACTATATATGAACAAAGCATGTGATAGGGTTTCATGGAGCTTTCTATACAATATTCTTAAAAGGTTTGGTTTTGATTACAGTTGGTGTGAATGGAATAAATGTTGTTATGGCACTACAAAATATTGTATTTTGTTCAATGGTTCGCTAGTTAGTTACTTCAAGTTATTTTGTGGACTTTACCAAGGTGATCCACTATATCCTTTTCTTATCATTATTCTTACAGAAGCATTAGGGAGAGATTTCTCAAAGGCAAAAATGGAAGAAAAAATCAAAGGTGTTCAAGTTGCAAAAAATTATCCCTTCGAATATTATCTCCAATTTGTTGATTACACTTTTCTTTTAAGTCATTTCTTAATCAGTAAGGCCATGGAGTTTAAATCAATATTGTTGTCCTATGAGAAGGCTACTAGAAATTTGGTTAATACTATAAAATCTATGATTTTTCATTAACACTTCCCTAGATTTACAATTAATTATTGTGAATGTTTTAGGGTTTAAAATTAAAAAATTTCTATCAACCTACTTGGGTATTTCTTTGTCTCATAAAGGAAATAAAAAGTATCTTTGGATTTCTTGTGTGGATGGAATGAAAGCTTGTTGTCAAATTGGAAAGGTAAGTTCCTAACAATGGAAAGAATGCTACAACTTATAAAGGCTATATTGCTATCCATCCCTATTTATATGATGTTACTTTCAAGATTTCTAGTACATATAGCATTTGATATTGATAAAATTTAAAGAGATTTCTTTCAGAAGGATATGAGGAAAAATTTAGGTTTCCTCTTTGTAAGTGGGATAGGGTTTGCAAAGTAAAGAATATTAGAGGAACATGCTTATGGAATTATAAAATTATGAGTTTGGTATTTGGGGAAAAGCTTGGGTGGAGATTATTTAGAGATAATGGGAAGAATTACATAAAAATATTACTTCAAAAATATATAGGTTCTCTTGATGCATGAAATTATTTAGAAAAATAACCCTACCCAAAGGATTATGAACATGGATCTTCATATCAAATAGTTTGTAATTGATAAAAAATAGCATATTAGATGTTCATTCATTGAGAGGAATTATGTAATGGTCTAATGCTTGGTTGAATCCTTATCCTCTTATCTCTAAATCAAAATTGAAACCATTAGCTCAGGCATACATAGCTTGCAAAGCTCCAAAGGTCAAATACTATATCAATATAAGCAACACTCCAGATCATAAATTTCTATTAGTAAACTAATTGAAGGAGAGGAACTCAGAAATTTTAAATGAACTTCACAAGCTGCTTCAAGATTTTAATTTACCAATTTTTACACAAAAGGAAGAGTTGGTTTGGAATCTTTCAAAATATGGTGGATACTCGATCATGTTGGGACATGAATATTTAGAGGAATCAAAATTTGCTTCTCATAAAGATTCTTTTTTGAAGACTGTTTGGTCACTAGAGTCTCTCCCTAAGGCCTCAAATTTCCTTTCATTAACAGCTCAAATATTCTTACAAGAGAGTCTACAATGAAGAGGATATCGTAGACTTTTCATATGTGCCTTTTATCAAAAGGATTTAGAAACATTAGATCATTTACTTCTTCATTGTCCCTTTGCTCACACCATTTGGGGTTACATTTTTTAAAATATGAAAATATATTGGGTAGCTTCATCAACATTGAAAGAGTTGATGAAATGTTGGATTAATTATTTCAAAGCTAAAGCATTATGTATTATATGAAGGATTGGCCCTACCATTTTTTGTTGGAGTCATCACTTGAAAGGAATAATAGAATTATTAAAAATAAATCTTAAAATCATGCCCAAGTTTAGAATCTTTTTATTACCTTGCTTATAGAATGGGAAGTCATAAGTGAAAACAAATGAGTGGTAACAACTTGGTTATAGGATTTAACCATAAATAAAAGTACTAGGAAGGGAATTGATACCCATACTATTTTGGCTAGAATATAATCTAATGTGTCTCTATTCTAGATTGATTTCATATAATTTATATTTGATCTTGTTGATCTCTTATATAGAGGTTATCTCATATGCAATAAGCAGATCTTTGATGCTATTGATCTTGTTTAGGGTTGGTTTTATGGATATGAGGGTTCATCTACAAATTAGGAGTGAGTAATCAGATGATACCTATTATTAATATTGAGTCCTAGAATCCATCCTTTTGACTGAAGATGCTTCAAGCCCCTATCCATGACTTTTATAACAATAATGAATAAGTAGAGGGAGATCGGGTATCCTTGCCTAAGACTTGTTGAAATTTTAAACAAACCTCTTGAGCTTTCATTTATCATAATCAAGGAAGTGTATATATATAAGGACGCTAGCCATTCTCTCTGATATTCATCAAAACCACTTTTTCATCACTCTATCTAAAAAATTCTAGCATACTCCATCAAAGGTCTTCTTCATATCCAGCATAATGAGCAAGCCCTAACTTTTGTTACTCTTGAGAGAGTGGATAAATTTGTGGATGATAGAGACTCCATATAATAGGTTCCTTCCTTTAACAAAAGTTTTTTGCTCATCAAAAATTATGTTTGGGATAATCAATTTGAGCCTATTTGTGATGACCTAGGAAATAATTTTATAAATTACATTAACGTGAAGAGATAGATCTTAAGGCATACACTCTTTTGCAATTATTCATCTTGGTAATGAGTGGAAGAAAGATGTGATTTAACTTACCTATCATATTTTTACTAGAGAAGGATTCTTAAACCACACCTACAAATTCATATTTTAGTAGGTACCAAAAGCGTTGAAAGAAGCCTAGGGAAATTCATCTAGGCCAAACTCCTTGAAGCTCTTCACTTGGAACAGGGGTTATTCCACTTCCTTTGTTATGCAAGCATTTTAAGCTAGAGTAATTTATTTTGGGATGAACTAAAGCATGTAATTTTGAGCATTGTCCCTATTGATGTCCTCTTCAAATAGCAAGGACTCAAAAAAGAAGATATGATATTCCATATTTCTTGGAGCATATATCACCCAAACCTTAGGATATTCTAGTGTTGATATCTTGGTATATGTCTATGAGCTAAGGTGGTACGATGAAATAATTTTGTGTTCTTATTAGCTTCTTTCAACCATTGCACTCTAGATTTTAGTTGCCAAAATATTTCTTTTTTAAGGTAAATTTCATTTAAGGTACTTAGAAAGCATTTTTCTTATTCTAGAAGAGAGTCATCCTAAGCAAATTATATATCCTTCTCAATTTGTTGAAGGTCACTTTCTAGCTGAGCTTTTTTCTCAATTTTTTGAAGGTCACTTTCTAGCTGAGCTTTTTTCTCAATTATGTTGCTAAAATCTTCTCTATTCTAAATTTTTAGTTTTTGCTTTGAGCTTTGAATTTTGGTTATGAACTTGAATATATCTATTCTATAAATATGGTATTCCTCTTTTCACCATCCCTCCATCGATTCATCAAATTATTCTTGCCTAAGCCACATTCTCTTAAAGTAGAATAGGATAATTTTGAATTTGTCATTGGTCTCAATAGAGTTCTTAATGGGCCAATGGTCAAACCTCCCCATACTGTAGAAATTCAAATGACATTGATTCTCCCCTATAAAAGTAATAAATCTATCCAATTTCTATAATATCCTTTGGTTCTTGGGTCTCTTATTGCTCTAGGTGTAGATGCCCTTAGAATAGAAGAGTTCCAAAAGATCCAAATCTTTAAAAAAGGTGTTAAAATTCTTGGTGGCTTGATTGAGGTTCTTGGTTCCCCTTTGTTTTTATTCAAGGCATCTTATTTTATTGAAGTCTCCCCCAATAATGTAGGATAAGTCTACCAATAGTGATAACCAACTAGCAATATTCTACCATCAATATCTATTTTGATCAAGAGTGTTTAGACCATAAGCATTAATGAGACTAGTTTGCCAACTAATATCCAACAATTTTTCCTTGACAACAATCTAGTTTCTCTCTATTGTTTCAATGTCACACTCAATTTTTAAATGATCCCATAGTATGAGTAGCTCACTTGGGAAACCTAGGGTGTTACTTGAAATGACAAGACTATTGGGCTATATTTTCCTTTTAATCCTATTTGTTTCATGAGATGATATTTTAAGTTGTTTAATAAAAAGAACATCAAGCTTTTCATTACTTGCTCATTTCTTGACCATTTTGGATTTGAAGGATAAATGGAGACCTCTTATATTCCAATAAATGATCTTCGTAAATATTACTTGTACCTCTTGGTATCGAAAAGATCATAAATCTAGGTTTGGGAACCCTCGTCTATTTTAGTTAATGTTATTTGCTAGAGCATTTCTTGGTTGGATTTTCTCCCTCTTTTTTATTAGGAACCATATTTTGACCTTCAGTTTATTTGAAATTTGTTTGATCATTGAGATTTTACTTTTTCTATATATTTTTTGTGTTGTAAGTACCAAATTGTTCTCTTTTTGGATATAGGTAATTCTCGTAGATTGAAGATATTCCATTGCTTGATCATTTCCTTACCCTTGGGGAAGTTCTTCACCTTCAGAAGCATGTTCAATAGGGAATTTCTCATTTAGCATGTTATTGATCTCCATCCCTGTGGGGATATCTTCAAGCCTTATCTGATCCTTGTCATTATTTCCTTCTCTTGGGGTTTCCAAAGGCTCCAAAAATTTCCCATCCTTGCTTTCTTCTTCAATTGGTAAGATTTCAAAAAATTTATTAGTCCTAATGTTCATATTGATTTTTACTTGTCTATGACTTGTTTGCTTCCTTTTAGGTAGTTGAAAACCCTCCTTGTCATCTTCTTTACATGCAACCTTTTGTAGATTTTGAGAATAATTTTGAAGAGGTGATCATATTCATGGCATATTCAACATGGAAAATAAGTATTCTCACAGTCCATCAACTGATCCCATTCCAGGTCTTTTACATTTAGCTTGATCTTACCTAGAAAAGATTTTTCTAGATTTAAATAAATATAGATCCATGCATAGGTCAAAAACTTAAATGTGTGTGTCCTCGTTGATGCCCCTATGTATATCCCTAAAGTATTTTCGATAGCTTTGAAGGTTTTTTCATTCCAAAATTCAATAGGAAGAGCAAAAAGCCTCATCCAAACTAGGGTTGAGGATGGCATTTATTCAACTAGCTTAAATCCAATGTGCCAAGGTTTCATGAAAAGCCTTGGATGACCATAAAACCAGGGGTCGCCTTAAAAGACTTGATCATGATCCTCCTCTACAAAAAATACAATAGAGAAATAATAATTTGGGTAGAACTTGATATCCACTTCTTAGATATTTTAGTTCTTAGCTATCTAAGATTCAATTGCTCCAAGCTGAAGTCTAACTCTCAAAAAGTGGTACATCAAAGCTTTATTTTTAAGAGCTTGAATCCTCAAGAATCAATCCTTGTTCTACTCAACTTTAGAAAAATCCTAGCACATAAAATTTGATTCTTAAATTATTTATTATATACTTTTCATATCAAATAAAAAATATCATTTATCATCATACAAAAACATTTGTTCTTTAAATTCTTTATTTTTATATCAAATATTATTAAATCATTTACTTTTTATAATATAAATATATATATCATTTATTAAATGGAGCTACCTTCATCCTTTAAAATTTTTTAATTTTTAAACATATTTTTAAAAGTAAAATATTTTCACTTAAACATAAAAAAAACCTGCTTAAGGTGAACCCAAACAAAAGTAGGCCCACAAGCAAAAGTAGAAGTTGATAGTAATTCCACACAATAAAATGTGCACGCAAATCATCAAACAAAAGTAGAAGTTGATGGTTATCCACACAATAAAATGCAAATGCAAATCATCAAACAAAAGTAGGAATTAATGGTATTCCACACAATAAAATGTACACGCAAATCATCAAAAGCAAAGAGATAAACTGTACCAAAACATCATTTCAATTGTTCGCCAAAAAAAACCAAAAAAAAAAGTTGGACAATCAAATCAAATCGCAGCTACGGAAAAGACACCAAAGTCTAAAGGTCAAGGTGATATAAAAATATTCACATGGCCATGACAAAGGGCAGGCCTAACTTCAATCAGATGTGGTCAGGTAGACAAAGATGTTTCAGCTACTTGCATATTAATTATTTGTAGCAAAATATCATGTCAAAACAAAGTTGAAGTTTATTGTTCACGCTAAAAAAAATTGAACAATCAAATCTAAGCCACGGTAAAGACACCGGTGTTTAGAGGTGAATGTGACGTAAAAATATTCACATGGCGACCTGACATAGGGCAGGGGTAACTTCAATCAGATGTAGCCCGGTAGACAAAGATGTTTCAGCTACTTACATTTGTAATGAAAGATCATGTCAAAAGAAAGTTGAAGTTGACCATTTAAAAAAAATAAAAATTGGACAATCAAATCTCACCCCAAGGAAAAGACACAAAGGCTAAAGGTCAAGGTGAAGTAAAAATATTCACATGGCCACCTGACAAAGGCGGGCCTAAGTTCAATCAGATGTGATCGGGTAGACAAAAGATGTTTCAACAACAATAATATAATTATAACATACCTTCACCCTCGTCTTTGAAAAAACTTCTGAATACCTTATTTAAAAGTAAAATATGTGTATATAAAAACAGACAAAAGTAGGTCTATAAACAAAAGTAGAAGTTGATGGTATTCCACATAATAAAACGTACATGCAAATCATCAGAAGCAAACAAGATAAACTGTCGATGCTTCGTCTTCATCTGCTGTTTCATTTAGCTTTGCCGTCCATTTTCGCTTTTTTTCTAACGCACAGATGACATGACGATGTGAGAGAAAGTCATGGAGGCTGACGTTCACTTCCACTTCCGTCCTACCTCTTCTGACACGCAAATTTGACGATGGGGGAGAAAGTTATGAACGGCTGACGTCCACTTCCCCTTGCCGCCCACTTTTTATTTTGTCTGACACGCGGATTTGACGACGCCGGATAAAGCCACCGACACGGACGTCCACTTGCACTTCCCAACCTATTTTTTTTTCTACCACGAGGATTGACGATGTTGGAAAAAGTCATGGACTACAAAGACAACAAAAACGCTTGACAGTTAAAAGAGACAGTTTAAGATCAAGAGTGAGAGCACTGTTGAATATGAGTGGAGTGCGTCTCGTGTGGTGTAAATGACGTGAAGGTTCAAATGGCATGTTTGGGATGGTAAGAATCATGTTTCAGGCGTTAAAAGTAAGCAAAAGAATATCCTCTAAATCATGTGAACCCTCCAACATTCACACGCTATTTCTTTCCTAAGTCCATTTCATTTCATTATGTTTAAATATTTTTATATAATATTTTAAAAGTTCAATTTTAAGTAAAATTGGTATAATAAATTAAATGGTATTGTAATCAATATTTTCTCTTAAACTTACAAACACATAAATTTTTTATTTTTTTATTTTTTTTTTAATTTACATGGTGGAATCGGTAGCCGCCACGAATCTGGGCAGGCTGTCTAGTTTTTTATGGCCGTCACAGTATTCTGCGTTGTCCGCCCAGAAGCCGCCACACAGATTTTCGCTAGTTTGCCCCTATAACCACCATGCCACAATCATTTTAAACATTTTACACCCGTGAAAGCACCAGGAAAGGGACAAGCATTCACTTCAATATTTAAAGGGACATAAATTTTTTATTAGAAATTTTAAAAACACATAAAATATTTTATAAAAGCCAAAAATATTAATAATTAAGATATTGAAGTGCTTTTACAAGTGCCAATTTTAAATACAAAAGTATCAATATACCTAAATAATCATTCAGCACCAAAGAGCATACATGTTGCTAATTTTGCCCTATGCTAAAATGGAACGTTGATTCTAAGTTGACTTGTGGATTAAAATGTGAAATATGATAATGTTTAAGGTTAAACATAATGAGTAGATGAATGCATTACCATGTTGTTTTGGATAGGTTTCATATAGCTTTTAGGCTTAGTTTTGCATTAAGTTATGAAGTTTTGTATTTAGTATCTTTCCCTTCCTAGAATTCAACTAACAAGATGTCATGATGAGTGTTAATAGGGGAAGAAGTGGTTTGCAGGTCTCTTGGGTCCATTCTTGTATTACTGGGTACTTTTGACACATTGGCATTTAAAACCCTTTGAGTGTTAAAATTTTGTAGGAGCATTGAAATCCATCAAAGTGGCTTTGAAACACTAGTAACAAAAAGCATAGCAGTGAAATCAACTTTGGAATCACTAAACAGTTCTAGAATCATAATTCTTGAACCTGTTAACGACACTAGAACTATATTTTACTTATTGTAGGGACCTATGATAAATGTTGGATGCCATAATCAACTCCCAAATGTTATAGGGAGCTCTAAAACACCATAAATCACCTCCAATGATATTACTATTATGAATTATTATGGTCAAATTGTATCTACATGAGCTCCATATTTCAAATAAAGCTAGCACTGATGGATAGAGTAGTTAGACATATTTCATAGTTGTTGCATAGAATGAGACATAACAGTTTGGCACACTGCAGTAGGTTGACCAAAGGAATAAAAACACATGTCATTCCAAGGGCCAACAGACCCTTCCCCTAGAATGGAACAAGACCAATAGTTGAATCCTAAGGTTTCAAGCGATGTCCACCCTAGCAAGGTTGATTCATAACACATCGATGTTCAAATTCATTGGCAAGAAACCAATTTTGTTTGATTCTAGATTACATGGGTTAGAATTAGCAAGGAGGTTAGAGTGGAACCCATGGGAATTTACATGCCAGTGATGAATGTAATTGAAATATAACATCAACCATTTTTTTATTGTAGACATTGTAACCATTTCTATTACTTCTAATAAAGGTAAATATTACTCTTCCTAAATCTAGTATAATTTTTTAAAAGTAGTTAGAGCATGTGCACTACATATTGATGTAATGGTAGCCACCACGAATTCAGGTAGGCTATCCAGATTTTATGATCGGTACAATATTTTGCGCTATCTACCCTGAAAGACACCACATAATTCTTCGTGCAATCCGCCCCTATAACCACCATGCCACATTCATTTTAAACCTTTTACACCACTGAAAGCACCAGGAAAGGGACAAGCGTTTTGTCTGGCGAGGCCCAATATTTGAACCTTGGACATCCGTCCCCCTTACGAGGTTTGGTTGAACCAATTGGTCTACACCTCAGACCTAAGGAGAGGAGAAGTTTTTGTAAAGAATTCCATTGTAATTTATTTTCGTATAAGGTGCTAGGTAGGCGGTGAATGTGAGTTCGATTCATGTGGAGTACATGTTAGTGTTTGAGGCACGTGAAATATTTTTTGACTAAAATGGCTAAGGTATGATTAAATTTTTTATTATTCTTTCCATATATTGATTAAGAATTGGATATTATAAGGTGTGTGCAAGGATTTTTGTTGGTGTAATTTGGTATGTATGGTGGGTTAAAAATTGGAGAGTATAAGGTGTATTCAAAGGACTTTATTATTGTAATTTGAAATTTATTTTGAGTTAGAATGTCAAAGTGTTTGTAAGGTTGAAATTCGGATTGAAATAATATATATTGAGTTGGAGTTAAAAGGAGTAATAGGGATATTGTCATTTTTCTTGATTGATTGAATGATCTATTGATTGTATTTAGTTTTCAGGAAGGAGTACGAAGGTGTATTTGAGTCTTGACATTTTATTGTATTTCTTGTATGGTGAAATATTTGTTGAGGTAAAATATTTTTATGGATATTTTGAGATAGACTATTGCTATCTAACCTAGAATTGGAAAAAGGATTTGTTTGTGAGTAAAACAAGTTTTGAAGACATATCTCCATCAAAACAAAAAGGTATGGGCACATCATCTTTTGATTGAAGTGTTGTTGAATTGAATGTTGTGAAATATAAGGTGGAGTGAAAATGATTGATTGTGAGTATTGTTGGAAATATTTGAGTGAGTTTTTATATGCATGATTGGTGAATGTTTAGAGAACATTGGATATAGATATTGAAGATGATTTGAGTTAGGGTTTGAGACCCACATTATGCTCTTTTTTCGAAGAAGTATAAAAACACTTGTTTAGGTTTTGTGAGCAAGTTGTGTTTCATTGATTGAATGATTGAGTGAAACTTCTTAAGCATTGGTTTTGAGTGATATTGAAAGTGAATGTGCAAATATTAGAAATAAAATTTGTGAAAGTGAAAGACTTAATAATTGAGTAGAACATATTGAGTTTTTGATAGAGTACATCATTCTCTATATGTTCCAAAGGTTAAACAAATTCTGAATAGAATATGTCTTAATTGCTTCAAGTTAAAGGAATTACTTTGATTGATAGTATTGTGTGCAGGATTTGAGATTGATTGAGCATATATTGTGAGTTGTATTGAGCATGTGTTTGAGCAGATTTGAGTAAACTTTTATTAAATATTAAGGATAACTTTAAGTAAGATTTTGTGAAATCTTAAGGACAAATTTGAAGCAAGATTTTGTGAAAGCTTGTAGGCAGATTTAAGCAAGCTTTTGTGAAATATTGTAGGATGATTTGGGTAAGTCTTGGTGAAGACTTGTAGATAGATTTGAGCAAGTCTTGGTGAAGACTTGTAGGCATATTTGGTCAAGTCTTGGTGAAGACTTGTCGATAGATTTGAGCAAGTATTGGTGAAGACTTTTAGGCAAATTTTAGCAAGTCTTGGTGAAGACTTATAGGTAGATTTGAGCATGTCTTGGTGATGAATTGTAGGCATATTTGGGTAAGTCTTGTGAATACTTGTAGGCAGTTTTGAACAAGTCTTAGTGAAGACTTGTAGGTAGATTTGAGCAAGTCTTGGTGAATACTTGTAGGTATATTTGAGCATGTCTTGGTGAAGACTTGTAGGCATATTTGGGTAAGTCTTGTGAAGACTTGTAGGTAGGTTTGATCAAGTCTTGGTGAAGACTTATAGGTAGATTTGAGCAAGTCTTGGTGAATACTTGAGAGCATATTGAGTAAGTTCTTGAGAGGAATTGAGGGTATATTTGAGACAAGTCTTGGTAAAGACATGAGAACAAATTGAGAAATTTCTTGAGAGGACTTGAGGGCATATTTGACGTAAGTCTTGGTGAATACTTGAGAGAAGATTTGATTGATTGATTTGTTCAAGCTTTGTGTTAAGCCTTGGGTCAAATATAAGAAGAGTTAATTTGTGATTGGATCAAGTTTTGTGTTAAGTCTTGAGAATATATTTGAGGATATATTTTGGTGCATATTTGAGAGCATATTTATACTAGACTTGAGACAGAGTTAGATCAGATTTGTACTACACTTGGGATAGATTTTGGTGTAGATCCGAGATAGAGTTGAGAGCAAGATTTATAGGTGATAGATTAGAGGATAGTAGTATCCAGTGGATAAATATCCATTAGCCAGGGTAGTGAGGATAGAGGTCTTCTGAGTGAGGATAGAGGTCTTCTGTAGAGAGAGATCCACAAGCCAGTGTAGTAGGGGCAGTAGTATTCTAGAAGATCATCAGCTAAAGTAGAGGGGAAAGAGTTATCCTATGGATAGAGATCCATGAACCAAAGCAAGAAGAAATAGTTCTCCTATGGAGTGTGATACGTGAACTATTTAGGAATATAGAGTTCCTCTATGGAGAGAGATCCAAAAACAAGTTGAGGAGAAATAGTTCTCCTAGGTCAAGTTCCATGAACTAGAGAAAAGGATAAGGAGTTCTTCTATGGAGAGAGATCCACAAATCATAGCATTAGGGGATTGGTGTCTCCTTTTGACAGAGTTCCATAAACATTTTAATAGGGAAGTGATTCCTAATATATTTGTTGATAAAAATTTACTAAAATGTTTTCTTCGTGAAGTAGCTCACATTGGGTGAACCATGTTAAATTGGTGTCTCTATTGTGTGTGATGATTTGTGCACTTCTTTGATCACTTTTTTTGATATTGCCATCGATTATATTGGATAATATTATTTGGGAAAGAAAAGTAAAAGTTGATCGTATACTATTCACCCCCACTCCTAGTATAATCTTGTGCTCTTCAATTGGTATTAGAGTGGATTCCTTCAAAAGATCTTAATAGTTTGAAGAAAATGCTTACAATAACAAAGATGGTATCTCAGAGTGGATCTTCAACAAATAAGGTACCATTGTTCGATGGGAATAATTATGATTTTTGGAGTGTAAGAATGAAGACTTACTTGATGGCATAAGGATGTGAGATATGGCAAGCAGTTGAGGATGGATACACACCTCTATCTAGTCCTCCTACAGATAAATATGGTAAGCTCCTACATCTCTATAATTCAAATGCAATGAATACAATCTTAAGTAGTTTACGTTAAATAGATTTTGTAAAATTTATGCATTGCACATCAGCAAAAGATATTTTGGAGATGTTGAAGAAAATATATGAGGGAGACAAAAATGTTAAGATTGCAAAATTACAAAATCACAAGAAAATATTTTAAGACTTGAAAATTAAGGATGAGGAAGACATTTCTACATCCTTACTTTATGTGGATGAGATTTTTAAGTCCATGCAAATACATGGGTTTAAAGTTGAAGAATCATATGTTTGTAAAAAGGTTTCAAGGTCACTCCCTATGAGGTATAGTGAAAAGGCTTCAGCCATAGAAGAAACAAGAGATACAAAAACTTTGACTAGAGATTAGCTGCATGGAACTCTCATAGATTTTGATATGAGAATAGGAAAGGATCCTATCCCCAGGAAGAGGCAACCTTCAAAGTAGCAAATAAAACAAAAGATAAGAAGATAGATTCAAGTGATGAGTCATCCAATTATGAAGAAGTAAACTATGGCATAAGGAACAAGGACTCAAGAAAGTACAAAGGTACAAAAATAGTTAAGTGTTTCAATTGTGGTAAATATGGTCACTATGCATATAACTATCCAGAATATGGAAGTAGCAGTGGTGAAGAGAAACAAGATCATAGGGACAAGGAAGCAAAAAAATCTAGGTATCAAAATAAAAATAGGTATGGACAAAACAAACATGAAAAGAAGTTTTTCCAGAGGCATAAGAAGAGTTTTTATGTAGATAAGACAAACAAGATTTCAAGTGATAGTGATGGAAGATCTTCAAGTATGAAGAAGAAGAAATTCTCTTCTTGGTAATAGAGGAAGAAGGAAGTTCTCCTATTGAAGATAAAACTGAGAGATATGAGGATGCTCTTGAAGACAAAGGAGTATAGAAAGAATCAAAAAATGAAGAGGAAGGAGTAGTTGATATAGAATCTGAGCTTATATCTACTCTTAAGGAATTAAGAAAGGTTATAAAGCATAAAAAAAAACTTAAGAATAAATTTCAAGAATGTGATGAAGAGAAAGGAAAGCTTATACAAGATCTGACAAACTCAATAACTAAGGCAATAAGATTTAAATAAAAGTTATAAGCAAAAGTCTTAGAATGTGAAATATTAGAGCATGAGGTAGTTTCACCAAGGAAGGAAGTGAAAGAGTCTAAAGAAAAGCTACACAGGTTTGGGAGAAGCTCAAAGACCTTGTATAAGATTATCAAGGTACAAATATCTTCATGAAACAAGACAAGACTTGGTTTTGAAGAGGAACAAAGAGAATGAGGAGAGGAGTCAATCTCAAGATCCAAAGAAGAAGAAGCTTCAGAATAAGAGAGTGAAAGAGAAAGTGAGACTTATGATGATAAGTTGGAAAATAAAAGGTTCAACAAGGAAAGAAACAATGCACAAATGAGGAACTAGAAACATCATAGGGAAGAAAGGACTAATAGACCAATGGGGTCAAGGCAAAACTTCTTCAATGGACATTACTTGTCATGTCACAGGTTTGGTTACAAGGCTATGCAGTGTAGGACACATGAAAAGAAGGAATATGGTTTCACCAGGAGAAATTTTAGAAATGGATTTCTTTTTCAAGGGTATTGTCACTCTTGTAATCAGTTTGGTCATAAAGCAATTCATTGTAGGTTTCATGACAAGAATGGATATGGCTTCACTAGGAAGAACTTCAAGATATTTGCACCTTCAAGGAACCACAACATTAAGTGTTATAAGTACAATAATGTTGGGATTATGGCTAAGTGGTGTAGAATAAAATTTCCAGAGACAAGAAGGAACAAGAATACTCAAAATAATTAGAAGGATCGGTTGAGGAAGAAGGTAGACAAAGAAAAAGAGTAGTGTATGCTAGGAGTAGAGATACTCCCACCCAAAAATTAACCACCCTAAGGAGAGGAGGTGGGGAGGGGGTTGAGCTAAGAGTCTTATATTTATCCCCAAAGGTGTCCCTTTGCCATTGATATCAAACGAGGAGAGATTTGAGTTAGGGGAAAGCATTCAGTCAGGGGGAGCAATTCTTAGGGGGAGCATAATTAGAAAAATAAAAAAAGAATGGTTAAATAAAAATGGTTGCCATTAATGACAAAGGGGGAGATTGTTGGAAATTTTGAGTAGTTGTGTTGTCATGGATGTCAAGAGTCAATGTTAGTTATGTTAAAAGTTAGTGCAAGGGATTGAAAAAAGGAAGGTTAAAATATTTATATTTTAAGCCCAAGGTATTTGGTTTAAAGCTTCACATGATTGGTCAAAAGGTTGGTTAAATTGCCTGAAGGAAGGAGATACCTAGGCCTAAAGGAAATAATATTATAATATTTATTATTATAATATTAAAGGTGTTAAGATAAGGCCTAAGGTTAAAAAGGAAAATATCTAGGCCTAAAGGAAATAATATTATAATATTTATTATTATAATATTTATGGATAAAAGAAAAGCCTAAGGTTACTTATAAATTGATCTAATATTTATATTATAATTAATTTATAATATAAACTAATTATAACCCTAAGTAAAGGTTTGGCGCAAAATATTAAGTTTAGTATTTATTCTCACCGACGTTTGAGCAAGGAAGGAATATGGTATTTATACCATATGGTTTGAAGACATTAAAGCAAGTCTCCGATATTGCGCATGTGAAAGGTTAAAAATTATTGATGTGAATTTTGTGAGCAACGAAAGACGAAGCTTTTTATTTTTAAAATCCAAAGGTGGATCGTGGACGAATAAAGGGAGAAGGGTGCTTGTGTCCATTACCATCCGCTCGATTGGCCTAGTGGCAAGGCTTGGAAGTTTAAGGCATAGGTAGAACAAAGGTCCTGTGTTCAATTCTCGATGGCAGTAGAGGGAAATGTTTTGTTTTCAAACATTTTAGCACCAGCACATATTATAAAATGCGGTGAGCACATTGTGGTGGTTGTGTGGACATGTAGCCCAAGTGGTAGCCTATCCACGGCTAAGACGCTAGGCAGGCGGTGAACGCGAGTTCGACTCACGTGGAGTGCATGTTAGCATTTGAGGTGCGCAAAATATTTTTTGATTAATATGGCTAAGGTATGATTAAATTTTTTATTATTTTTTTCATATGTTAATTAAGAATTAGAGATTATAAGGTGTGTGCAAGGAGTTTTGTTGGTGTAATTTGGTATATATGGTGGGTTAAGAATTGGAGAGTATAAGGTGTATTCAAAGGACTTTATTATTGTAATTTGAAATTTATTTTGAGTTAGAATGTTAAAGTGTTTGGAAGACTGAAATTTGGATTGAAATATTATATGTTGAGTTGGAGTTAAAAGGAGTAATAGGAATATTGTCATTATTGTCATTTTGCTTGATTGAGTGAATGATCTATTTATTGGAGTTATTTTTAAGGAAGGAGTAATAAAGTGTATTTGAGTCTTGATATTTGATTGTATCTCTTGTATGGTGAAATATTTGTTGAGGTAAAATATTTTTGTGGAGATTTTAAGATAGACTGTTGCTATCTAACCTAGAATTGACAAAAGGATTTGGTTGTGAGTAAAACAGGTTTTAAAGATATATCCCCATCAAAACAAAAAGGTATAGGCACATCATATTTTGATTGAAGTATTGTTGAATTTAATATTGTGAAATATAAGGTGGAGTGAAAAGGATTTGATTGATAGCATTGTTGTAAATATTTGAGTGAGTTTTTATATGCATGATTGGTGAATGTTTAGAGAACATTGGAGATAGAGATTGAAGATTATTTGAGTTGGGGTTTGAGACCCACATTGTGCTCTTTGTTTAAATAAGTATGAAAACACTTTTTTAGGTTTTATGAGCAAGTTGTATTTCATTTATTGAATGATTTAATGAAAATTCTTGAGCATTGGTTTTGAGTGATATTGAAAGTGAGTGTGCAAAAATTAGAAATCAAATTTGTGAAAGCGAAAGACTTAATGATTGAGTGGAACATATTGAGTTTTTGATAGAGTACATCATTCTCTATATGTTCCATAGGTTAAACAAATTATGAATTGAATATGTCTAAACTACTTCAAGTTAAAGGAATTAGTTTGATTGATAACATTTGGTGCAAGATTTGATAGTGATTGAGCATATCTTGTGAGCAATATTGAGCATGTGTTTGAGTAGAATTGAGTAAGCTTTTGTTAAAGTTTAAGGACAGCTTTGAGTAAGCTTTTGTGAAATCTTAAAGACAAAGTTGAAGTAATATTTTGTGAAAGTTTGTAGGTAAATTTAAGCAAGCTTTTGTGAAATCTTGTAGGCAGATTGGGGCAAGTTTTGGTGAAGATTTGTAGGCAGATTTGAGCAAGTCTTGGTGAAGACTTATAGGCAGATTTGGGTAAGTCTTGGTGAATACTTGTAGGCAGATTTGAGCAAGTCTTGGTGAAGACTTATAGGCATATTTGAGCAAGTCTTGGTGAAGACTTGTAGGTAGATTTGAGCAAGTCTTGGTGAAGACTTGTAGGCAGATTTGAGCAAGTCTTGGTGAAGACTTATAGGCAGGTTTGAGCAAGTCTTGGTGAAGACATGTAGTCAGATTTGAGAAATTCTTGGTGAAGACTTAAGAGCATATTGAGTAAGTTCTTGAGAGGACTTGAGGGTAAATTTAAGACAAGTCTTGGTAAAGAATTGAGAACAGATTGAGCAAGTTCTTACTTGAGGGCATATTTGAGGTAAGTCTTTATGAAGACTTGAGATCAGAGTTGATTGATTGATTTGTTCAAGCTTTGTGTTAAGGCTTGGGGTAAATATAAGAAGAGTTGATTTTTTATTGGATCAAGATTTGTGTTAAGGCTTGAGAACATATTTGAGGATAGAGTTTGGTGTAGATTTGAGAGCAAATTTGTACTAGATTTGAGATAGAGTTAGAGAATATTTGTACTACTCTCTAGATAGAGTTTGGTGCAAATCCAAGATAGAGTTGATAGCAAGCTTTGGAGGTGATAAATCAAAGGATAGTAGTCTCCAATGAATATAGATCCATTATCTAAGGTAGTGAGGATAGAGGTCTTCTAAGTGAGGACAAAGGTCTTCTATGAAGAGAGATCCACAAGCCAATGTAGTGGGAGCAGTAGTCTTCTAGAAGATCATCAACCAAAGCATAGATAAAAGAGTTCTCCTATGGATAGAGATCCATGAACCAGAGCAAGGAGAAAGAGTTTCCTTATGGAGTGTAATCCGTGAACTAGTTGGGAATATAGAGTTCTTATATGGAGACAGATCCACAAACTAGTTGAGGAGAAAGAGTTCTCCGAGGTCAAGTTCCACGAACCAAAGAAAAGGGGAAACATTTATCCCATGGAGAGAGATCCACAAATCAGAGCATTAGGGGATTGGTGTCTCTTTTGGACATAGGTCCATAAATATTGTAATAGGGAAGTGATTCCCAAGATATTTATTGAGAAAATTTTAGTGAAATATTTTCTTCGTGGAGTAGCCCACATTGGGTGAACCACATTAAATTGGTGTCTCTATTGTGTGTGATGATTTGTGCACTGCTTTAATTATTGTTGTTGATATTGCCATTGATTATATTGGATAATATTGTTTGGGAAATAAAAGTAAAATTTGATCTTATACTATTCACCCCCCTCTCAGTATAAGCTTGTGTTCTTCAGATGGACTTTATTCTCCTAAACTAAGTAACAAAGAACTTAGGATGTCTTCACTATGCACTTATTACAACAAATTTGGTCATGAGAAAGCAAACTATTGGAGCTTCCTTACATGTAAATATTGTGGAGGAAAATCTCATTCATATTTCTTCTGTTACTATAAAAACTACCATATAATATTTAAAGAGAGGTTAATATTCATATTAGATTGTTTCTTTCAATTTTTTATTTCAAAAACATCCATTAACAATGAACTCAAGCTTGACATTTTTAATATCAAGGAGACAGGCCATTCAGTAAACCAAAGTAAAGAAAAGGAAGCAGTTATGATCCACTTATGACTTACAAGATTATAATATCCTTAGTTCACAAAGGATACCTAGAAGACTTCAAGCTTAACAATTCTACCAAACACTTTGAACTACCAAAGAATAGTAATATGAAGAAGATATGAAAATACAACATGAATACTGAAGCATAAAAAGAAGAAGAAGAAGGACCAATTCAAACTAAAGAGTACTTGAAAGGTAAATACCATATTGAAGACTAAAGTCTTCAATATCCAAATAATATAATATAGGGGGGTGCTAGAGTATATTACATTATTTTTTATATGCTAATGTACCACCTTGGGTACATAACTAGAGTAGGATTTTACGTTGGAGTAAGGTTTGAGTAGTTACTTCATGCAATGTAATAAATGCACAAGTTTTAGAATGTGCATTGATGTAAACATGCATGTAGTCCACATGTACATGATTCATAGGTTTGGTAAATGAAATGCCAAGGTAGGTAGTTTAATCACAATTTTATGAGTTAGGAAAATGAACTGAATGTTAAAACCAAGCATACAATACTAAAGTAAATGATATGGTAGCATTTTATATGCATATCATTATCTTCTATTTGGTAATTTAAAAAAAATAATAATTTATACTAAAAATTGTAGAGCATAAGACTTTGCTACATATTGTAAGTTCCAAATCAAGTAGATCATATATGCAACATATCCTATACTTGTCACTATTACATATGCTTCATGCTAATTAAGACATGTCATTTTGAATTAACTCTAATAATTTTCTCAAGTCATTCTTTGTTTGATCTCATATCCAAGGATAATTTGTTCTACTTGAAATCTATTATCAAGGGCCCAATTGGCCAACCAATTGGTTAGCTTATTGGTCAAACATTTTACATGGTGGAAGACAACTAGGAGAATTCTACCAAATACCTCCCATGCTTCCTTGATTTTGATGGCTAGCACTTAGTCCTAAATTTTCATTTTCTTTAGAGTATTAAAGATAATTTATGAGTTTTCTTCCACACAAAGTGTATGAGGAGACATATCAAGAAAGCCTAGGATACCCCTCAAAATAACTTATGTTTCAACAAGGTTATTGGAGTTCTACCCAATGTAGCTAGCTCTAAGGGTAATGTGATAGTCATGATAATTTTATAATATTGAACCATAAGCTCCTAGGCGAGGGTTATCCCTATTAGCATCATCAAAATCGAGCTTCTAATATCCTTGAATAGGCTTGGTCCAGGAGAGATCCATAGTTCTTGCACTAGTATGTTTGTTTCTTTTTGTGCCTAACTAATGTTTTTCCATAAATACTATTGGTCTCCCAAGATTTTAAACTCATCTCCTATATTGATCATTGAATGTGAGGATAGTACACTTCACATAGTTTTGTAAGATGAGCCTCAAACCTTCTCTAGAATTTCTCTTTATTAGATATGATTTTCCTAAACATCTTGGTATTCCTTTCTAGCCATGTGCACTAGGTAAGCATGGTTGGGATCATGTTCCATAGGAATATAAGAGTGTTTCCCTTAAATGTTTTTTTCCATTTAGCCAACTTTGACTCAAAATACATAGACATAACCTAAGAGATTTTGAATTTCTCCATTAACTTCCCTCATAGCTTATAGGTAAAGGGGAAGTGAAGGAGAAGATGAGGACTAGTTTTATATGCAATATGATACATAACACATTTAAGTAGCTTAGGCCAACATTTTTTAATTGTTCACCAGATAGAAATTTGTCATGTACAACCAACCAAAGAAAAAAAATAGGCTTTAGTTAGGCTTTAGAATACCAAACCCTTTTCCATATTATTGAAGGAGTATTGTTAATTTTAGCCTCTCTAAAGGTAAAGTAATCTAATTTGACAATGTAGTCCCTTGAATATGTGGAACTCCATATTAGTTGATCCTCACCCCTAAAATTCATTACTTTATAACTGAGTAAGAGGGATTTGAGAGCTATCCTTTCTTGACTAAACTCTAGTGGGATAGTTGCGAGAATATTACACCTTTAAATAGCTCATCTATTCTATTATTTTCAATTCCAATAGTTCTCTATGAATTCTCCCTTTGTCCTATAAAGAAATCTTTGAATATTTTTTAAGTCTTCCCTAAAATAAAGAGGCTAATTTTCTATCCAAGTATCTTTCCAAAAGTTAATCTTTGAGCCTTTCCTAACATCCTATTTGAGTAAGATTGACATTAATTTCCTAACTCTCCTAATGCTATTTCAAATGAGTGATCCCAAAGGGGTGTCTTCAATAGTGAAGATTCTCTTAGGTTCATTCCTATATAGATGTTTCACAAAAATATATGGCTCTAAAGGGAGTCATGATCTACATAGATTCTCCAAATTAATTTTCCTAGCATTGCCTTGTTAACTATCTGAAGGTTTATGATTCCCAAGCCTCCTAAATCTTTACTATTAGAAATTTACCCCAAGCTACAGTTGAATTTTCTTGTCTTTAGTATTTCCTCTCCATAGGAATTTTCTCATGATATTTTTAATTCTTTTGATGATCTCATTAGGGATCCAGAATGCACCCATCTAGAATATGGATAAAGGTCTAAAGTATGTTTTCATTTTAATAAATCTGCCTACTACAGATAGCTATTTTTCTTTCCATGAGGCCATTTTATTATAGAATTTAGAGATGATTTGCTCCCATAATTCTCTAATGTTGCCTTTGCTAAATAGGGGTATACCTAAGTAATAACTAGGGAGGGAACTGACACCCATATCAGTTTGGATAGCATACAATCTAATGTATAATTTTGCCCAATCTCCATCAAAACCATATCATTTTGGAGGGGTCTTTATATAAGGAGGCCATCCATTGTGACCAATCTCCATCAAAACCAAACTTTTTCATCACTTCATCTAATTGTTTTTGGCATACTCTATCAAAAGTCTTCTTCATATCCAACTTAATGAGTAAGCCCTATCTTTTGTTACTCTTGAGAGAGTGGATTAATTTATGGATGATAGAGACTCCATCTAGTAGGTTCCTTCATTTAACAAATTTTTTTTGTTGCTCATTAAAAATTATGTCTAGGATAATCAATTTGAGCCTATTTACAATGACCTTAGAAATAATTTTGTAAATTGCATTACATAAAGAGATAGATCTAAAGGTGTCCACTCTTCTAGCATTATTCATATTTAAAATAAGTGCAAAAAATGTATGATTTAACTTACCCAACTTCTATTTACTAAATAAGGATTTCTAAACCATAGCTACAATTTCATCCTTAAATAGGTACCTGAAGTGTTGAAACTGTAGACTCAAAAAATGTGTCATTTTGTATGCCCTAAAATCATTTTAGTCAATTTTGATAAATTTTTAAATTTCCTTCAAAATCCTAGTTTCCTATCTAAGCTATCTAATTTCCTCTAAAATTCCCCTATTCTACCTCTAATTTCTCTAAATTCTTCCAAATTCCTTCTAATTCCTAGTTAATTTCTTCAATTTCCTCTAATTTCCTTCTAATCCTTCTAATTTCTCCTAATTTTCCTCCAACTGGCTCTAATTCTCTCTAATTTATTTAATTTCTTCTAAAATCTCCTTAAGCCTTCTAATTATCCTTTAATTTATTTGTATTTCCTCTAATTCTTTAAATTCCTTTCCCCTATTCTCCCTAATTTTCCCTAATCATATTTAATTCTTCTAATCCCATCTTCGCCTCCCTAACCCTCTAATTTCCATTGAATACCTCATTTATTCCACCCAATTTTCTCAAAATTTCCATAATCTAACTTACCCCTCTAATCCCCCTAATCTAGTCCCTCGTCAATCCTTAATGTTGTCTTAAGCCATAACCAATCCATAGGATATTTACATTATTAATTTAATAATTCTAAGCAAATCCCTAGATATCCAGAAATCCCAAATGACGTACACAATAAATTCTCATCCAATCTCTAGAAATCCTAAACAATTTTTAAAATTTCCAAAATTCTCCATAATATCCCTTAAGCCTAATTACCCCCCACACTAAGTACCTAATCCCATTTCTAATATTTTTTTGGTAATTTTCTAAGCAAAGGTATTTAATTTACAAAATCCAAAGGTAAATCCTAATAATTCTAAATCTCCTCCCAATCCCTATGAAATCTCTTAGAAGCTCCCACTATTTAATGCCTAAACTCTCCTACCCCCTTTCCCTCCATTTGCAAAGGGATTAAAAAATAAATAAAATCCCAAGTCAACTTTCCCATAATTAAATTCATTTAATCCTACATGTACATCCTCTTCCACATCACATTTTTTATAATTTAAAATTCCCTTGCTCTTCACCCAAGGTGCACATAAAAGGAATTTTAAATTCCTTTTGCTTCCCCCAAGGACTCTCCACCCAAGACCATTTATGGGGGTGGGTGCACCATCCTCCACATGGGATCTCCTAAATTTTCCCACCCACTTACCTTTACCACCTAGCTGCCAAGTCACTTCCATGTCATCCCCCCTCCCCTTGGCTAAAATTCTATAAATCCTCCTCCTTTCCTCATTTCAAGAAAACCTCATTTCATATGCCAAAATGTTGCTAAATTTTCTTTAGGATTTACTTATGCTTTGTGAGTGACATGATTTACTATTTTTTTAAACTTGTTCTAAGATATATTTAGTGCATTGGGTCAACTTTTCATTAATGTTTTTTATTGTGTAAACATGTGCTACTAACCAATTTTTGTGTTGCTTGTGTGTAGGATCTTTGGAGGCACATACAACCATGGGTGGTCACTAAAAACCCACCCAAACCTTCTTGTGGGCATAGAAAATTTCTTATTATACCATTGTATTATTTTGTAAAAGTCCCAATGGGGGCTATTTGTCACAAAATATTGGCATGTAATATATTTTACATTATTCAATAAAATGGCATGTAATATCCTTTGCATGCAACACTTGCACCCAAGCCCACACAAAAATTCAAATATTAAAACACACACCCAGATATGTATATATATATATATATATATATATATATATAGAACCAATAAATAAATAAATAAAAATAAAAATAAAAAAACACAAAACAAATGAGGTGCTTATTTTGCAACTTAAAATAAAATAAAAAATAAAAATTTCACAATGTTCTCATTTTTTAATAAAAAATACAAATCATTATTTTATTTTTGTTGTATCCACACCTTTGTTTTAGCATGAATTTCGCCCGGGGCACCTGATTTTAGCTCTAAAAGTTGCATTGTGGAGCTGACGTTGAGTCCTTTTTTAGCAATTAGCTCCAACACATCATTTTGGTTGTATCATAAGTAGTAAAATTTGTATTATAAGTATGTATTTTTACCAACAACAAAAAAATATCTTTAGGGTTAATCATTGCATCTATCACATTTAGGATAAGCAAATTTTGCATTTCACATTTTTCGAATTGCTCTTAATTTTGCATTAAGCATTTACACAACATAAAAATATAAAACAACAAAAAAAAATTATGCACACTATTTGCCGCAATAATTTTGCAAGGAAAACCAATTGGTGAGTTGGACTTCATCCCCAACCATTGGTTGCCCTTAGACACTTTAGTTAGCACACATAGTTTCCTAGATTGCACCACAGGGAAATTGGTTACCCTTGAGACTATCTTGGGGTAATCTTTAGGTTAAACGTCCTTTGACCATGGGACTTAATAATTAGTAGGATCGTAGTTATCATTTTTATCTGAGCCTGATCAAGGGTGAAGTGAAAGCCTAGTTGGGCAAGTAGCAAGATATAGATAGTGTGTCCTCTCTCAAGACATTCTTTTTACCGCCTTAGGATACCTAAAGTTGATCCTCCATCCTAGGAAGCCGGTTTAGCCATTTGTGTACTCCCTCTCATCAGATTGGTGGGCATACACACATATTTTATAGACTTAATTATACCTCCTCCCTTTGTAGTTCCTACATTTAAGATACATAAAACACACCCAAAAAAATAAACAAACAACAACAACAATAAAAATAAAAAAAATCCACAAAATTCTCCATTTTGACTAAAACATCCCAAAACATCAACACAACACATCAAACCACATTAATTGTTTGTTTGGTTGCTTGCTTGTAGTTCTTTTTTTATAGATCGTATATTCCCTTCCACAAAAACCACCTAAACCATCACCAAAATATTCCAAAATTTTCTACAATCCACCTGTCTCTACCTTCCACTAATTCCATCCGCTTCATTCTATTTTATCTTGTCCCTATCCACTTTTGAATGACTCCCTATGAAGCATTATGACCATATCCCTCCTCCTTCATCCACTCCTCCAACCCATTTGGAGGAGATGCCTAATACGTCACCTAGTATCTATTTTTCCATGCACCCTCTCCCTTGTCCAACTATCATGGTTCATCCTTACCCCTCACATTTTGGTCCAATCCTATTACCTTCTCCAACCCACTTGGGAGAGATACCTCTCATATCGCCTTGTCCCTCTCCCATTATTCATACTACCCCATGCCCATCTACCAGGATCTTCCATCAACCACCACATCCTAATATATGCCTAATGTCACAAGCCACCCTAACTCAAACCCCTTATGAGAGGCCTCCTTCATCCTCCTTGCACCCCTCAACCTTGTGTCTTCCACCTATTATTTCAACCCCAAATTTCCCACCTATACCTTTAGCACAATTTATTTAGCCTCTTCTCTTGACACCCTATTCTTCACCTCATACCCCTCATATGATCCAACACTCTCACCCTTGCCACCCATCATATGCCCTTCCTCCACTTTTTCCTTCTCTATGTTCTTATCCTTACCAACCTAACCCTCATCATGTTGTCAAACCATATCCACCTATCTTGCCCATTCCAACTCCACCTCTCGATGATATCCAATAAATCTTGAATTAACTCATAAACCTGGCTCTAAGACTAGGCCATCAAGAAATATTTTTCTCCATACCTCATTCTTTATCTCAACCTTCCAATCAACCTTGGCATCCTGATCATCCATCACCTCCTTGAATGCCTTTATCGAAGTCATTGTCAATTATTTTTCAAATATTATATGATGCAAAAGTTATCTCCATACATGACATTTACCTAGAGCAAACTAACAAGCCAAAATATAGATGATATAAAGTAGATCACTATTACATATATCATCATCAAAAGGGTCATGACATCAAGGAATATCAATAATTCCAGCATCTAGTGCATGATTTTCTAGATCATGGGGAATTAACTATCTCATCCACATGACCATTTTCCAATGACTCATTTCTTCTTCCATTTCCCTTCTCTCTTCATATTTCTTTCCCACACCACTCCTAGTTGTGCGGTTATGCTTTGAGCGGCTATGTATCATGGATCAATGTGTTTCTCTTTTCTTATTTTGTCTCTTTCTCCTTCTTCTCGATATTTTTCGTATGTCTTCTCTTCTCTTATTTTTTTTTTATCCTTCTACCTTCCCTTTGGTCTGGGTAGTTCCAATCCCTTCAATTTTATCATGTCACATAACTCCCAACTACTCATTTTCTTTCTTCATTTTCATCCAACCATTCCTCAAAATATTTAAGTGTCTTCCTCACACATTTTTCATCACCTCTTTTCATCATCATTATTCATTTTCATTCCCCCATTCCTCAGACTCCTCCTTCCAACCTTACTTCATTCCTCCTCTCCTATTCATAACCTTTTTTTCTTGAATAGGGGGAGTTGCCCCTCCTTCCATCCAATTTTATGTATAAGGGAGTTCACTCCCTGACATCAACATCATCACCTTGCATCCATTCATGGCATTGATCCCCCTCTCTTATCCATTCTAATCCTGCATGAGGCTTCTCATATGCTAATATAATATTATTTTGGTTTCATGTATATGCATCTTCTAATTTTTATTGGTATAATTAATCAATGACATCAAAAAATTGTACATATTGTATCCATTCATGTCTCTCATATTTTGTTCATTCTCTCTTTGTCTATCATGTCATTTTTGGTCATGCATTAGGTTGTCTCGTCCATTGCCTTGAGCACTCATTATTCTCCCTTCATTTTTTCATCACACACCCTACTTGTTTCCATTGTCTCAATATCTTAGGTTTCTTAGATATAGTGGTTGTTTCAGTTATTCAACCATACCTAGTACTCCAGTCAATATTTATCAAATTCCATCATATCCTAAGGAGATACAAGTCTCCCCTAGCTAGCTTAAGTCCTCTCTTGTACCATGCACATATCATATATTAATTATATTTTGAGTCTAGGGAAGACAAAGCCATGTGTCGCTCTCACCATATAGCGAATGGTTTCCCCTAGTCATCCTATCATGTGCATGATTTGAACTTAAGGATCCCTTATGCTAAATAATAAATAATAATAATAATAATAATAATAATAATAATAATAGTAATAATATGTTATCTTGGATCCTTAGGTATTTTATACATCTCCACTTGGGCTATAGATGCATGGTTAGCAGTGGAGAAACATATAAGGACCATGGGGCTATCTCCATCGGGACTATAGACACTTTACTAGTAGTAGAGTATACCCTCTACATGGTGATATGTTTGTTAAAGAGAGTGTATTACATCATTTGTATCATGTAAATGTACCTTTCTAGGTACATACTTAGGACATTATATTACTTTATGATATTCTCTCAATGACACTGAGAGGGGGGGGTGAATCAGTGTAGCTATTTAAATTCAAATCTACAACTCTTAAAGCTGAAGCAAAGAGAACTTAAAAGTAGATAAAGCAATTATAACAAGAGAGCACACCACAACACACAATGTAACAAGGTTCACCAATTTGTCTACTCCTCAAGAATGACTGCTTGGACTACGATCCAAATCCAACCTTTACAAAACACCAATTTTACAATCCGTTTACCAGCACCCACTGGAAGGAGCACCAACCCTTGATTTATCTGCACCAACAGAAAGGAGCACCAACCCCTATCCAAGCACCAACTTGGATCACAGTTTTGAAAACTATATCAATGACATAAAAATGCCTTCGCTTTTACAAGACCCTAACTGGTCTACAATTTATCAAAACACAATAAACACTTACGACTCTGCTTGTCGCTCTCTTACAACACTCTTCTAACCCTATTTCGGTAGCACTTTCACACATTCAGTGGCAACCTAATTCTCCATGCAACTGCCTTTTTATAACAATATTTTCATCTTGAAACACCTGTTCTTCTGTGGCTTCCATAATCCTGCATGCACCCTATTAATAGACACTTCTGAAAGTAACTCCTTTATCACACAGTAATTTGTACATGCATTCTATTAATAGCTATGTTTCTTGTGTGGGACTTTCAATATAACTGTCGCTCGACGGTTACACTGCTTTACGGGCCCTGTAACTACCGTTCTATCTTTAATGCACTGTGCTTATTTTAGCTGCATGATTATCTACCGTTCTGACTTCAGTTAACTCTGCTTATTTTACCTGCATGATTTTTCCTCTACAACTGCCCCTGTAACTGTCGTGTGACTTCAGTTAACTGTCCGTAATCATGTTGTTGCGACCTATCGTGAAATCACGACACTTCTATCTCTTTGTACTCTTCTTGCCTTTTACCCACGAAAACATGACATGTCGCGATATCGCGACATTTCTACCCCTTTGACCTTTTCTTGGCTGTTGACCATGAAAACATGACATGTCACGATATCGTGACACTTTCCACCTTCTTGTCCTCTTCTCAGCTTGCACCCGCAAAAACATGACATGTCGCGATATCGTGACACTTTTCGCCTCTTTGTTATTTTCTCGGCTTGCACTCACAAAAACATGACATGTCGCGATATCGCGACACTTTTTGCATCTTTTTCCTTTTCTCAGCTTGCACCCGCAAAAACACATGTCACGAAATCGCGACACTTTCGCTGCCTTGTGCTCTTCTCTGTCTTTCGCCTGCGAAAACACATGTCACGAAATCACGACATATTTGTTGCCTTGTGCTCTTCTCTGTCTTTTGCCCACGAAAACACAACATGTCGTGAAATCGCGACACATTCACTACCTTGTGCTCTTCTCTATATTACACCCGTGAAAACACAACATGTCGCAAAATCACGACACATTCACTGCCTTGTGCCTTTTCTTGCCTTGACCTTGCAAAAATAGAACATGTCATGAAATCGCGACAATTTCGCTTCTATACTCTCCTTCTTTCCTTTTGTCATGATATCACGACACTTTTTCTCCTTGGCGCTTTTCTTCTCATCGGGTCGCAAAAACCTGACATGTGATATCGCGACACTTTTTCTCCTTGGCGCTTTTCTTCTCATCGGGTCATGAAAACCTAACATGTCACGATATCGCGACACTTTTTCTCCTTGGCGCTTTTCTTCTCATCGGGTCGTGAAAACCCGACATGTCACGATATCGCGACACTTTTTCTCTGCGAGCTCTTTCTCTCGAACCTGTCGTGAAATCGTGACACTTTTTTGTCCGTACAATCCTTCTTGCAAATTGTTGTGAAATCGCAACACTTTTCTTTGTGAGCTCTTTCTATCGAACCTGTCGTGAAATTGTGACACTTTTTTGTCCGTACAATCCTTCTTGCAAATTGTCACAAAATCGCGACACATTTCTTTGTGAGCTCTTTCTCTCGAACCTATCTCAAAATCGTGACAGTTTTCTTTGCTTGCACCTTCTTTCTGAACATGTCACGAAATCGTGACAGTTTTATTTGCTTGCACCTTCTTTCTGAACATGTCGCAAAATCGTGACAGTTTTCCTTACACTTTCTCTCTCTTCAAACATGTCGCAAAATTGCGACAATTTTTCATTTTTGCTCAACATGTCGCGATATCACGACAGTTTTTCTTTCTGACCAAACATGTCACGATATCACGACAGTTTTTCTTTCTGGCCAAACATGTCGTGATATCGTGACAGTTTTCTTACTTGTCTTTTTCTTTGATCTTTTGAATATGGGCCACTTTTGTCTTCTTGGATATTCACTGTACATGCTCTGACTGACCTCTGAACTCCTGTCCACTGCATCAACTGATCTATCTGTCTGTGTTGACAACAATGACAATACTTTTTCTGCACCTTGCTCAACAATCTCCCCCTTTGGAATTGTTGGCAACACATGCAATTTCCTGTAATTCTTCTCCCCCTTTGACAATAATACCAAAGGGCTGCTGCAGACTCCCCCTGAGTCTATGCACAACATTCTCAGGCAAAAACTATTACAGTTAGCAAAAATCAAGAATATAAGCAAAGATATAAACACATACATGAATGCTCCCCCTGAGAATGTGGTCCCAATATCTAGTTAATTTTTGGGAAACGTGACCACTCCCAACTTACTCCGAAGGTATTCAAAAACTTCTTTGGGCAATGGTTTTGTGAAGATATCCACTACTTGCTCTGTAGTTGGAACAAAATCCAATTTAACCTCACCTTCCGCAACTTTATCCTTCAAAAAGTGATACCGAATTGCAATATGTTTGGTTCGAGAATGCATAACCGGATTCTTTGAGATGTTAATAGCATTGGTATTATCACATTTAACTAAAATTGGCTCTTTGAAGTGAATACCAAGATCTTTCAGGGTTTGTCTCATCCATAATATTTGTGCACAGCACATTGTTGCTGCAATGTATTCTGCCTCTATTATGGATAGAGAGACTGATTCTTGTTTCTTACTGTGCCATGCTACCAGCCTCTCTCCAAGATAAAATACTCCTCCACTGGTACTCTTTCTGTCATCTATACATCCTACCCAATCTGCATCTGAATATGCAATAAGAGTGAAGTCCTTACCTTTTGGATACCATAACCCATACTCCATAGTACCCTTGAGGTACCGAAGAATCCTCTTCATAGCTGTCACATCAGTCTCTTTAGGACTAGCTTGAAATCATGCTACCATGCATATTGCCTGTAAGATATCTGGTCTTGTAGCTGTTAAATATAGCAGGCTCCCAATCATAGATCTGTACATGGTTTGATCAACATCTGGAGATTTGTCATCCTTGCTCAACTTGCAACCTGTTGTCATGGGAGTGCTAATAGGTTTACAATTGTCCATTGTGAATTTTTTTAGCATTTATTTCACATATTTAACTTGAGAGATAAAAATACCCTTTTCATTTTGATTAACTTGCAGTCCGAGGAAATACGAAAGTTCACCAATCATAGACATCTCAAATTCTTTCTTCATTTTATTTGCTATCTCTATAAGACTCATCCATGTTGTTGCCAAATATGATATCATCTACATAAACAACAAGTACAATAAGATGGCCATTCTCTGTTTTGACATACAAATTATTGTCCACCATACCTTTCTTGAACCCCTGTTGAATAAGATAGTTATCCAACCTTGCATACCATGCTCTGGATGCCTGTTTCAGACCATACAAATATTTCTTTAACTTGCAAAAAAAATTAGGATTGTCACCAAGTTGGAAACCATCTGGCTGCTCAATATAAACTTCTTCTTCAAGTTTTCCATTCAGAAATGCTGATTTCACGTCCATCTGATAAACTTTGAAATTCTTGTGTATAGCTAAAGCCAAAAACATTCTGATTGCCTCGAGTCTAGCCACTCGGTGCAAAGGTTTCCTCAAAATCAATATCTTCAACTTGAGCATAGCCTTTACTGACCAATATTGCCTTATTTTTGACAACCTGTCTGTCTTCATTTAATTTGTTTCAAAAAATTCATTTAGTACAGATTATATTTTTATTTTCGAGGCCTTGGTACTTGTTGGCATTTTTGCCACATTGATTCTCATTGATGAATGCATTAATGTATTGTTGGGGATCCGACCTTTGATTGATGCAACTTGGGCGAAAAAAGGAGAAAAATTGAGCAAAAAATGGCTAAGTCTCGAAAATTGCAACGACGCGCCGACATGTTGCGGAATCGCGGTCAACGCAACCAACGCAGTGAAGTTGGCGGAACCGTCGCGATATCGCGACGTGTTTCGGAATCCCGGGTCGGCGGGCAAAAAAAGCATTAAGTTGAAAACATGCAGCGATTCGCTGACATGTCAGCGAATCGCGACCCGGCAGCGTCGAAGGCAAAAAGTGAAAATTTGCAGCGCGTCGCTGACATGTCAGCGAATCGCGACCGAAAAAGGCGATTTGTACGGCGACGGAAACATGTAGCGAAATCGCTACATGTTCCGATTTCGCGGGGCAGAGCGCAGGGAGGAGCTAACGGCGGAAACATGTAGCGAAATCGCTACATGTTCCATTTTCGCGGGTCAACGGTGGTCAAAGCGTACTGAATGATAAGACGTCGCGATTTCGCGACCCGTCGCGATTTCGCGACCCGTCGCATTTTCGCGACCTGCGCAGTTTTCCCGCCAAGTGCAGTATGAACGGCCGAGAGGGTTTTTTCGATTTTCGATGATTTAATGCTGACCCGAATTAAATAATTTGCGGATTTCCAATGCGGTTAAGGTCAAAGGGTGCCCAGGCTACCAAAATTAAAGGGTTTATTGGTTCGAAGATTGCCGTTCGTGGATTAATTCAACGGTTTTTTATGCACATATTCAAAGAATCGAATTTAATGAAGGGCCGCAAGCGTTTCATGGAATTTAATTTTTATTTCTTCGAGACTGCAATTAAGGGGATCATGTTCCTCGTTTCCTTTGCATGATTGTAGATCACGAGGAAGTTGGTTTTAATTATTTAATGCTGCAAAGAGGACGGACCTCTATAAAAACCAATGTAATTTTCATTTGCAAAGGTTGGAAGTTTTGCTAAAAACTGGAAGTGCATTTGCAAGAATAAATTATTGGCTTCGGATTTTTCAAGCGGTTGTTTGGGTGATTGTCTTTTCTCGTTCGTTGCATTTCTAATCAAATTTATATTCCTTAAGTGTCGTTACATTCAAATTCCGCATATTGGATTTGAATATTGCTTATAAGGATATGATTCTTGGAGTGTAGTCTTGGAGAGATTTTCTCGCATACGATTGTGTGGGAGTTGAGTCATTATATTCCGTTGCTTGCCGTTGCCGCACTTTAAGTTTTCTCGTCGTTGTTCTCCCGATCCCATAACTCTGGCCTGTGGCCATATTTCCATTTCTTTCTCGCAACTTTTAATTTCTTTCCAAAGAACCCTTATCTTCAAACAGAAATTTAGAATAGTAAAGGGAACCAGCCCCACTGGAGATTGGTCCTGGGAGCCATTTCTTGCTTCCGACCTTTCAATGTTGGCCGGGTCTAGGGTGCAATTATAAAATCCTTTCCTGTGGCAGATTTTGGACCAACAGCTTTTGGCACGACCGGTGGGACAGACTGTTCTGTCTCCAAGAATTCATAATCGGTGGGATACGCATAATTTTCCAAAGTGATAACCCCACCGGTGCCAACAGTTTTGGCACGTTTTAACACCCGGAGGTCTCAAGATTTGATGAGCTGTCTTGGCCTCACAGCGGAGATTTGTAAGTTCATCTGGCGACTTTGCTGAGTTGAAGATCTGTTCGTGGACGCCTATTGTTTTAAAAAAAAAAAAAAAAAAATTCAAAGAATGTTTATCTGGCGACTCTGACTTAATGGCGATGGCCGTGATTCCGCAGACCACTGCCACAAAGGCGAGGGTTTTTTCTAGATGGGATGATCCTGGCCCTCTGAATCTGCAAGTTCGGCATGAAATTCCCGAAGGTGCCCTGAAGAACCCGGCAAAATATGATGGTACCGAAGGCATGGCTCGGCACATGTTGAAGATATTGCTATTCTCGTCCATGATCCATGTCATAGAACATGAAGATGTCATGATCTGACTTCTGGTTCAGTCTTTGGAAGGAAGAGCATTGCTATGGTACAGATCGCTCAAACGTCAAAGCATCACTCATGGGATGATCTAGCGGGAGCACCGATCAAAAGATTTGATGAAGATCCTTTCTACGCTTCTTTGGATCTCTACCAATTTTTCATGTACATCAAGAGAGCACCTCAAGAGAGCATCACGGACTTCAATGTCCGATTCTTGATAAGTTGGAAGAGAATTCCGGAGAAGATCCGTCCATCACCCACCCAAGCCCACCTCTTTTATGTTCGAGCTTTTAATTTCGACATAGGTCTCTTTTTGTCGCAATCAGGTGAACAACGGTTCCCACAAATCTTTGAGGAAGCAAGGCGAGCAGTAACGCATTGTTGCTCTTATCAAGAAAATTACCGTGGGGAGAAACTCCATTACCTTCTCCGGTGGTTGCCGCTCCCGTTTACCCCGCACATTCATGCCGATCCCTTATATCGCACCCGAGATGCGCCATGTGGAGTTCAAGGGACAGATCTCGTCCAAAGTCAAGGATTGGGACATGCAAGCACTTTTCCAAAGAATGAACAATATGGTTGCTTGCAGTTTTCAGCAAGAGATGGGCCAAGTAGAAGAACAAGTGCAAATTCCAGAATCTGAGGAGATCCCAAAATCCGAGTTCTCACTTGAAGAGCCCTATGATCACATCAAGGAGTTAGAGGAGCCTGTACTCAACCCACAGACAGTAAAGTCTGCAAAGTGGTGGTGTTGGTTCCAGCCACTACATCCAGTACCTGAAGAAGTCCTCCATGTGGGTACTAGTAAGAAGGATAATCTGCTGAATTGCATCCTATCAGCACCATGGAGAACTTCAGGAAGGAGCCCGCCCAATTTCAAGGACCGACTTAAGTATGATCAGATCTGGTCGGGACATTGCAGATTTACCGGATAACATTCTGAGATTGGGTGTCTGGTGGCGACATGCCAATCATGTCGTGAATTATTGTATATAGTATTTTGAAAAAAAAAACAAAAAAAAATAGAAAAAGAAGAAGAAAAAAAAAAAAGTGGTATTGTTTTTATTTGTTCATCTCGGCTCTTGTTGCCTGCGAGCCGTAGATGCTTGTTTTTTTCCTTTGTTTTTCTCCTCCCAACAGTTTGGTGGCTTTCTAGCACTTTCTTCTTTTCCCTTCCCCGTTTCCTCTCTTTCCTTTCTTCATCTTCTTCCTTCTTTTTCTTCTGCATTAAAACAAAATAAGCCACAACTGTTGTTTCTTTTTCCTTTTCTGTTTTTCCCCGTCCCTTCTTATCCCTTTCCTCTAAGTTCAGTCTTTTATGCATTTATTTCGCAGTCTAGTTCATTTCATTTCACAGCTTTCCTAGTTCCATTCCCACTCCATAACTTCGTTCATTTTCATTTCATCATTCCATTGCAGTCACCGCTTGCGCAATCGCAAGAGCTCACTCCATCATCGCATTCCATTTCTTCAGTTTATAACCGCTTCTATGCAGGTTCTTCCAGTTCTAGTTTTCCAGAGAAGAAGTTTGGCAGAGTCCCGACATGTTTTGGTGCAGCCTTGTTTGGCTCCAATATGACTCGTGCCCAATGGACTAAGGCTCGGATTCTTGCATACAACGAGTCGTATACCCCGCGAGCCGCCAAGAATGTTGGCATTTTTGCCACATTGATTCTCATTGATGAATGCATTAATGTATTGTTGGGGATCTGACCTTTGATTGATGCAGCTTTGGGCGAAAAAAGGAGAAAAATTGAGCAAAAAATGGCTAAGTCTCGAAAATTGCAACGACGCGCCGACATGTTGCGTAATCGCGGTCAACGCAATCAACGCAGTAGAGTTGGCGGAACCGTCGCGATATCGCGACGTGTTCCGAAATCGCGGGTCGGCGGGCAGAAAAAGCACTAAGTCGAAAACATGCAGCGATTCGCTGACATGTCAGCGAATCGCGACCCGGGCAGCGTCGAAGGCAAAAGGTGAAAACTTGCAGCGCGTCGCTGACATGTCAGCGAATCGCGACCAAAAATGGCGTTTGGTACGGCGACGGAAACATGTAGCGAAATCGCGACATGTTCCGATTTCGCGTGCGAGCGCAGGGAGGAGCTAACGGCGGAAACATGTAGCGAAATCGCTACATGTTCCATTTTCGCGGGTCAACGGTGGTCAAAGCGTACGACATGATAAGACGTCGCGATTTCGCGACCCGTCGCATTTTCGCGACCTGCGCAGTTTTCCCGCCAAGTGCAGTATGAACGGCCGAGAGGGTTTTTTCGATTTTCGATGATTTAATGCTGACCCGAATTAAATAATTTGCGGATTTCCAATGCGGTTAAGGTCAAAGAGTGCCCGTGCCACCAAAATTAAAGGGTTTATTGGTTCGAAGTTGCTGTTCATGGATTAATTCAACGGTTTTTCATGCACATATTCAAAGAATCGAATTTAATGAAGGGCCGCGAGCGTTTCATGGAATTTAATTTTTATTTCTTCGAGACTGTGATTAAGGGGATCATGTTCCTCGTTTCCTTCACATGATTGTAGATCACGAGGAAGTTGGTTTTAATTATTTAATGCTGCAAAGAGGACGGACCTCTATAAAAACCAATGTAATTTTCATTTGCAAAGGTTGGAAGTTTTGCTAAAAACTGGAAGTGCATTTGCAAGAATAAATTATTGGCTTCGGATTTTTCAAGCAGTTGTTTGGGTGATTGTCTTTTCTGTTCGTTGCATTTCTAATCGAATTTATATTCCTTGAGTGTTGTTACATTCAAATTCTGCATATTGGATTTGAATATTGCTTGTAAGGATATGATTCTTGGAGTGTAGTCTTGGAGAGATTTTCTCGCATACAGTTGTGTGGGAGTTGAGTCATTATATTCTCGTTGCTTGTCGTTGCCGCACTTTAAGTTTTCTCGTCGTTGTTCTTCCGATCCCATAACTCCGGCCCGTGGCCATATTTCATTTCTTTCCGCAACTTTTAATTTCTTTCCAAAGAACCCTTATCTTCAAACAGAAATTTAGAATAGTAAAGGGAACCAGCCCCACTGGAGATTGGTCTGGGAGCCATTTCTTGCTTCCAGCCTTTCAATGTTGGCCAGGTCTAGGGTGCAATTATAAAATCCTTTCCTGTGGCAGATTTTGGACCAACAGGTACTAACTCCTAGGTTTTATTTTTCTTAATCTGATCTAGTTCTTCGTTTATTGCCTTCATCCAAATTTCATCTATGCTTGCTTCAGCAACATTTTTGGGCTCAATGTTGGATAATAGAGAGTAGTTCCTTACTACTGTTCTCCTTGTTTGAATACCAACTGTGGGGTCCCCAATAATTTGCTCTCTGGGATGATTTTTCTATGAGCTGCCTATTTTGAATTTCTTGTTTTCTTCTACTTCTGACTCAATACTTAAATCATCTGGGTTAATTTCCTTATTCTCTTATGTTTCCTTTTCTTCATCTCCTTCAATAACTTCTTCATAAATAGGGTAGTTTTATTCATAGCTAATTTCTCGTTCCCTACCTTCATCAACCTTAACATCGGCACTCTCCACAATTTTCTTTAGCCTTTTGTTATAGCATGTGTAGGCTTTGCTTTTTGTCGAATAGCCAAGAAAAATTCCTTCATCAACTCTATCTTCAAACTTACCAAGATTATCTTCAGTTCTTTTGATGTAGCACTTGCTGCCAAAGACTTTGAAGTATCTTGTTGTTGCCTTTTTGCCGAACCATAGCTCATAAGGAGTTTTGCTTTCATGTGTCCTCAACATGCACCTATTTTGGATGTAAACCATAGTATGAACTGCATCTTTCCAGAATCTATCTACTATTTTGTTCTCTGTCAACATTGTCCATGTCATTTCCTGCACTGTCCTGTTCTTTCTTTCAACAACACCATTCTGCTGAGGTGTCCTTGTTGCTGAAAACTGTCTTCTGATCCCATATTTTTGACAGTACTCTACAAACTCCTCTGAGATAAACTCTCCTCCTCTATCTGATCTTAAGCATTTAATTCTTTTTCCTGTTTGATTCTCAACCTAGTTTTTGAAAGTCTTGAACATTTCAAAGGCATCTGATTTAAGATTTAAAAATAGTACCCATGTCATCCTGGAATAGTCATCTATGCACAACATAAAGTATTTGTCACCATTTATGCTTTGTGTTCTCATGGGTCCACATAAATCAGTATGTATTAGCTCAAAATGTTTGCTAGTGAAGTATTCCTTTGATTTAAATATGGATCTAGTTTGCTTCCCTTTTTGGCATGAAGCACAGATGTTATTTAATGGTTTGCCAATGGTGGGTATATCTCTTACTGCCCTTTTTGAACTTATTTTTACCAGATTGTCAAAGCTAATATGATCGAGCCTCTTGTGCCACAGCCAATTTTCATCTTCCCGTCCAATCAAACATGCTCCTTCCGAAGTCTCTCGAGAGAGTATATAGGTTTCCGTAAGTCCTTGATCCAGTAGCTATCAACTTCCCACTGTGTGCTTTTCTGACTTCATAGCCCTGCTTCTTAAAAATGACTTCATGACCTCTATCACAAATTTGGCTTACGCTCAGTAGGTTGTGCTTCAAACCAATCACAAACAGGACTTATTTGGAATTGATTTTTTCATCACTTATCTTGACTAATCCTTTGCCAACTATCTTGGTTCCATCATTATTTCCAAATTTAACTGAGCCACCTTCATATTTCTATAACTTTTCAAACTTTTGTTTATCGCCTATCATGTGACTGGAGCATCCATTATCCAGTATCCATGGTGTAGATTTGTTCTGTGTTTTGAATGTTGTATGTACAATCAATGATTCCTTTTCTTCCTTGGGTCGCTCCTTTTCTTTCCACTCTGGTTTGACTATAGTTTTGGTCACTTGTTTAGACTTTTCTTTATCAGTGGCATATGCATGTTTTTCTAGGAATTTTTTGTTTTGTCTTAAACCATTTGGTTGAGATTTTCTTCCCTGATATTTATTTGCTGCATATGTACTTCTACAATTTCTTGCAATGTGTCCAAAGTTATGACAGTTATAGCATTCTACTGCATAATCCATCAAGGGTGAAAAGACATTTCTACTGGTGAAATTTCTTTGTCCTATATTATAAATGCAGTTTGAAATCTTATGACCGTAAGCATTGCATTTAAAACAATAACCAAAAAAGGATTGATTGAACCTGGGAGTTGGTCTTTGCCATTTTGTAGTAGGAGCCACAAATATTCTTCTCCTTTGATGTGAGATGTTTGTGAATCCATCATTGTCAGCACTCTTTTCATGCCTGTCATTATTGCTTTCTTTTGCATAATTTGTTTTTCCTTGATCAACCCTGATCTTATCTTCTTTCTTTATGAGTTCTATAGTTAAGGCCTTTGATCCATTTGACGATTCTCCTTCGACGAAGCCCAAGCCAAATTTGATGCTTGTACTCCTTTGGATATTTATAATCTTTTCCAACTTCACAGAGCTTCCTTCAAGTTTGTGATAACAATTCAATTTTCGATTCATATCTTCTAGATGAATCCTTAAACCAACAATCTCTTCTTCTAGTTTGCTGCACTCATCTATTTTCATGATTAATTGTACTTTCAGTTCTTCAAAAATTTTCTTAAATTTTTCTGTCTATAGTTTCAAACTGTTTATTATGTCATTGGCATCCTCAAGCTTTCTTGAAACCTTTTTATTCTTTTTCCTTTCTATACTCAACTCTTTAAGTGCAGCAACCAACTCACCTTCCAGATATACTTCAGCCTCATCGTTAAGGTTTTTATCACCTTCCTGTTTTTCTTTTGTTTTTCTTCTTCAAATGCCATGAACAGAGCTTCACCTGTTTCTTCTTCAGAATCCTCACCTGAGATGTCTTCAGAAGAGTTGACATTCTTGGATATGAAACTTTTCTTCTTGAAGTTGCTTTTTCTAAAATTTGGTTTCTTCTTCCAGTCACCTTTTTCTTGGTGTGACCCTTCATCATTTTTGGTTTTCTCATTCATTGGACATTTAGCTGCAAAGTGTTCGATGCCTCCATAATTGAAGCACTTAAACCGTAACTTTCCTCTGTATTTTCCTTTTCCCTTTATAAGTTTCTGAACAAAGTTAGCTTCTGTTTCATCCGATGTCTCTTCATCCTCAGATTCTTGTTTAGCTTTTATATTTTTGTGTGCTTTAAAAGCAGCTTCTTTATCTGTGGGCTTAGCTTGTCCTATTCTCATTTCGTATGCAGTCAAAGAACCATGCATCTCATCTATGCTAAAAGTATTGAGATATTTAGCTTCTTCTATAGCAAAAACTTTAAAATTAAATCTTTTGTGAAGAGTTCTTAGTACCTTTTTCATGATGACCGCATCTTCCATTTCCTCATCAAGTCCTCTAATCACATTAATGATTTCATTGACTCTTAGCATATAGGCCTTTATGTTCTCATCATCATTCATTCTTAATGCTTCGAACTAAGCTCGATGTGTTTATAGCTTGGCTTCCTTGATCTTGTCGTCTCCTTCATGAATGTTCTTCAGTTTATCCCACATGTATTTTGTCGTTTTACAGCTCATGATCCTTATTAGTTCACTGTCCACTAAACCTCACATTATAGCATTCTTTGCTTTAGAGTTATTCTCAAATGGTTTCTTATCGACAGCATCGATTGGAGGTGTGGCGGGTATTGTGTATCCACTTTCTACTGACTCCCAGATGTCGTATCCCAAAGCACAAAGATATGTCTGCATCCTGATTTTCCAAAATGAATAATTAGTTCCATCGAACAATGGAGATTTATTTGATGAGAATCCTTCACCACTTGCCATTGTGTTCCTTCCAAGATCACCTTAGCTGATTAAGCTTGTTTAGGAACCTTGCTCTGATACCAATTGATATTCTCATAATGACACTAAGAGGGGGGGGTGAATCAGTGTAGCTATTTAAATTCAAATCTACAACTCTTAAAGCTAAAGCAAAGAGAACTTAAAAGCAGATAAAGCAATTATCACAAGAGAGCACACCACAACACACAATGTAATGAGGTTCACCAATTTGGCTACTCCTCAAGAATGACTGCTTGGACTACGGTCCAAATCTAGCCTTTGCAAAACACCAATTTTACAATCCGTTTACCAACACCCACTGGAAGGAGCACCAACCCCTGATTTATCTACACCAACAGAAAGGAGCACCAACCCCTATCCAAGCACCAACTTGGATCACAGTTTTGAAAACTATATCAATGACATAAAATGCCTTCGCTTTTACAAGACCCTGACTGGTCTACAATCTATCAAAACATAGTAAACACTTATGGTTCTGCTTGTCGCTCTCTTACAACACTCTTCTAACCCTCTTTCGGTAGCACTTTCACACATTCAGCGACAACCTAATTCTCCACGCAACTGCCCTTTTATAATAATATTTTCATCTTGAAACACCTATTCTTCTGTAACTTCCATAATCTTGCATGCACCCTATTAATAGACACTTCTGAAAGTAACTCCTTTATCACACAGTAATTTGTACATGCATTCTATTAATAGCTCTATTTCTTGTGTGGGACTTTTAGTATAACTGTCGCTCGACGGTTACACTGCTTTACGGGCCCTGTAACTACCGTTCTGTCTTTAATGCACTATGCTTATTTTAGCTACATGATTATCTACCGTTCTAACTTTAGTTAACTCTGCTTATTTTACCTGCATGATTTTTCCTCTACAACTGCCCCTGTAACTGTCGTGTGAATTCAGTTAACTTTCCATAATCATGTTGTTGCGACCTATCACGAAATCATGACACTTTTGTCTCTTTGTACTCTTCTCGCATTTTACCCGCGAAAACATGACATGTCATGATATCACGATATTTTTGCCCCTTTGACCTTTTCTTGGCTGTTGATCGTGAAAACATGACATGTCGCGATATCACGACACTTTTTGCCTTCTTGTCCTCTTCTTAGCTTGCACCCGTGAAAACATGACATGTCATGATATCGCGACACTTTTTGCCTCTTTGTCCTTTTCTCGGCTTGCACCTGTGAAAACATGACATGTCACGATATCGTGACACTTTCCACCTCTTTGTCCTTTTCTTGGCTTGCACCCGTGAAAACACAACATGTCACGAAATCGTGACACTTTCGCTACCTTGTGCTCTTCTTTGTCTTTCGCCCACAAAAACACAACATGTCACAAAATTGTGACACATTCGCTGCCTTATGCTCTTCTCTGTCTTTCGCTCGCAAAAACACAACATGTCACGAAATCGTGACACATTTGCTGCCTTGTGCTCTTCTCTGTCTTTCGCTCGTGAAAACACATGTCGCGAAATCGTGACACATTCGCTGCCTTGTGCCTTTTCTTGCCTTGACCTCGTGAAAACAAAACATGTCGCAAAATCATGACACTTTCGCTTTCGTACTCTCCTTCTTTCCTTTTGTCACGATATCGCGACACTTTTTCTCCTTGGCACTTTTTTTCTCATCGGGTCGCGAAAACCTGACATGTCATGATATCGCGACACTTTTTCTCCTTGGCGTTTTTCTTCTCATCGGGTCGTGAAAACCCGACATGTCACGATATCGTGACACTTTTTCTCCTTGGTGCTTTTCTTCTCATCGGGTCACGAAAACCCGACATGTCGCGATATCGCGACACTTTTTATCTGTGAGCTCTTTCTCTCAAACCTGTCATGAAATCGTGACACTTTTTTGCCCGTACAATCCTTCTTGCAAATTGTCCCGAAATCACGACACTTTTCTTTGCGAGCTCTTTCTCTCGAACATGTTGTGAAATCGTGACACTTTTTCATCCGTACAATCCTTCTTGCAAATTGTCGCGAAATTGTGACAGTTTTCTTTGCGAACTCTTTCTCTCGAACCTGTCGTGAAATCGTGACACTTTTTCATCCGTACAATCCTTCTTGCAAATTGTCATGAAATTGTGACACTTTTCTTTACGAGCTCTTTCTCTCGAACCTGATGCAAAATCGTGACAATTTTCTTTGATTGCACCTTCTTTCCGAACATGTCATGAAATCATGACAGTTTTCTTTGCTTGCACCTTCTTTTTGAACATGTTGTGAAATCACGATAGTTTTCTTTGCTTGCACCTTCTTTTTGAACATGTCGTGAAATCACGACAGTTTTCTTTTCTTGCACCTTCTTTTCAAACATGTCATGAAATTGCGACAGTTTTCCTTGCGCTTTCTCTCTCTTCGAACATGTCACGAAATTGCGATAGTTTTTCCTTTTTTCTCAACATGTCACGATATCACGATAGTTTTTCTTTCTGACCAAACATCTAGCGATATCGCGACAGTTTTTCTTTCTGGCTAAACATGTCACGATATCGCGACAGTTTTCTTACTTGTATTTTTTTTATCTTTTGAATATGGGCCACTTCTGTCTTCTTGGATATTCACTGTACATGCTCGACCGACCTCTGAACTCCTGTCCACTGCATCAACTGATCTATCTGTCTGTGTTGACAACAATGACAATACTGTTTCTGCACCTTGCTCAACACTTTAGAGGGAAGTTATCTAGTTACTTCATGAAATGTAATAAATGCACAAGTGTCAATGTGCAAGTTGTATATGCACAAGGTGTCCCTTGTATAGCTAGGTAGAGTGTTGACCAAGGAACCTATCTTCCTATATAAAAAGGGCCTCACTATAACAAGCTTATAACAATCTTGTAGCATATTATTGTGTAGATCACCATATATTAGCAATGGGTGTAATGTAGTCTAGTAATTTTATCTATGGAGTGTCTATTTCCTCCATAGCTATATTGTATTCATTTCCATAATTTATATTTATAGCATATTTTAGTCATCTCACAGATTTACTTTATTTCATATTATTCTGCATCTTGAAATTGTTATATCCCATTGCATACTGCATCAAAATCTAAGAGTGGTATCAGAGCCACAGTAGATCTAGCCACAACAAATCTATAAGAAAACCACCATTATCGTTAAGCCTGAGTTTTTTGTCAACCTATTGCACCTTTGGACCAACCATTGTCAAAAAATCTCAGAAGAGTCTAGGTGGTAGAATTAGGGAGAGCCACAAGTGAGGACTAAAATAAATCTCAATTCTATAAATATTGAGATTACATTTGGATAGAGTCTTTCCACAAAGTTGTAGGAAAAACTTGTGAAGACTAGGACTCAACATTCAATCCACTAGATTGACAAATCAACTAGTGAAGATCATTTAGGATATCTAGAATTTGGTAATTATTACCCAAAGTTTCTTTTATTGTAGAAAATTAATTCTCATATGATTAGGACACCTCCTACAATAGAAATCTAAGAGATTTCAACTTCGTTGCTCAAAGTTTGGAATGACTTCATAGTGTAGATATTAGTTCCTTATACAAGAGAATAATACTGTAAAAGAAGACTCCTGGAGAGGAGTCGTGGTGAAGTTACGATACTGGAGATCTCCATTTCTAGATTGAGAACTTCATAGAAGAAGAAAAGGCCATAGAAGCCTTGATCTAGAAGAAAAGGCCACAGAAGCCTTATTCTAGAAGAAAATGCTATAGAAGCCTTGATCCTAAATAAAAGGCCATAAAAGCCTTGATATCGAAGAAAAGGCCATAGAAGCCTTGATACTGAAGAAAAAGTCACAGAAGCCTTGATCCTGAAGAAGACTCCAGAAGAGAGTATCTGATTCAGAAGAAAATTTAGATTTTAGTACTAATACTTTATTATAGGGAAAGGAGATTCAATGAGTTGGGAAACTTCCTATAGGAAATTTAGAAAGAGTATCTTCTTAAGAATAAATCCAATAGTTGAAGCAAAATTGAAGGGAAAGAGATCAGGAGAAGATCTCATTGAAGAAAATTCTATTTTTTGAAGAAATGACTAGGAGAGTCCTACTAAAATTCAGAAGTAGCAGAATTAGAGATCTAGAAGAAGATATCACCACCAACACTTACAAAAGTAGAAGGTTGAAGAAAAGGTCTCAAGGAAGACCAGAAGAAGTTGCAAGATCAAATATCTTGGAGAGATATCAACGAGCATCCATTAAAATTCTTAGAGAGCCTTACTAAAAAATCATCAAAGGAGTTCCAAGGAGAACTCATTGGAGAAATTCACCACAGAAGATAGTGAAATATTTGGGACAATTATCACCATCTAAAAACAAGCCCAAAATAATAAGAAGAATTTGGCAAGGAGTGCCAAATATCAGAAGACCTCAAGACATTCAAAATCTTGAGAAGAAGATCCTACTTGAAGTTAGAATTTGACAAGAAGACTTGAAGACAGGAGAATCCGGCCAAATCCAAGAGATTTGAAGATTATCTCTCATAGAAAGAAGGCACCATTTTAGAGATAAACTTATCCAAATTTATAGCAAATGGATAATATTGCTTGAAGGATCAAATCATCAAAACCTAGGCTCATAAAATAAAGTTTGAGACCACTTTTTTGTGAAGAAAAAACTAAGCAATGAAATCCTACTCAAAGCAACAACTTGGTGATCTTATACCAAGATCTATATCCTCTAAAGAATCTACAAAAGAGCTACAAACGCTTTCAAAAAATGTAAGCAACTATTGATGCAAGTAGATTCATTAATTGGATTGCTTATCAGATTTGTCAAAGCACCTTATATTGGATTAGAGTTGGAAAAGAGGAAACATTGAATTACAATCTTCAAAAGTGTAAAAAGGAAAATTTTCGTTTTAAGATTCATTTGCACATTAGCTTTGGAGTTCATCAGATTACAAAATTACAACTATCTATCAACTAGCAAATATCTACTTTGGAAAGAAAAATACTACTAGTTGCTACAACTTTCTTTGTAGTGAAATTGGAGAATAATTCTTGAAGATTCATTTTAGATTATTCTTGACTAGTTGCAATAAATTGATAAGTTATTTTGAGAGTTGATTGGAGTTATAAGGTGAGATTTTTAGTGCATTAAAAGTGAAATATTAGTGAGTTTATTTGCACTACTATATTACTCTCAAAAAGCTTTGTGTTTGTGCTCTTGAGAAGGGCACAAAATCATATTAGCATCAAGTGTCTAAATACACCATTAGTGCACCAAAATTTGCAACTTTAGTGGCCAAAGGAAGCCACCAAAATCAGCTCAATCTTCCAAGTATTGGATAAGAAAATACCCACATAAAATCTGCAAGGATTACCTCAAATCGAGACTTGGTGAGTCTAAGATTCAAAGCAGTATAAGTGCTATATTGCATCTACACAAGTGGTTATAATTTGGGTTCATTAAACCAACAAAAAAGGAGAGTCACATATTCAAAATAACATCTCTAAAAATTTGCCATAAAATAAAAAAATCATGAGTGCAAAAAGGTGCAAAAGGGGTGTTTTTATATCCCAAAATTATTACATATTATTGCATCATTCTAATTTGTTTTAAGCAGGTGATAAGATAGAGTTTGAGGTGCCACAAAGGTACATTATACAAGGTTAAAACACTTGGACACTAGCACACTCTGAGAGTAGAAAATGAGCCTCTCAAAAGGCTCACATATCCATTCTGGATAGTTGAACCTGTAAGCCTTCAAGGGACAACACAAGGAAATAACAACATTATATTTGAGAGAAAATATTATCTACAAATAAGGAAATACATAACAGGTTCAAAAAGGAGAAAAGAAGGCATAAAAAAAACGTGGAAAGGAGGACATAATCAGTATGTTGAAGGTAAAATAATAGGTTCTAAATACAAGGTTTCAAGCTTGGATAAAAAAATCCACCAATAAGAGCATCAAGATCGGCTACAAAACCACCATTGGAATCTCCATAGAATTAAGGGACATCACAGCTAGCTCCATCCAATGTCCTCATCAAAGCACCTACAAAAGAAAAAAGTGGCTTGCTCTCCAAGAAACATAGAAAGCAAAAGAATAACCATACGAAAGGGAATAGGAGGTATATCATTCATATTGGAGCATTATAACAAAGAGTTACATGTAGAGTACCACTTGGCACAAACCTCCTAAGGCGCCATCTTCATTCATGACATCCAAGAAATAAATGATTACTTCAAGCGCTCAAGGGAAGTTACAAATAATAAAGAAAATGTTACATTCATATGAGCATCACTTGTCCAAAGTTGGAAGATTCTAGGAGCATCCATCTTGGAATAGGAAGTCAAGCGCTCACCAAGCATACTATAACATCTCATACGTTATGTACATGAGCAAGACAAGTGCTTAGTAGCTCCCATATACTCCTTAAGCGCCTATGAAGTATAATTGTTGCACCACTTATCATATTTGCAAATATTATTGCTCAATTTAAAGGGTTCAATGACCAAGGGAGTTTAAAGTGTGCATATTCATTCACAACACTTCACACGGGGCCAAATTGTAGTGTGGAGGAAAGTGAAAGAGTATTTAAAGCTCTAGTCAAAAGGAGCCAAAAAGTCATAGAATTTAAGCACCGTTCTTCAAGCTCCAAAACCAAGAGAATTCCAAGGCTATCCATTGGTTGAAGCCCCCAAGGCAAGATACGTTGGCATTACTATCATTCATGCCCAAATACTACATCAAAAATTACGAACATCAACATTGCAAGGTAAGTAATAATTCCCATTATAGTTTGATTTCATTCTTTGGAGATATAATGATTATATACTAAGGTTGAAACTTAGAGAAATCAAACGTATTGAAAGCAAAAATTAAAAGGGAATTAATATATCAAATTAATTAAATATTTGCAATATTAAAAATTGGAGTAATAAGGGTTACTACTGGAAAAATTAAATTTATAATATTTACAAATATTATTGTGTTCTAATTTTCTACATTTGGGAGTTATAAGGGTTACAACACCAAACTAGGTTTTTGAAAATTAGAAACACTAGAATCAAATCCTAAGGGATATTAAAAGAGGTTATTAAGGTTTTTGCTAAGGTTGGAAATTTATAATATTCTTTTCTTAAAATTTCACAAAAATAGACAAAATAAATCCAACATTAAAACTTCTTCAAAATTGGAAAAGTGCTTAGTTCAATAGGAGTAATAAGGTGTTAGAAATTTTGATTTTAATATTTACAAAACTTTACAAAATCAACCCAAAATCACTAGGGAGTCATAAGAAATTCTAAAAAACTTGATAATAATAGCACCTACTAAATATTATCAAGTTATAAATCCATTGGGAAGATATAAGATTTCTACAAAACCTAAAATTCCATTAGGTATATATACTCTCATTACTAGGGAGACATAAGGAAGTCTACAAACCTAAGGATTAATAAAGGTTTTATCAAATCAAGCTTATATATTAGGAAGTTATATCATTCCATTTCTAAAACTAGAGATCTATAAGGATGTCTACTTCTCAAAAAACAACAAACACTAATAATTCCTTTAGAAAAGATAAGGCCAGTATCATAAAACTTGGGATCATGAATCTACTCATGAAATATGAAGGAATGTTAGACCTAACTTCAAAGGTAATGAAGAACAAGCTTATACTGAGAGGGGGGGTGAATAGTATAAGACCACTTTTTACTTTTATTATCACAATCAATATTATCCAATATATCAATGGTAATATTAACTATAGAAACCAAAGCAGTGCACAAAACATCACACACACATGAGACACCAATTTTACATGGTTCACACTATGTGGGCTACTCCATGGAGAAAATATTTCACTAAAAATTTCTTAATATATCTCTTGGGAATCCTTCCCTATTACAATGTTTATGGACCTCTGTCCAATGGAGATAACAATCCCCTAAATCAAGATTGTGGATCTCTATCCATAGGAGAACTCCTCCTCTGCTCTGGCTGGTGATCCTCAAGAAGACTACTACCTCCACTGCACTGGATTGTGGATCTCTCTCCACTGAAGACTCTTGTCCCCACTTAGAAGACCTATCCTCACTACCCTAGCTTATGTATCTTTATCCACTAGAGACAATTGTCCTCTTTGCTCTATTACCTCCAAAGCTTTATAACAAATCTACACTAAACACAGTCCTTCGGTCTATCACAAATCTACTCAATCTCTATCTCTGGTCTGGCACAAACCTGTCCTCAAATCTACACCAAACTTTGCTTCACAAGTCCACTCAGAACTTGCTCAATTTTGCTCAACAAGTCCACTCAGAACTTGCTTAATCTGCTCAACAAGTCCACTCAAAACTTGCTCAATTTGCTCAACAAGTCCACTTAGAACTTGCTCAATCTGCTCAACAAGTCTGCTCAGAACTTGGTCAATCTTCTCAACAAGTCCACTCATAACTTGCTCAATTTTCTCAACAAGTCCACTCAGAACTTGTTCAAAATTTCTCAATAAGTCCACTCAGAACTTATCCAAATCTGCTCTCAATCTGTATCGTAAGCTTCCACAAAAGCTTACTCAAATATGTCCACAATTCTTCTCAAAGACTTCCCTTAAATCTTCTCAACAAGTCCACACTAGAACTTGTCCAATCTCATAAAGAGAATTTTTAAAGACTCAATATGTTCTACACTCAATGCCCAATCACTTTCTCAACTCAAATAAGAATATAGAATAGTTTGTTTTATGGAACTTTAACAATCACTTCACACACCCACTTGACTAGGCTCAACCAACTCTACTTAATCAATCACCCAAATAAAAAACCCTTGCTCACAAACCCTAGTCCAAGCATGTAAATATCAACTCAAAATATTTCCAACAATGCTCAACAACAATCCTCACATTACAATGATACTCATGTTCTTTTCAAACCCTAGTTCAAGTTCTTTACTCAATAACTCACTTCAACAACAATGCTTATAAAACAGTCTTCACATAGCAATGATACTCAAACCCTAGTTCAAGCTTTTCACACAACCAATGGCTTCAACAACAATGTTTATAAAACAAGTTTTTAACATAGCAATGATACTCAAACCCTAATTCAAGCTTTTAACACAACCAATGGCTTCAACAACAATGCTTATAAAACAAGGTTTTAACCACACTTTTTTATTCCAAAAAACCTAAGCAATTACTCAAACACACTCAAAAAGAAACCCTAATCAAGTCCTTTTCACTCCAAACTTATTTTCTAGAAATTAAACAATCAACTCAACCAAGGAAGAATTTTCCCATACCATTTGCTTGACAAGGAGTAGACCACACAAATTGCCAATCTTAATAGAGGTTAGAAGATAATAATTTTCTCAATGAATCACAATACAAAATGATATCAAACAAAATACACCTTATCACTCCAACTTAAAAATAATATCCAACACCTTCATAATAATCTCTTTGGCAAAAGTCCCTTTAAAAATAAAATCAACACTCTTAAAGTCTTACTCCTCCAATATGCAAATATAATAATTAAGACTTTATAAAAAATAAAATCAAACTCCTTATAACTCCAAATTTTATTAAAAACAATTTCCAACAAACACCAATTTTTAACTAGCAACCCTTTCAACTATTTCCAACTAGCAACTCCTTTTAACTCCCAACTTTAGGCAATATTAAAAATAATAAAAATTTAATTACCTTGCCTTTGGAGGGATTCAAACCCTCAATGTAGCCCATGACCAATGCCTTAGTCGTGGCTCCAACCGCTGCATGAGCTACCCACTCACTTGGAGTGTGGAAGCACCACGTGCTTCAAAAGTATCCCTGTCTTACATTTTACAAAATGTGTGCCTTGCCTTTGGCACCTTCAACCCAACACAACTTCCAAGCACAACCACTGTGTTTTGAACGTTGGGCTCCTTGCGTCCAAGCATTCTAGCCACTGCCCTCTTGCCACTAGGCCACGTTGCTTGGATGGCTTCCAACTAATCTGCACCTTTCCTTTTATTTCTTTTCGCTGGCATACACAAACACGAATTTCACAGTCTTTTTCACAAGCTCCAATTCACATGCAATTTTTTGTTCAAGCAAGGATGAAAAATTAATTCCCCTTGGGCATGGTTTATATAATAATTTCCACCTTTGTTTGAATACGTCGGTGCTTTGAATTTTCTTTAAACCACGTGACATTGACGCTTCAAATTTCTTCCAACTATAGAACGTGAACGCTTTAGACTTTATTAATTTATAATTTATTTAATTTTTTTTGAATTTAAATATTATAAATTAATTCTTTTAGAAACATTTGAGCTTATTAAGTCATTCTCGTTGCATAACTTGGCATAAGTAACATTTATTTATAAAATTTAAATTCACGTTGAATTCAAATAATTTATAAAATAAATATTATATCTCCTTTTTAACTTTGCAATAAGCCTCCTTAGGTTTTTATGAAGCACCTTTTAAAATAAGTTTCCATATAAAATTAAAAAATATTATGGAGCCCTTCTGCCTTTAACTTCTGCACTAATTCTCTTGACCTTTGGTGTTATTTGAAACTTCTTCCTGGATATCAAATGACAACCTTGACAACTTTGTTTTTTGACGAAGTTCTTGACATTAATGATGACTTCATCCGGTGACATCAATGACAACTTTGACTTAGGGACTCAAAATATCCAACAATATCCCCCTTTTTCATTGATGGCAATCCAAATTCTTTTTACAAAAAACTTGACTTGCTTTTTGTCCTGCTCCCCCTTGGACATTGCTCCCCCTGGCTCAATGCTCTCTTCAAGTATCAAGTCTCTCCCCCTTACTCAAATATCTCCCCCTTTGACATCAATGGCAAAGGGTCACCTTTGGGGCTCGGGTCTAAGAATGAGCCTCTTAGCTTAGCCCCTCCCCCACCTCCTTTTGAGGTGGTTAATTCTAGGGTGGGAGTATTTCTACTCCCAAAAAGCACTGTTCTTTACCTTTATCCTCTTTTCTTCTTATCTAATTTTTTTTTATTTTATTTGATTGTTTCTATCAATGTCCATGTTCCTGTCCATGTCTACATTCATGTTCATATTCTTGTTCCTATTCATATCCATGTTCTTGTTCCTATTCCTGTTCCTATTCATATCCATGTTCCTATTCATGTTCATACCTATTTTTGGAATGTCTGCTCTACACCACTTTGTTGTGTGACCATCATTATTGCACTTATAACACTTAATGTTATTATTCCTTGGAGATGCAAATGTCTTAGGATTTATCCTAGTGAAGCCATATCCTCTTCTATCATGAACCCTGCAATTCATTGCCTTGTGACCAAACTAATTACATGAGTAGCAATACCCATGGAAAGGTTGTTTGTTCCCATATTCTTTTCTTTCATGTGCCCTGCACTATGAAGCCATGTGCCCAAACCTATGACATGAGAAGCATATTCCATTGAAGTTTCCTTGTTTTGACCTAATTGGTCTCTTAGTATCTCTTGACCTATTCTAATTATTGTTCTATATGTATCTTCTTTGTGCATTTTTCTTGTTTTGTTAAACTCTCTATTGTCCAACTCATCCTCAGATGTCTCACTTTTTTTTACACTGTATTTTTTTGAAGTATCTTCATTTGAATTTGACTCTCCTTCCCACTTCTTTTGAACCTGTTCAAATCCAAGACCTTTTTTGCTTGATGTAGGCTTTTGTATATTGATGAACTTATCTAAATTATTTGAGCTATTTTTGAACCCTTTCATCTTGACCTTGGAGTCTTCTAAATCTTCTCTTAGTAGTGCCACTTCTTGTTCTAACTTCTCACATTCTAATATCTTTGCTTCTAACTTATCTTTGAACCTCTTTGCCTTAGCCTTTGATTTTTCTAAATCCTCTATAAGAAATCTTCTCTCTTTATCACATTCTTGAAACTGAATTTCAATTTTAGAGTGTTGCTTTCTTACCTTCTTTACCGTGTCAAGGGCATAAATAAGTTCTCCTTTGAGATCATATCCATCCTTTTCTGAATATTCCTCTATTTGATTGCCTGTGTCCACATCTTTATTTTTTGTTGGCTTGTCTTCTATAGGATCACCTACTTCTTCTTCTAATGCCATTAGAAGGTTTTCATATGGTCCTTCAAGTGCATCCTCATACTTGTGTAGCTTGTCCTTAGAACTTTTTACTTCCATCCTTAGTGAAACTATATCATGCTCTAATCTTTCACACTCTAGATATTTTATCTTTAATTTTTTGGCCATACCTTCTTCAATTTTTCTTGCCTCTTCAACTTTGATTTTGAAGTTGGTGAGTTCTTGTAGAAACTTTGCTTTTGCTTTCTCATCTTCTTGAGCTTGAACCCTTAATCCCGAGTTCTCCCTTTTTAATTCTTCAAGAGTAACCATAAGTCTTTCACATTCTATCTCTTTTACCTTTGACTGTTCAACCATACATTTTTCAACTCTTGCCTTTTCAACCTTATCTCTCAAGTCAAATAGATGTTGTAGAAGATTTGTCTTACATTTCTCATCTTCTTGTATTTGAGCCTTCAATTCTAAATTCTCTCTTTTCAATTCAATAAGTTCCTTAAGAATGGCTTCCTATTTTTATCTTTCTGGATCTTCTTTTTTTTTCTTTCTTTGATCTTCTATAGGAGCATCTTATTTTTCTTCTATTATTGAAAGTAGATTTTCTTCTTCATACCTATTTTGACTGTCCTGTTATCATTTAGATCCATTTCATCTTCACTATTGTTGAACCCATGGCAATATCTTGCATCATGACCGAGTTGACCACAAACAAAACATTCTTCACCTTCTTGTGGAAAATAAGCTGCATGGTGACCTGTATTCCTACATTTGATACAAAAATTTATCAACCTGGTTATTTCTCCACTGCTTGATTCATTTCTTGAATCTATTTCTATTCTTCCTCCTAAAACAACAATATTGAATTCATATTCTTTTTCTTTCATGACCATGTGTGTTCTTTTCTTCTTGTATCTCATGGTTATACTTTTGCCTTTATTTTTCATTTGTGTTCTCGTAAGATATTCCTTCAAGTTGTTAAACCTTTTCTGAAGGAACCAGCTCGAATACCAATTGAAGAACACAAGCTTATAGTGAGAGGGAGGGGTGAACATTATAAGACCACTTTTTAATTTTCTTATCACAATAAATATTATGCAATATATCAATGGCAATATCAATAGTAGAAACTAAAGTAGTGCACAAAACATCACACACACATGAGACACCAATTTTACATGGTTCACCCAATGTGGGCTACTCCACAGAGAAAATATTTCACTAAAAATTTCTCAATCAATCTCTTGGGGATCCTTTTCTATTACAATGTTTACGGACCTCTATCCAATGGAGATAACAATCCCCTAAATCAATATCATGGATCTCTATCTATAGGAGAACTCTTTCTCCTTTGCTTTGGCTGGTGATCTTCTAGAATACTACTACCTCTATTGCACTGGCTTGTGGATCTCTCTCCACTGAAGACTCTTATCCCCACTCAGAAGACCTATCCTCACTACCCTAGTTGATGGATCTCTATGCACTAGAGACTACTATCCTCTCTGCTTTGTCATCTCCGAAGCTCTGTAACAAATCTACACTAAACACAGTCATTCGGTCTAGCACAAATTTGCTCAATATTTATCTCTGGTCTAGCACAAATTTGCACCAAAATCTACTCTACAAGTCCACTAAGAACTCGCTCAATTCTACTCAACAAGTCCACTCATAACTTTCTCAATCTGCTCAACAAGTCCACTCAAAACTTGCTCAATCTACTCATAAGTCCACTCAAAACTTGCTCAATCTGCTCAATAAGTCTACTAAGAACTTGCTCAATCTACTCAACAAGTCCACTCAGAACTTGCTCAATATGCTCAACAAGTCCACTCATAACTTGCTCAATCTGCTCAACAAGTCCACTCAGAACTTGCTCAAACCTTCTCAATAAGTCCACTCAAAACTTATCCAAATCTGCTCTCAATATGTATCGTAAGCTTCTACAAAAGCTTACTCAAATCTGTCCACAAGTCCTCTCAAATAATTACCTCAAATCTTCTCAACAAGTCCACACTAGAACTTGTCCAATCTCATAGAAACATAAAGATAATTGTTAGAGACTCAATATGTTCTACACTCAATGCCCAATCACTTTCTCAACTCAAATAAGAATATAGAATAGTTTGTTTTATGGAACTTGAACAATCACTTCACACACCCACTTGACTAGGCTCAACCAACTCTACTTAATCAATCACCCAAAGAAATAAACCTTGCTCACAAACCCTAGTCCAAGCATGTAAACATCAAATAAAAATATTTCCAACAATGCTCAACAAAAATCCTCACATTACAATGATACTGTAGCACCCTAAAATTGGCGCAGTAAACCTTAGCAAAATTACCTTAGTAATAATTCAAATTCAAATTCAACCCCAAAATCGCTCCAAAACTGCCTGCTACCTGTTTCCTCGTTTTCTATGCCATTTTTAGAGTTTGTTCTGACCGTTTGACGATATCGTCGTCGATCAGACGATATCACCTCAGATCGAATGAATTTTTTTGAAGAAGAACATCCAGACGATCTTGTCCCAAAACTGATTTTTCATAATTAGCTTTTGTTTCAACGACGTCTCTAAGTTGGGCAGAAGCATGTCTACGCCACTAGAGACCTCCCCCGTTGGAGATCTTCCAAATTAGGGTGATCCCCAACCTCCTAACTTCCATCCTAAGTCTATTTAAACCTTAGGACCCCCATTGACATTCCCCTGGATGAATTTTCCTGTAACTTGACCTTTACGCGCATTAGAATACCCTGGATTATCATCTGCATTTATGCTTTCCAAGTTTTCTTACAGGAACCTTGTTATTCTTCAGTCGGAGTAAGCTCAGATTGTCGCAGACGATCCTGTACAATCTTGGACGATCCCGTCAAAATTTGAGATGATTTCGATTGTAGTCTACATTGGGGGCAATCAGTGCCCAGAGTTTGCGCTTTTCTTATACTTTGTTGCTATTTTATTCTATATTTAGTCAGTTTTATTATTATTTCCTGTTACCCTGCATCTTGGAGTTCACCCATGTAGTTTAATTGCATAATAAAATCATGATTAGCTATTAAAGTGTCATAATTTACTTTTATTTCTATTCGGGATTATCTTATTAACATCCTTATTATTATTTCACATCATTTTCCTTTATTAGAATAGTTGCATTTCTGGTATTTTGTATCTATTTCTCTGTTTGCAGGTCTCTGACGAATTCATCAGATCTCAGACGATCCTGTTAGATCGGAGACGATCCTGTCAAATTCCAGACGATCTTGACTGCTTCAAAAATTAGAACCTCCATTAGACATCCGGAACCAGGTATGGATTTCTTCACTTAATTTATTCTCTATGTCTTTTGTTAATTTTGTTTTCTGTATTCATTTAAATCTGCATTTCATATAGAACAACTTAGATTCATTTGGCCAAACCTAGGATTTGAATGTTTAAAGATAAAATTGAACACATAAAACACATTCCCAACCTAGGCGTAGAAACTACCACTGAACGTTTCCTGGTGAACCATCCGTCGAAAAATCACCTTAATACACCTCCCCCAAGAGGCGAGACCTTCGCAAGGCCTCTCAGTCCGAGGTATTGTCCCATCCTTCCTGCATCCCCTTTTTGGGCGCGGATCCTTTAGCCTAAAGGTAAGGGTACGGAAAATTTGGAGCGATACATTTTGGTGAACCCGACGTGAAACTAAAACCTTTTGAAAAAAAAAAAACAAAAACAAAACAAAAAAATAGATGCATTTAAAATCATTAGAAAACTACTAAGTTGCATATCATGTTTAGATGGTAGCTCCTAAGAAAAGACAAGTAGTTATTATAAATGTTAAAAATCAATTAATAGCCATAGAGGTTGATTCTTTGTTTATAACATCGCAAACATACAGAGTCCCACCTTTGTGGGACGAACTTAATAGGAGACTAGGTGTCATTTCATCTAGGTCCATAGAGCTTAAACAAATCAAGAGGTTTGCCCTAGATAGAATCCTGGATCCTCATCAACTCATTTTTTATCATGAACTTCAGAGAGCTTGCCATAGGTGGTTAGCTTATAGGAGAGCTCTTGTGTCTTCAAAATTGTTCACCTTCGAGGAATACCTCGAGAATGCAACCACTATACACCAATTCCTAGGTCATGTAGAATATCAAGAGGTCGTTCTTATGGATAGGGAAATATGGAGGAGAGTTCCTAGAGCTGTGTTATATCGAGAGTATTGCCACGAGCTTTACTTTTACAAAAAAGAATCTGAAACAGATAATATCACTATAGCACTTTTTGTCAAATTCTTGAAAGAAAATTTCCAATTTGAAGAACATTTCATGACTCCTGAAGAACTTGAGCCCATTAATGATATTTATAAATTGTTTATAGAAAACAAGATCATTGCTTTCATTATTATTATTTCTTGCGTTTTGTGTGTTGTTTGTTATCTTTATAATATTGTTATAAAAAAGAAAAAAAACAAGAAAAACCAAAAAACATAATAAAAATCAAAACATTTTATTTTAAATATTATAGTAGGTATATAATTAAAATATATACCTCTTAATCTTGTTGCATATATATATATATATAAATATATATATTTGCTGAAATCTAAGTTTAAGCATAATGACTAAACTTAGGAATGATAAACAAACTGAAGAAGAAGAAGAAGAAGATTGGTTACGCAAGAAAAATAAAAAATTAAATACCCTTCCTGAGGATACAATTCCAGAAGAAGAAACTCTAGAACAGCCAGAAGATGACCTAGTTGAAGAAAATGAACAACAAGAAAATGTTAGAGAGGAAGGATCCTCATCCCCTAGAATGGCTCCAGATGGAACTATTGCTTTTGATAACTTAGATCATTTTTGGAAATTATTCAATAATAATATTGGTGCTCTTAATATGGCAGTTTGTATTGATATGGGACAAATTAGTGACACTCAAGCAGCCATGGAACATATGTTTGACATACACACTAATCCCTTGTCTTTCATTGATCAAGAAAGTGATAAAGCCGGACCATCCAATATGGATATGGCCGCTATAATTTAGAACATGCAAAAACAACAGGTTACCCAACCTCCTAAGGAACCTGTTATTGAGCCTAAAATCATGCCCACACAAAAGAGACCTTCATCCACTGCTTTATTTTGCCAAACTATTGATCAATATGCTTCAAATCGACAAAAACCTAAAATGAAGCCAAACACCAATTTCCAACAATCTGGGATACAACATAATACAACTTCAAAACTTCTTCATAACACCCTTCCTACCAACAATTTACACAATAGTAATATAGCATCTAATATTCATGTCCCTCCATCATATGCTCACAAATCTCATATTAATGCCCTACCAAACCAATATGGTGGGCAAACCAGTAATCTGGAAGCCATGGTGAAACAGTTAGCTTTCCGCATGGACCAGATAGATCCCTACCGTCCCTCGTACAATTATCGAGAGATGTGTAGCCAACCTCTAGATCCTATGGTTGTAGCACAACCATACCCTAAACATTTTCCCATGCCCGTTCTGCCTATATATAAAGGAACCGAAGATCCCATAGAGCATCTTCGCATGTTTAGGATAGCATGTCATGATATATCACATGATGACTTGTTATTACTAAAAATGTTTCCAAAAAGTTTATGAGGAATGGCATTAGAGTGGTACTATCAATTGCCCACTCATTCTTTGAGAATTTTTGAAGAGACCGTTGAATATTTTGTGCATCAATTTAGTGCCTACATCGAAAGGCATGTAACCATTAAATATTTGTACAACTTAAAACAAGAAAAAGATGAATGTTTTGCGGATTTCTTAGCTAGATGGTGGCAGTTGACAGGAAAACTGCACTTTGTGCTACCTTATAGGGAAATGTTGGACTTTTTTATTAATAATTTGCAAGAACAAATATCTTATGAACTATCAACTGCTACTTTGACTACCTTCGATCAGGCTATAGACTTAGCTCGAAGAGTAGAAGATGCTCTCATTAGGAGAGGCCAACTTAGGAAGAAAGATGATGAGAAAACATCCAGAAATCAATATAAAAACAAACAAGTTATGGGTGATGGAGTCACTGACAGCAGAAATGTTTCTAATATCAATACAACGAAGACAACAGAAAAATTTATATTGAAACCTCTTGATAAACCTCCTCGAGAGTTTACTAGATTGAACCAACCATTATCAACTATTTTACCCCAATTACTTGAAAGAGGTTTGATTCAATTACCAGCTATCCAGGAACCTGATCCAACCATACCCGGATACAGAGCTGATTTACACTGTGATTTCCATAGAGGACCTGGACACTCTACCAACTCTTGTAAAAGGTTGAAACATAAAATACAAGATCTGATTGATAATAATGAAATGGAGGTGCAAGCCTTCCAACCTAAACAAAATGCTCCTAATAATGCTCAAAAGAACATTCCCCAAAATCAAAATCAAAATGCTAATCAATCATTAGATATATTTCAACATCCTTTACCAAGACATGGTAAAGAGGTGGCCAATCAAATTGAGCATCATAATGTTCCTCCTCCTACCCGATATGTAGGAACTATTAGCGGACATTTACCTAATCATGATTTACAAAAATTTGACACAACTTTATCCATGGTCACAACCAAGCCCCTACATAATAATCAAACACCGGATCTCAGTGATGTAGAATCGAACACTGAAAGTGAAATAGACATCACCTCAAACCAATCGAATAGTTCTGAAAACAAATCAGTTCCTATTCAGCCTATCACAGATTTTATGATTTCGGAAGAATGATTTCCTAGAAGAGTTACTACTCGACCTTCTTCTAATTAGTTCCTTTCTAATGAACAAGCCATAAATGCTAGACCAAGACCTATTCAGCATCCTCAATATAACATTGTAGGCACCATTGGAGCTATTACCCGACAACAAGCTCAAAATTCTTAACAAGAACCAAATCAGAATGATGGATCAACTCCATTTGTTTTGAGAAATCCCAATAAAGGGAATCATGCTCCTAATGTTCAACCTAAACCTCCTTACAATATTAATGAGCAATTATCCAATCCTACAACCAGGATTTCCCTTTTGGATTTATTAATATCTTGTCCTACACATAGAGATGAATTGATGCTTACATTAAGCCAAATGATGGTACCACAAAACATTCAACCTGAAGCCATGGCCAATACTATCATCTCTAGAGAAGTCAATTGTATTGACTTTCGAGATAAAGATATACCACAACACAGTTTACATAAGGATAACCCCTTATATATTACTACCCTAATAGGAGATGTAGCAGTCAAAAGGGTCTTGATTGATAATGGTTCATCTCTAAATATTTGCACTTTTGAATTCTACCAAAGATTTGGGTTTAGAAGTGATGAAATGAAGAAAACTGACATGATCATAAAATATTTCAATGACGAAACACAAGAAACATGTGGATTTATTACCATCCCATTGCAAGTTGGTCCTAGAACCCTAGATACGACCGTGTTTATTGTACATTGCCCCGCATCATACAATATACTCTTGGGTCGTCCTTGGATCAATGCAATGCGGGCTGTCCCATCAACTTTACACCAATGTGTTAAATTCGAATTTAAAAATCAGTTGGTCACTATCCATGGTGATCCCAGACCCTTTGATATGTGTGCTTTGGCAGAACCTATTGGAGTTCAATTTTGCCCTGCTCTATCATCCACACATCCCAATTCTTATTTTTCATCTAAAACTGTGAAACACACACCCATAACTTCATCTATTTCTCCTCCATTAATTTCACCCTCATATATATCTCAACAATCTTCTAAACAAACCACTCTAGAACCTCAAAAAGATCTTAAATCCACAACCAATCCTTCATGTTCCATCCCTATAATTTCAAAACCTATAGACCCATCTATTAACACCTCCACATTATCTACATCTATCATACCTTCCACATCTAAAGATATAGGGAATGATACTTCTACATCTTATGCTCTTTCTGATGAACTCTTACCTGATTTATCTAACATTCTTATATCAGAAAAAACAAATGCTTCTATGCAAAATTCCATTATCTTAAGTAATTTGCCGCCATTTCCTCATACTTTGGGCCTACCACAACCTATGGGAAGTACTTACCAAGTTGGGAGTTGTGCCTTCATTTATAAGGGATATGACTAGGGAAGAATACCCAGGAACATCAAAACTCATCATGATGGATATGCTCGATGTTATTTTACTAATGAGTATATTAAAGCTAAACCTATAATGCTTAAAATGGGATATAAATGGAAAGGCTTGGGACCTTTCCAAAATGGTATGAAATAACCTTTCAAGGTAGAACCGTGGCCTGCCTGCTGTGGTGTGGGCCTATTTCCTAGTAAGGGTCAACCCTTCCCTTTTGAATATGATGATCAACTCATATGTTATCAATATTATTTGGATGGGCATGATGATTTGCCTCTAAAAAATCAACCATCTACATGCAATATGTTATCCATAGCTTATCCCGAAATGATTGCTAAATTTGATGATGAGTTGGAAGGAGATATCTTCCATGATGTCTCCATTGAAGAAATGTTACACAATGGTTTTTATTTTGATGGTTCTATACCTACTATAGCCCAGATTGAGGCCACGACTCCTCAAGATAAATTATCCAAGTTAACCTTAAAATAATTACAAGAATTAGGTGTTTCACCAGCCCCACCTAATTTTGAAAGAGATCTACACATGGAAGTAGAAAACGTCATTAAAGTTAACATTGGAACTAAGGATAATCTCCACATAATCAATATTGGGTTAGAATTAAGTCAAGAAAAACAAAAACAATACATTACATTCCTTAAAGAATATGAAGATGTCTTCGCTTGGACATATGAAGATATGCCAGGTTTAGACCCTTCTGTAGTCATGCATCACCTAGTAGTCCATCTGAATGCTAAACCTGTTAAATAGAAACTTAGAAAAATGCATCCCAAAGTGGCCTTGCTAGTCAAAGGGGAGTTAGAAAAACTCCTTAATGTTGTTTTTATACAAGCTGTTGATTATGCTGAATGGATCTCGAATGTAGTTCCAGTCACCAAGAAAGAAGGTACTAAAGTTAGGTTTTGCACAGACTTTAGAGATATTAACGTTGCATGCCCTAAAGATGATTTTCCTCTTCCCAACATGGATCAAATCATTGATTTTACTGCTGGAAGCGGAATGATGTCCCTAATGGATGGATTTTCCAGTTATAATCAGATCAGGATAGCTCCTAAAGATCAGGTTAAAATAGCCTTTATTACCCCCTGGGGTACCTTTTGTTGGAAAGTGATGCCATTCGACCTAAAGAATGCAGGTGCAACCTATCAATGAGCTATGACTTATATTTTTCATGATATGATGCATGATATCCTACATGATTATGTAGATGATATTATAGCTCGCTCTATTAATGAAGATGATCATTTAGATGATTTGAGAAAAGTTTTTAATCGGTTAAGAGAATATCTTATTCGATTAAATCCTGCTAAATGCATATTCGGAGTTAAGTCCGATAAACTATTAGGGGTTATAGTTTCTTTACGTGGCATCAAAATTGACCCTCTCAAGATTGCGGCTATCACTGATATGCCCACACCTATCAATATATTTGAGTTACGAAGTTTACAAGGTAAAATTCAAGCTATCCGTCGCTTCATCGATAAGCTGGTGGACAAAACCGGTCCCTTTCTTAAGCTCCTTAAGAAGGACGTCCCTTTTAATTGGGACAATGAATGTAAGGAAGCTTTTGAACTTCTTAAACAATATCTCCTTAACCCACCTGTGCTTTCACCACCTAGACCTGATCACCCATTTATCCTGTATATTTCAGCTTCAGATTTTTCTTTAGGAGCTATGTTAGCTCAACTTGATGATGAGAAAAGAGAACGTGCTAATTATTACATTAGCAGAACCCTCATCAGTTATGAAACCTGTTACACAACATTAGAAAAACTATGTCTAGCAATCGTATTTTCTACGCAGAAATTATGCCATTAAATGCTTAGTCAGAAAACATATGTCATTGCTAAATATGATCCCTTGTGATATATTATGAGTTGACCTTATTTATCGGGTCGCACAACCAAGTGGGTTCATGCTCTAAGCGAGTTTGAACTCACGTTTATAGGACAGAAGCCTGTTAAGGGTCAAATCATAGCAGATCAATTAGCTGCTACACCCTTAGAGTCTACCCCTCCCCTCATCATTGATTTTCCTGATGAATGCCTTCAATTAGAGGCAGACCATGTTGAACAATGGTCCTTATACTTTGATGGAGCCCGATTAATGAGTGGGGCTGGTGCAGGTATTATTTTAATATCTCCACAAAAACACATTATACCTTTGTCCTTTAAATTAACATTTGCTTGCATTAATAATACTGCTAAGTATGAAGCTCTAATCCTTGAATTACGAGCTGCCTTGGTGCTAAACATTAAACATCTGCTAGTTTTTGGTGATTCTCAACTTGTTATAAACCAAATTAATGAAGTTTATCAGACCAGATATGATAAACTGTGCTCATATAAAGCCTATGTTTTACAATTAATGTCTCTATTTGATCAAGTTACCTTGGAAGCTATTCCACGAACTAGCAACCGTGCAGTTGACGCTATGGCCGTAGCTGCATCTCTTTTGCCCTTGGAGTTAGATGACGAATATGCCACCATCATTATTCGTCGACTCTAGGAATCCGCTTCAAATAAGTCATGCTTAGAACCTTTAGATGTGTTTCTAATCAATGAAACTACTCCTGAACCTTGTTATACGGATATATTTGATTTTCTTCACAATGGGACTTTCCCTGCCAATTCTAATAGAAACCAGCGTCGATTATTACGTAGACGAGCAAGTCGATTTGTAATAATTGGCAATACTTTATATAGGAGATCTTTTGAAGGTATCCTATTGAGATGTTTGAATTTAGAAGAATCTAGATCAGCTTTGAGTGAAGCCCATGATGGATCTTGTGGAGGACACTTTAGTGGTAGTGTCATTGCTAAAAAGCTCCTTAGGATAGGATACTTTTGGCCTACCATGGAGAATGATGCACATGATTATGTGCGCCATTGCGACAAGTGCCGAAAACATGCCGACCTTGTCCATGCCCCCGCACAAGAACCGCAGGCTATTTCATCTCCTTGGCCCTTTTCAAAATGGGGCTTAGACATTATTGGCAAAATTAATCCTGTGTCATCTGATGGACACAAATTCATCATAACCGCCACCGAGTATTTCACAAAGTGGGTTGAAGCTATGCCTTTAGCTTCCTGCACTGGAACACAAGTCTCTAAATTTATTTTTAATCAAATCATTTGTAGGTTCAGAATTCCTACAAATCTCATCTCAAACAATGGAACTTGTTTCAAAAATAAAGATGTTAAAAAATTATGCCAAAAATATAAGATTCAACATCGCTGGTCCACTCCCTATTATCCTCAGGGTAATGGCCAAGCAGAAGCTTCCAAAAAAACCTTAATCAAAATTCTCAAAATATTGGTCAATAAATCTGGCCGCGACTGGCACATTCAATTATATCCAGCTTTGTGGGCCTATCAAACTAGTGTTCGAACTCCCACTGGAACTTCACCTTTTGTTTTGGTTTATGGCACTGAAGTCGTTTTTCCCTTTGAATTAGAAGTTCCTTCTTTGGCTCTACTACTTCAAGATACCGAAGTAGGAGATGAATATCGAGCTGGTAGACTCCGTCAGCTGGAACTCCTAGATGAAAAGCGCATCAATGCTTTGGAGCATCTTCGTGCCTACCAAAACAAGCTTAAAAGATCATATGCTAAGAAAGTTTTTCATCGATCCTTTGAGGTCGATGATCTTGTTTTAAAAGAAAATCAAAAAAATACTAATGCAACTAAAGACCTTAAAGTTAAATTTGAGCCCAACTGGCTTGGACCATATATTATCATTGCTAAATTTGAATCGGGAGCATACAAATTATCTACCTTAGATGGTAAAGAACTTAAAGAACCCATGAATATTTTGCATCTTAAACGTTACTATGCGTAACAAAATTGGTCATTTCATCATTGTATATATTTGTTTAAAATATTTCAAAAAAACACTATCTTGTATTTCTTTCAATTTATAAACTTAAAAATCTAAAAAACATTCAAAATCATAAAAATATTTAAAAAATAAAAATAAACATCTTTTATTTTTGTACTTCTCAAATTGTGACATATTGCAGTTATATTTTCAAATTATTTTGGATAAATTAGCATTTATTTGGAATCCCGCACTTTCACATTCACAAAAATAAATATCTTGATTTTATCTAGCATGATTACTAATCTCTCTTATATCAAAGTCCACAAAATTCAATTAAATAAAGTTTGAGCACAGAGAATTGATCTTGTTATTTACTTAAACCAAGCATATCCTTTCACAATAAAATGATTATATTTGTAATGTCCATGCTATGCTACATAGTAGAAGTAGTTTCTTGAGCGAAAAGTTTCCCCTGCTATCATATCATGCACATGGTCTAGAATATTTGAGAATTGGCAAAAGGACAAGCTCAACCCTACCCAGAATAAAAATCCCTTTCTCTACAGCTAATCCGAGCAAGTATCCCTAGCATAGGAAGAAAAGCAAATTTCAAGAAAAAGAGAAAAAAGAAAAATCAAGCAAAATCATTTACCACTATTTCAGCATTATCTCAAATATCAAAGCAAAAGATACAAAAAAAAAGAGAGAAAGCAAAGAAAGAAAGAAAAAAAGCAAAACAAGCAAAAGCAAAAGCAATAAAATCCCTTTCCCTACCCCTTGAAAAGAAAAGAAGGGTTGATGAGCTTGAATCCCTGGAATTCTCAATTATTCGAAAACCGTGAGGTAAGCCCCATAACAGGTGGTTTGTGCCCAACCCGCTTGACCTTGGGTAACTCCTAGCGTGGTGATATGTCCGTCACATTAGCGACCTTCTTTTGTATAGACCTATGTCTCGCTTATGGATTAGCTAGCTCTTGATAACCTGACTTACATAGTAGTCTGGTATGGTTATATGCATCTAAATCATGGTTAATGAACACTTATTTGGCTAATTCAAATCACTTGTATCATAGTATCTTGCTCAAACCTGGTAAATGAACAATACAATCGCACACATATTTGTATTTGAGAGATTTTGTGTATCATTATGATAAATCAATATCGGAAATGAACTCACATATGCACATGGGATTCCTTATAAATCTAACTTTTGTCTTTAAGATACTTTGAAATACTTTTTGCAAATTGTCTGGAACAATTTCATTTTCTCCTTTGAGAACAGTTGTTTAGTATAAAGACAACCACATGCATTACCAACAAATCAAAATCATTTTCAAAAACATGCAATAAAGTTACATATCACTTTTGAATTTTGCAACGATGGTATAGTTCGAAAACCAAAAGTGGAATTTTATGCCTAGCGCAAGTCCTCATCTTCATATTTTATGTTTATTTTCAAAAATTAAAAATCAACCATGCAATAAAACTATTTATTTTCTTCTTTTGGATTTCACGATGATGGTATAATTCTATACCTAAATATTCTATGCCTAGCGCAAACCATTGTTTTAATTTTATTTTCCTATTTATTCCAAATCATAAAAACCATATGACTTAAATCATTATGTTACACAATTATGCTTTCAAACATACTGAATACTTAGTCTATTTTCATGTCATTATGTTCAATTTCAATATTGCAACCATGGTATAATTCCTAAGGAATTGTTCAAAATTTTATCACACTTAGGAATTTTTGCCTAGCATATCATTTTAAAATATGTCATGCATACTATTTTTATGAAAATCTGAAAACAAATCATCAAACCATCATCATTATCATCATCATCCACATCATTTGCAGCATCACAACAAAGTCTTAAGACAGTCTCTTAAGCACTATTTTACTTTTAACAATATTTCTATACTGGGATTAGCTTGATGACCGAGTGAGCAGCGACTCCATGAAATGGTCTATAATAGCGACAATGTCCTTTGAAATTATTGTTAGAAGTCCCTTTTATTTTTTATCAAATTATCCCACCAACAATTAATTTGTTTACATCAGATTATTTCATTTAAATTTTAAAAGCATGACATTCAAACCATCATATTTCCAACGACATAATTACATGAATCATCAAATCAATCACACCAAAACATTAAAGCATCATAACAAACCCATAAGACAAGTCATATGATCAAAAATATCTCATCTATATATATATCAACAACATATACATCATCTCAAAAACTGGATCGGTATGCCACAATTTGTACCTAGGCATACTCAATCCTCTATCAAAAAATAATCAACACTATGTATCAATCTGTGTAGTCCAGTCTGTAGCAGCTAGCCTCGAGAAGCCCTCGAGCTCGTAGCCTCATCTCCTCCCTCGCCCTGAGGTGGAGGAGGTGGCCCCATCACATTCCGTGTGGTGCCATGAGTCTTGGACATCGATCGTGATGATGTCCTATATGACCCCATCACGACAGGCTCTGCAATATGAGCTGGTAATGGCACCCTCTGCTCTGTTGGCACTACCAGGTAATATAGAGCCTAATAGAATGTAACCTGGGAAATAGCTCATGCTAAATCTCGAGTGCTCGCCCCTCCGCCTTGAGCCCTGAGTCATGCAACCTCATCCTGTAAGGACTGCACCTGAGCTCGGAGACGAACAGTCTTCGCTCGGAGAGTAGCCATCTTTCTACTCTCTCCTGCCTCGACACCCTTGCCCTTATCGAGCGATGGTGGCCTCTCTCTCTATGGATAAGGGGGTATCTCCTCCCTTCTCTCTCGCTGTCATGGCCTCTATTGAGCCTGTGGCCTCCTCTGCTCTCTCCTGCCATGACCTTGTGCCACCTCAATGGTCACCTATCACCGCCTCCCCATTCGACACACAACTATGTGAATCAAACCCTGAGCCCTCGTCATCCAAGGAGGGTGGATTCCTGTGTACCAAGCATTGTAGTTGTCTGCAACCCCAGCGTCGTCACCAATAGAAAACTCGGGGTCTCTCCCTGTCAATCCTTGTCAGTGGGAGCCCTATCAGCCTCCGCACCGCAATGTGCTCCCAGCACCAAACCTGCAGTAGTGATGTCATGACTAGACATCAATCGCCCTTGTATACAACCCCATGCAAGATCCTATACAACCGACATAGTACAAAGCTCCCCCAAGCAAACCTATACCCGTGGTCTCTCATGTCGTAGACCACATTTGTTAGTAGCCATGGTAGTCTGCATCCACTCTAATGGCATAGTAGCAGACCACCTACCACCCTAGCCAAAACCTGTGTCAGTCTAGATGCCCCAGGCATCTGGCGTAGCGACTCGATGTTCACTCCGCCCTTCTCCAAGGCAAAGCTTAGATCTCCGCACAGTCGCATCATCGCGTGGCCTTGATTGGCCGTGGGAGTGATTAGTCATCCTTGTATGGGGATCCTCAAAATCCTCCATACATCCTCTAGTGTGGGAGTCATCTCCCCTGTCGATAATAAAAAACAAGAAGAACTCGGATACCACCTCTCTGCTAGGGCTGTCAATAGCCCCATGTCTGTAGACACTTGTGGCATATCTGCCACATGCTGCAAGCCGACCTATGCCAACTGATCTCGCTCTACCTGCGATAGAGTGGCCAAGTCATCCCTTAGTCCGCTGTATTTCCATTCTTGACTCTTTAATAACCCTCTCTGCAACATAAACAACAAAACAATAAAAATCATTAATAAATAATCATTAATTAAAAAAAAAAATGCAAGTAAAATAAGTTCACTTTCACAAATGATGATATCGTCCACTATTGGACGATATCATCCCAAATTTGAGCAAATTCATATCCAATTTCGTATGAGGGAATCGTCCCTTATTGGACGAAATCGTTCCCATATCGCTGATTTTACCCCTGGACGAAATCGGCGATATCGAGACGATTTCAATGAAATCGAGACGATTTTGTCCCGACGACGTCGAAGGCCCAAAAATGGCCGCGATGCTCAAAAATCAGTCAAAATTGATCTAAAAAATATGAAATTCTAAATTAAAGCACTCTAAACTAAGTTTAGACCCTTACCCGTAGCCCGCGTCGGACCTCTGTTGATCTGTGTGCTGTCTTGACCATATTGTCTGCAGAGCTCTAAAAACCAATGAAAATGAACAGTAAAAATGAATTAGGGTTTTCCCTATTTTTCTTAATTTTATTCACAAATAATTAAAAACATTTTTAAAATTTTGCTTTTCCGTGTTTTTACCTCAAATGTCGATTTGGGTAAAAACACGGAGGGGGCACCATAGTAAGCTGTCGTACAATTCGACCTAGAATCGTCGCCTAAAAATGGGAATAATTTTTTCTTTCTCATAGATCGAGAAGAACTCATCTTTAACGCATTTTCTTTGGAAAATTCGCTAAAGAGGGGGCAAAATGTAGCACCCTAAAATTGGCACAGTAAACCTTAGCAATAATTAAAATTACCTTAGTAATAATTCAAATTCAAATTCAACCCCAAAACCGCTCCAAAACCGCCTGCTACCCGTTTCCTCGTTTTCCATGCCATTTTTAGAGTTTTTTTTGACCGTTTAACGATATCGTTGCCGATCAAATGATATCGCCTCAGATCGGAAGAATTTGTCTAGAGAAGAACATCCAGACGATCTTGTCCCAAAACTGATTTTTCATAATTAGCTTATGTTTCAACGATGTCTCTAAGTTGGGCAGAAGCATGTCTGCGTCGCTAGAGACCTCCCTCGTTGGAGATCTTCCAAATTAGGATGATCCCCAACCTCCTAACTTCCCTCCTAAGCCTATTTAAACCTTAGGACCCCCCTTGACATTCCCCTAGCTGAATTCTCCTGTAACTTGACCTTTACGCGCATTAGAATACCCTGGATTATCATCTGCATTTGTGCTTTCCAAGTTTTCTTGCAGGAACCTTGTTATTCTTCAGCTGGAGCAAGCTCAGATCGTCGCAGATGATCCTGTACAATCTTGGACGATCCCATCAAAATTTGAGACGATTTCGACTGCAGTCTACATTGGGGGCAATCAGTGCCCAAAGTTTGTGCTTTTCCTATACTTTGCTGCTATTTTATTCTGCATTTAGTCAGTTTTATTATTATTTCCTGTTATCCTTCATCTTGGAGTTCACCCATGTAGTTTAATTGCATAATAAAATCATGATTAGATATTAAAGTGTCGTAATTTACTTTTATTTCTATTTGAGATTATCTTATTAACATCCTTATTATTATTTCACATCATTTTCCTTTATCAGAATAGTTGCATTTCTGGTATTTTGTATCTATTTCTCTGTTTGCAGGTCTCTGACAAATTCGTCTGACGAATTCGTCAGATCTCAGACGATCTTGTCAGATCGAAGACGATCCTGTCAAATTCCAGACGATCTTGACTGCTTCAAAAATCAAAACCTCCATCAGACATCCGAAACCAGGTATGGATTTCTTCACTTAATTTATTCTCTATGTCTTTTGTTAATTATATTTTTTGTATTCATTTAAATCTACATTTCATATAGAACAACTTAGATTCATTTGGCCAAACCTAGGATTTGAATGTTTAAAGATAAAATTGAACACATAAAACACATTCCCAACCTAGGCATGGAAACTGCCACTAAATGTTTCCTGGTGAACCCCACCATCCATCAAAAAATCACCTTAATACACCTCCCCCGAGAGGCGGGACCTTCGCAAGGCCTCTCAGTCCGAGGTATTGTCCCATCCTTCCCGCATCCCCCTTTCGGGCGCGAATCCTTTAGCCTGAAGGTAAGGGTGCAGAAAATTTGGAGCGATACAGATACTCATGTTATTTTCAAACCCTAGTTCAAGTTCTTTGGTCAATAACTCACTTCAACAACAATGCTTATAAAATAGTCTTTACATAGCAATGATACTCAAACCCTAGTTCAAGATTTTCACACAACCAATGGCTTCAACAACAATGCTTATAAAACAAGGTTTTAACATAGCAATGATACTCAAACCCTAGTTCAAGCTTTTCACACAACCAATGGCTTCAACAACAATGCTTATAAAACAAGGTTTTAACCACACTTCTTTATTCCAGAAAACCTTGAAGCAATTACTCAAACACACTCAAAAGGAAACCCTAATCAAGTCCTTTTCACTCCAAAATTATTTTCTAGAAATTAAATAATCAATTAAACCAAGGAAGAATTTGCCCATACCTTTTGCTTGACAAGGAGTAGACCACACAAATCTGCTACACTTACAATCACTTCTTTGCCAATCTCAAGAGAGGTTAGAAGATAATTATTTTCTCAATGAATCACAATACAAAATGATATCAAATAAAATACACCTTATCAAAGGTCCGAGGTGTAGACCAATTGGTTCATCCAAACCCCATAAGGGGCGGATGTCCAAGGTTCAAATCTCGAGCCTCACCGGAATGAACGCTTGTCCCTTTCCTGGTGCTTTCAGCGGTGTAAAAGGTTTAAAATGATTGTGGCATGGCGATTATATGGGCGGATTGCACGAAGATCTATGTGGTGGCTTTCGGGGCGGACAACGCAAAATACTGTGGTGACCATAAAAAGTGGATAGCCGCCGGATTCGTGGCGGCTACCGATTCCACCATGTTAAATATATATATATATATATATATATATATATATATATATATATATATATATATATAAACACACCTTATCACTCCAACTTAAAAATAATATCCAACACCTTCATAATAATATCTTTGGCAAAAGTCCCTTTAAAAATAAAATCAACACTCTTAAAGTCTTACTCCTCCAATATGCAAATATAATAATTAAGACTTTATAAAAAATAAAATCAAACTCCTTATAACTCCAAATTTTATTAAAAAAAATTTCCAACAAACACCAATTTTCAAATAGCAACTCTTTCAACTATTTCCAACTAGCAACCCCTTTTAACTCCCAACTTTAGGCAATATTAAAAATAATAAAAATTTAATTACCTTGCCTTTGGAGGGATTCGAACCCTCAACGCAGCCCATGACCAACGCCTTAGCTACGGCTCCAACTGCCGTGTGAGCTACGCACTCACTTGGAGTGTGGAAGCACCACATGCTTCAAAATTATCCCCATCTTACGTTTTGCAAAATGTGCACCTCGCCTTTAGTGCCTTCAACTCAACACAACTGCCAAGCACAACTATCACGTTTCAAACATTGGTCTCCTTGCATCCAAGCACTCTAGCCACTTCCCTCTTGCCACTAGGCCATGCTACTCGGATGGCTTCCAACTGATCTGCGCCTTTCCTTTTATTTCTATTCGCTGGCATACACAAACACAAATTTTATAGTCTTTTTCACGAGCTCCAATTTACAAGCAATATTTTTGTTCGATCAAGGATGAAAAATTAATGCCCCTTGGGCATGGTTTATATAATAATTTCCACCTTTGTTTGAATACGTCAGCGCTTCAAATTTTCTTTAAACCACGTGACATCGGTGCTTCGAATTTCTTCCAACTATAGAACGTGGGCACTTTAGAATTTATTAATTTATAATTTATTTAATTTTTTTTGAATTTAAATATTATAAATAAATTCTTTTATAAACCTTTGAGCTTATTAAGTCCTTCTCATTGCATAACTTGGCATACATAACATTTATTTATAAAATTTAAATTCACATTGAATTTAAATAATTTATAAAATAAATATTATATCTCCTTTTTAACTTTGCAATAAGCCTCCTTAGGTTTTTATGAAGCACCTTTTAAACTAAGCTTCCATATAAAATTAAAATATTATGGATCCCTTTTGCCTTTAACTTCTGCACTGATTCTCTTGACCTTTGGCATTATTTGAAGCTTCTTCCTGGATATCAAATGACAACCTTGACAACTTTGTTTCTTGACGAAGTCCTTGACATTAATTATGAATTCATCCGGTGACATCAATGACAACTTTGACTTAGGGACTTAAAATGTTCAACAGGTAATTCATAGTGAAGCCTTATGAAGCCTTAGAAGATAACTTTGATACTATGTAATTTTATCTTCAATCCCATCTCAATGAAGCTATTGATAATGGAAAAGGTGACATTTCACTTTCCTTAGACTTTGTGAGCATATTATACATGGAATTGCTCACATATAAACATTATAAGGATGAAAATGTAGAACAAAAAGGATTGATAGAATTACTCAAAAAGAAGATAGAATTAAATGAATCATATCTAGGAAAACTTTTTCAATCCTCATGCAACATTGGTACTTCAAGTTCTACTAATTCAAGATCTTATTATGATGGCTTAAGTGGTTGTTTAGAAGCTTATATACAGATTTAAGATAGGAAAGAAGAATCTTCCTTACAAGAACCAAGTAGAAACACAACCACCTATGAAAGCACAAAGATCAGATTCAAAGGCAAAGCTAAAGAAGAAGGAGAAGATGAACCAGATAAAGGAGGAGTACAATGCAAAGTCAATTGAAAGAAAAACCTTTAGCTACAACTTACTTTGCATCATATGAAGACATAGATTACCTACTGAACCTGATCACAGTAAGCAATGAAGGAGAATACAAATTTCACTATCCAATGGAAGAAGATCCATATTGAATACCAAAGTCTTCAATACCCAAATAATGTAATATAGGGGGTGTTAGAGATAGATTATATTACATAATTTGGGTCATGTAAATGTACCTTCCTAGGTACATACTTAGGACAATAGACTACTTTAAGGGGAATTTATCTAGTTACTTCATGCAATGTAATAAATGCACAAGTGTCAATGTGCAAGTTGTATATGTGCAAGGTGTCCCTTGTACTAGGTAGAGTGTTGGTCAAGGAACCCATCTTCCTACATAAAAAGAGCCTCATTGTAACAAGCTTATAACAAGCTTGTAACATATTCGTAGGTAGTAGCATAGTATTGTGTAGATCACCATATATTGGTGATGGGTGTAATATAGTCGAGTAGCTTGATTCAAGGAGTATCCATTTCCTCCATATCTACATTGTATTCATTTTTGTCATTTCTATTTATAGCATATTTTAGTCATCTTGCAGATTTACTTTCTTTCATATTATTATGCATCTTGATATTTCTATCTCCCATTGCAACTACATCAAAATCTAACAATTTCTATCACATTAATGATCCTTTTTTGTACAAACCTATGTACACTCACAGATGAGCTAGCTTATAATATCTTGAGCTAAAATTTATTAGTCCAACCTCACTCAAAATTGATAATGAACTTCACTACACACACATGATCCAGGAGTGGCTTGAATTCTCTAGGATGGCCTTGGTCTTTATGGGACATTGATTAGCTAGTAGATGAGTTTGATTGGTGTTACTAGGGTGTTTGAGTTTATTGAAACACTTCTAGGATAAAAAAAACCCTAAGATATCTGGGGCAACACAATATTTTACTCCCATATTGTTCGTTACACATGTTGTGTCTTAATGTCTTTATTTGTATCATTGTTATTCGTCATCGTTTCTTAGGTTCACATACCACTATCCCTATCTTATACCTTATCCTCATTGTTCTTGGAATGTCTCATGTCTCCTTCCTATGTCATTATGACCACTATTATATCATTGATTAATTAAACTAATTTTTATTAAGAAATACATATACACCTATCCAAAATATGATCAAATACACAACTATAAGTCACTACACATCATCATCCATTATATATATATATATATATATATATATATATATATCAAATCCATGCCATCTATCATGTCCTATTTATCCAACCACATGCACCCATCAAGCACCATAATTTGAGCATCCTAAAAACATGTCTCATACCGGTCATACATCCCATCCACACCCTCCTCATCATATCACCCCTATAAATCACTCAATTTATCCCCTACATAGCCATCTACATACCCCATCCTAAAAAAATGAATGAAATAACTTCAAAATGGTGGATTCTCTTATCTCAAACAAAATGATCATCCTTGTTGCCCTCCTCTAGCTATCATGCCACTCACCCTATCCACCATCTATATAAATACTAAATATTGAATCATTTTCATCAATTATCATCAGTTCACCCCCATATCCACCCTCTAATCCTCCAAGCAAGATTCTTCTCGCAACAACCATAAATCACCAAACAATCACTTAGTCAATAATTAATCATCAATCAATCACCAATCATACATCACCAATTAATTAATCAATAAATCACCAATCACCAATCATCATTCAATCATCAATCCTCCATTTTTTATTGCTTTTCCAGTGCATATTTTGTTTACCGCTTTCTAGATTAACTTTATCTTAGGATTTACTTTCTTGTTTTAGCTTAGCCCTAACTTAGAATTTACTTTCCTATCCTATATTAGCTTTAGCTTAGGATTTACTTTCTTGTCTTAGATTAGCTTTAGCTTAGAATTTCCTTTCATGTCTTAGATTAGCTTTAACTTAGGAATTACTTTCTTGTCTTTGATTAGCTTTAGCTTAACATTTTCTTTCCTATTCATAGATTAGCTTTACCTTTCATGTTTCATAGATTATATTTACTTTCTATGTGTAGATTATTTTTGCCTTTCATGTTTCATAGATTAGATTTAGTTTTCTACCTTAGCTTAGATTTACATGTTTGCCTAGCCTAGGCCCTCGAGTGAACCCCGTATCTAGTGGTCTACTCTAGTACACCTAGAGGTTACAATGATTAGTTATCCATACAATCTAATAGGATGATTAGATTACCATAATGAAACACATAGTGATCATAGTAGAATAGTATTACTTCCATGTCCTTTATTGCTTTCCTAGCATATATTTCTTGCTTTCCTAGCATAGATTAGTTTGTATTGCTTCCATAGATTAAATTTCTTGTTTTCATAGAATATATTTACTTTCATGTTCGTATCTCAGGTTTACTTCCCTATTTTTCTAGATTATATTTACTTTCTTTTGTTATTAGAGTAAGTTTACTTGCCTGCATTTCCTTGATTTCCTAGGATAGATTTACTTTTATGGCCTTTCATGTTTGCCTAGCCTAGATTTTAAAGTGAACCTCGTACCCAGTAATCTACTCTAGACACCTAGTAGCTACAACAACTGATTATCCATGCAATCCAGTAGGATGAGTAGATTACCATAAGGACACTCATAGTGATCACAGTATAATAACTTTATTCGCATGTCCTTTATCACTTTCCTAGCATAGATTTTTTTCTTTCCTAACATGGATTAGCTTTCCATTGCTTTCATAGATTAGATTCCTATTTTTGCAAATTAGATTTACTTTCATACAGTTTCCCACTTTCATATATTATATTTATTTTCACATAATTTCTTGTTTTTGTAGAATTTATTTACTTTCATACAATTTCCTGCTTATGTAGATCAAATTTTATTATTTTCTTAGCTTAGATTTCATGCTTTCATAGATTAGCCTTTACTTTCATGATTTTTTTTGCTTTCATAGCTTAGAAGTTTATCGCTTTCATAGATTAGCATTTATGGCTTCTACCCTATTTTAGGTTTATAAGTGCAACTTGTACCAAGTGATCTACTCTATACACTTGGTGGTTGTAGTGATTAGTTATCCATGAAATTTGATAGAATGAGTAGATTCTCATAAGGACACTCATACTTATCCAAAACAAAAAAAAACATAATGCACCATCTCAAGCTTCCTTCTTTAACTATCATATTCATTCTTCTCTCACCCATTCTTATTTTTTTGTAAATGCTTCATGGTTGTCATCCATCGCTCCTCCATCGACTCATATCTTGAGGGGGTAGACAATATTCATAAATTATCCTAAATTAAGTCCAATACCTAACTCCCAATTTTGAAGTTGCATAAGAATCTTTTCCCAATGCTATCATTAAACCTCTTTTGTTGGGGCAAACAATAGAAGTTCTCTCCTTCAATAAAAACTCCAATCACATCTAGTTTGGTATGCGCAATGCCTATGTCTGTACAATTTCTACATGCATATGCTACATTGAGGTGGCAACATGTAAGCCCACTTACAATTGATGATAGTGTCGTGAGGAAACCTACCATATGTTTGGTTAGTGTACCACATCAAAGTGATCTCATCATTCCATTGAAGGTAAATATTTAAGGATATATGTTCATTCTATAGTTGGGGCATCCTACATTGCTATTTATTTGGGTTAATATAACGTCCCCCTTCTCAATTCAAAAGTGGTTTTCATCAATCATCCATGCATCACTATTCATCATCAATTTAGCAACTGGTATCATTTATTTTTGCATTGCATTGTGTTCACACATAACACGGTCCAAAAATGGTTATCTATAGTCACCAAAAATATTTCATTTTGTATTCCCTAGAATCATTTTAATAAACTATGATAAATTATCTAATTTCCTCCAAATCCCAATATCCCATCTAATCTGCCTAATTTCCTCTAACATTCCCCTATTCTACCTCCAATTCTTTCAATTTCTCTAAATTCCTCCAAATTCCTTCTAATTCCTAGTTAATTTCTTCAATTTCCTTCTAATCCTTCTAATTATTTCTAATTTCTCCCAATTTTCCTCCAACTAGCTCTAATTCTTCCCAATTTCTTTAATTTCTTCTAAAATATCCTTAAGCCTTCTAATTCTCCTTTAATTTCTTTTTATTTCCTCTAATTCCTCAAATTCCTCTAATTTTCCCCTAATCTCCCTAATTTCCCCCTACTCCTATTTAATTCTTCTAATCCCCTCTTAGCCTCCCTAATCCTCTAATTTCCATCTAATCCCTCATTTATTCCACCCATTTTTCTCAAAATTCCCATAATCTAGCTTACCCATCTAACCCCCTAATCTAACCCCTCATCAATCCTTAATCCCATCTTAAGCCATAGCCAATCCCTAGGAGATTTGCATTACTAATTTAAAAATCCCAAGCAAATCCCTAGATATCTCCATATCCTTCCCAAATCCCAAAGGAAGTACATAATAAATTTCCATCCAAACCCTAGAAATCCTAAACAATTTTTAAAATCTCCAAAATTATCCATAATACCCCTTAAGCCTAATTACCCCCTTACTAAGTACCTAATCTCTTTTTGGTAATTTTCTAAGCAAAGGCATTTAATTTACAAAATCCTAAGGTAAATCCTAATAATTCTCACTAATCCCCATAAAATATCTTAGAAGCCCCCACTATTTAATGCCTGAACTCTCCTACCTCCTTTCCCTCCATTTGCAAAGGAATTAAAAATTTAAATAAAACTCAAAGTCAACTTTCCCATAATTAAATTCATTTAATCTTGCATGTACATCCTTTTCCACCTCACATTTTTTATAATTTAAAATTCTCTTGCTCTTCACCCAAGATGCACATAAAAGGATTTTAAATTCCTTTTGCTTACCCCAAGAACTCTCCACCCAAGACCATTTATGGAGGTGGGTGCAACACTCCACATGAGATATCCTAGATTTTTCCACTCACCTACCTTTACCACCTAGCTACCAAGTCACTTTCATATAATCTCCCCTCAAATAGAGAATTTTAGCAACATACCTAGGGATGCAAATGGAGGAGGCAAATTTGCTAGCAACATACCTAGGGATGCCCTTATTTGAGGGAAGAATGAGGATAGAATTGTGGAATCCTATTATAAGTAAAATTCATAATAAACTATTGGTATGGAAATGTTGATGGGTATCATTAGCATGAAGAGCGTAACTAAATAAATCAATCTTATAGGTCATTCCAACATATTATATGTCCTTGTATATTATGCCAAAATCAATAGAAATAAGTTTAATCTATATTTTACAATCTTCTTTATGGTAAATATTACATGATAAAAGGAATTTTCCTTTGGTGAAATGGAGCAAGGTGTGTGATGATAAAACTAGGGGAGGTCTCAGATTAAGAGCTATTACAGATGCAAACTTAGCTTCAAGGGGAAAAGTAATTTGGAGATTTTACAAAGATATTCAAAGGCAATGAGCAAGAACTCTTCTAAATATATTGAGCCCAATCACCCAAGCTTAATATTTATTGCATTCTCACTACTAGACAGTTCTACACTATGGAATGATTTAAAAAAGTCAATTATTCTAGTGAAAAAGGTCTAAGATGGGTGGTGGGAATTGGAGAAAAAAATATAATTGGATGGATACTTGGTGTGATAAAAATTCACTCAATATAGATCCAATTTTGAAACCATGGATAAGATTACTTCAAAATAAATATGATGACAAGGTTTCAAACATTATGTACAAGGATTAAGAAGGAAGATAAAAATTGAAAGAAGATTTTTTTCCAAGTATACTAGACATTGTTGCTAGAAGGCAATTGGAAAAAAAGATAACAATAGTGATTATTTTGTGGAGAGTGATCAATAAGTTGATTTAGGAGTTGAATAGATTAGAAGAATACACAACAAGAAGTTTATATAAATTAAAGCATCAACAAATAAGAATATGGAGAGATATTTGGGATAACCTGAGTATTCCAAAAGTTAAAATGTTTGTATGGCTAGTAGTCATAGGAAAATTTTATCCTGGGATAACCTAATGAAAAGAGTTTTCATAACCCCCTACAATGTTTTCTATGTAAAAATGAGGAGAGTATAAACCAACTCTTGGGACAACACTCAATAGTATGGAAAGTATGGTAGTGGATACTTAATATGTTGGGTAAATGTATGGTGATGAATGGTAAAATTGAAGAATGGTTAAAATAATGATAGATCCCTTTTAAAAGTGAGGCACTATAGAAAATCTAGAATATATCAAAAGATATAATACTTTGGATTATATGGCTGGAAAAGAACAACAAAATATTTAAAGGAAAGGAAATAATTTATAGGTAATGAAAAAGAAAGATTTGTTTAGCCATAAAGGAGTCTAATCCAACACTATCAACTCACCCAATCCCTAATATTGAAATAGATACCCTTGATAGATGTATTCAATTCATCAAATGGAATTATGATATTGGGTACAGGAGAAAAAAAATGGAAGTAAATAATATAAAATGGAAACCACCAAAAATGGAGTTGGTCAAATTGAATTTTGATGGAGCATTTATAGGAAATCTATGACTAGTAGTAGGAGGAGGAATATTTAGAAATAATAGGGGATATATTTTGTCTTATTAAGCTTTCAATAGTGGATTTAAAACAAATAATGAAGCTGAAGTTTGTGTGGCTTTGGAAGGGTTAAAAATATGCAAAAAACTCAAATGGAACAGAGTATGGATTGAAGGCATTTTACTAATAGTAATAAATGTAATTTTAAGGAAAGCAAAGGCACCATGCAACATACAAGAGATAATTGTGGAAATTTAAGACCTTGCTATAGATTTTGAAGAAATTAGGTTTACACATACATTAATGGAAGGGAACAAATATGTAAATAGGCTAGTCAATAGAGGGGTTTTAATAAAGGATAGTGAAGTTAAATTATTTTTTCCATGGTTAAAGGATGTAGTAAATTTAGATGAAGCTAACGATAAAATTTCGATTACCTCAATCAAATAATTATTAAAATTTATTTAAAATGTTTTTTTATTGGTAATATTTACTATATTTTATAACATTATCGTGTTTCCATACAAACTATTTATTATAATTATTGTGGTTACACTTATACTTTAGGAAGAGAACTAGCAACTCATATCTGGTAAAGCACACTATGATAGTACAAAGTTTTGAAAATATTACTCTTCTAAGATGCATTGTGTAAACAATAGAGGTGGAGTTTTTTTTGTTTGTGGAAAAAATCCTAGAAGGGATACCACTTTTGGGTAAGATCCAAGGAGGCAGGGATATCTCTTCTACCAAAAATATCTAGGGCTTGCACCTGGTCTACTACATTTGACACACGCAAGGAGTATGCCTGAAACAACACAAAACAAGAACACACAAACATAAACACAAAAAATATAAAACAAATAAAGCACATTCCTTGAGTGAGTCGACAAGAAAAAGCACAATTAAACACAAAAAAAATACACAAACCACACAGAACAAACACACAAACAATATAGGAAAACATCATAAAATAAAATACACATAATAAATAAATAAATAAAATAAAATAAATGACAAAAATAAACAACCCCAAAACACGAAACACACAGAGAAAACCACCAAAACAGCCTAACAAACACTACCATAACAAAACAAAAAACCACAAAACACGAAACACGCAGAAAACCCCCAAAAACAACAAAAAAAAAACCAAAATAGAAAAATAAAATGAATCAAGTACACTAGAAACTAAATCCAAAAAAACAAATACAACAAAAACTAATTCAAAAGAGCTATTCACAAATCCAACAAAAAATGATAACACTAAAAAAAACAAAGCTTAACAAATTACCAAAAATATCAGAAATTGCTTAGCAAAATAGCCAGAGCTTCCAACATTGCCATAAAAAAACTAACTATAAACCTTAGGATTATGGCATCCTTATCCTTTTATTCATATCTTGATTCATTCCAGTTGGGACTATAGGTTGGTTACTTGGTACCAAGACACTACTATTGGAATTTGTATGGTATTTTTGAGGATCCGTTTTGTTTGTAGTTTGAATCTGCCCTTTTGTTTTACACTTGGGTTGGTTATCTACATTGTACTTTTTTTTCCTTTATTGTTATTTCTCGGCATCAATGCAAGCTCTTTTAAAAATTTCTCATCATGCAACCCTTCATGTTCCCTCTCTTCATTAAACCGTGTCTCCATAATAAATGTTTCTATTTGACCATCCTCATCATCTGTTTGCTCATTCGTGGAGAGAATTTCAAAGGTGATAGGAGAAATTATTGTTTTCTCTTTTGTTGTTATTTTTTTGTGTTTTTTGTTTAGAGATTTGAAACCCTGCCAAGTCCCCATCCTCTTTCTCTTTTTAGGGACCTTATGTGGACAATTCTTGGCTAGATGACCATATTCATGACAAATTCTGCATCTAAATGGAATAATTTCATAATCTACTACTTTCTCCCATATTTCTTCCCCATATTATAAACTAATCTTCTCTGGAAGTGGTTTGTTAAAATCAATCAAAACACAATTTCTTGCATAAATTATATGCTCTAAGTGTTGGGTGCAATAAGAAGTCATCATGTAAACTCCTAAATAATTTCTAATTATTGTGAATATCTTTGGATGTCAGTATTCTATCAGGAGACCAAATAAACGGACCCAAATACAGGTAATTGATGGCATCTCTTCCTCAACTTTGAACTTGGTATGTCAGGGATTCATGAAGAGCCCTGCGCTACCAAAAAACCATGGTCCCCCTTTGAAAAATGTTCTCCCTATCTTCTTCATTATAAAGAAAAATAATAAAGTAGTAATTAGGGTAAGTAAAAATTTAGAACTTACCTATAGTGCTCCAATTTTTGGTAGCCCATTGCTTGAAAGTAGCAAGAGTCGATCGGATTACCATGAATCGACAAATCAGGCTTTTCCTCTCAATCACATCGATTCATTTCTAGACATTTGTTATTTCCAACTTTATTAGAATTTTTGATTAGTGTTGCCATTGATGTCAAGAGACAATGTCAGTGATGTCAAAATTCAATGCAAGGAATTTACAAAAGGAGGGTTAAAATATTTATATTTTAAGCCCAAGATATTTGATTTAAAGTTTCACATGATTGGTCAAAAGGTTGGATAAACACCCTAAATGAAGGAGATACCTAGGCCTAAAGGAAATAATATTATAATATTCATTATTATGATATTAAAAGTATTAAAATAAAGCCTAAGGTTACTTGTAAATTAATTATAACATTTATATTATAATTAATTTATAATATAAGTTAATTAAACCCTAATTAAGGGTTGGGCGCAAAATATTAAACTTAATATTTTCCTCGTTGATGTCGAAGCAAGGAAGGATATGGTATTTATACCATAATATTTGGATGGCATAAGGCAAGTCTTCGATTTGCGCATGCGAAAGGATAACAAAATAATCAATGCAATTTTCGTGAGCAAGGCAATAGACAAAGCTTTTTATTTTTAAAATCTTAAGGTGAAATACGGACAAATAAAGGGAAGAGAGTGTGCACTTCTATCACCATATGCACGGGTGGCCTAGTTGTAAGGCTTGGCGCGTAAGACTTTGGTGGAACAAAGGTCCCGCATTCGATTCCCGATGGTAGTGGAGGGTGGAGTTTTATTTTTTATTCGAATATTTTTAGCGCCTTTGGAGGTTATGAAATATCGAAATTGCATAGTGGTTTCATGTGGGCACACAGCCCAAGAGGTAGCCTAATCTTGGCTAAGGTGCTAGGCAAGCAGTGAACATGAGTTAGATTTGCGTGGAGTGCATGGTGGTGTCTAAAGTGCATGAAATAATTTTTTATTAAAGTGGCTAAGGTATGATTAAAATAATTATTATTTTTGCTATATTTTGATTAAGAATTGGAGATTATAAGGTGTGTGCAAGGATTTTTTTTTGGTGTAATTTGGTATGTATGTTGGGTTAAGAATTGGAGAGTATAAGGTGTATTCAAAGGACTTCATTATTGTAATTTAAAATTTATTTTAAGTTAGAATATTAAAGTGTTTGGAAGGTTGAAATTTGAATTGAAATATTCTTTGTTGAGTTGGAGTTAAAAGGAGCCATAGGGATATTGTTATTTTGCTTGAGTGAGTGAATGATCTATTGATTGGGATTTATTTTTAAAAGGAGTAATAAGGTGTATTTGAGTCTTAACATTTTATTGTATCTTTTGTATGATGAAATATTTGTTGAGGTAAAATATTCTTGTGGAGATTTTGAGATAGACTATTGCTATCTAACCAAGAATTGGCAAGAGGGTTTTGTTGCAAGTAAAATAGATTTTGAAGACATATCTCCATAAAAACAAAAAGGTATGGGCACATCATCTCTTGATTGAAGTATTGTTGGATTGAATGTTGTGATATATAAGGTGGAGTGAAAAGGATTGTTTTGGTAGAACATTGTTGGAAATATTTGAGTGAGTTTTTATATGCATGATTAGAGAATGTTTAGAGAACATTGGAGATAGAGATTGAATATTATTTTTGTTGGGGTTTGAGACCCACATTGTGCTCTTTGTTTGAAGAAGTATGAAAACACTTGTTTAGGGTTTGTGAGCAAGTTGTGTTTCATTGATTGAATGATTGAGTGAAAGTTATTGAGCATTGGTTTTAAGTGATATTAAAAGTGAATGTGCAACAATTAGAATAATATTTGTGAAAGCAATAGACTTAATGATTGAGTAGAATATATTGTGTTTTTGATAGAGTACATAATTCTCTATATGTTCCAAAGGTTAAACATATTCTAAATAGAATATGTCTAAATGGTTTCAAGTTAAAGGAATTACTTTGAAGATTAGACAAAGCAATTGATAGCATTGTGAACAAGATTTGATATTGATTGAGCATATCTTGTGAGTTGTATTGAGTATGTGTTTGAGAATATTTGAGTAATATTTTATTAAATCTTAAGGACATATTTGAGTAATCTTTTGTGAAATCTTAAGGACAGATATGAGCAAGCTTTTGTGAAATCTTGTAAGCATATTTGGGTAAGTCTTGGTGAAGACTTGTAGGCAATTTGTGACAAGTCTTGGTGAAGACTTGAGAGCAGATTGAGAAAGTTTTTGAGAGGACTTGTAGGCATATTTGAGGTAAGTCTTTTTGAATACTTGAGAGTATATTGAGCAATTTATTGAGAGGACTTGTAAGCAGATTTGAGGTAGGTCTTTGTGAATACTTGAGAGCAGATTGAGCAAGCTCTTGAGAGGACATGTAAGCAGATTTGAGGTAAGTCTTTATGGAGACTTGAGAGCAGAGTTGATTGATTTATTTTTTCAATATTTGTGTTAAGGCGTGGGGTAAATCTAAGTGGACATAATTTGTGATTTGATCAAGCTTTGTGTTAAGGATTGAGGACAAAATTTGGTGTAGATTTGAGAGCAGATTTTTGCTAGACTTGAGACAGGGTTAGAGCAAATTTGTACTAGTCTGAGGAAAATTTTTGGTGTAGATCTAAGATAGAATTGAGAGTAATATTTGGATGTGATAGAGTAGAGGACAATAGTCTCTACTGGATAGAGATCCATTAGCCAAGGTAGTGAGGAGAGAGGTCTTTTGAGTGAGGATAGAGGTCTTCTATGGAGAGATCCACAAGCTAGTGCAGTAGGGGCAGTAGTCTTCTAAGAAGATCACTAGCCAGAGCAAAGGAGAAATATTTCTCCTATGGATAGAGATCAATGAAAAAAAGCAAGAAAAAATATTTTTCCTATGAAGTGTGATCCACGAAGCAGCTAGGAAGATAGAGTTCTTCTATGGAGAGAGATCCATGAACCGGTTGAGGAGAAAGAGTTCTCCTAGGTCAAGTTCCACGAACCAGAGAAAGGGGAGAGGTTTCTCCTGTGGAGAGAGATCCACAAATCAGAGCATTAGGGGATTGGTGTCTCCTTTGGATAGAAGTCCATAAAAATTGTAATAGGGAAGAGTTCCCAAGAGATTTGTTGAGAACAGTTTAGTGAAATATTTTCTTCGTGGAGTAGCCCACATTGGGTGAATCATGTTAAATTGGTGTCTCTATTGTGTGTGATTATTTGTGCATTGCTTTGATTACTACTATTGATATTGTCATTGATTATATTGGATAATATTTTTTGGGAAAGAAAAATAAAAGTTGATCTTATAAAATTCACCCCCTCTCAGTATAAGCTTGTATTCTTGAATTGGTATCAGAGTAGGTTCCTTCAGAAGAGTTTAATAGCTTGAAGGAAAAATATACAGGAAAACAGACGACATCTCAGAGTGGATATTCAGCAAATAAGGCATCATTTTTCGATGGGAAAAATTATGCATTTTGGAGTGTAATAATAAATATTTACCTAATGGCACAAGGAAATGAGGTATGACAAGCAGTTGAGGATGGGTACACACCACCAGCTACACCTCCTAAAGATAAATATGGTAAGATCCTACATTTGAATAATTCAAATGCAATGAATGAAATATTAAGTGGTTTACAGGAAGCAAATTTTGTAAAAGTTATGCATTGCACATCAGCAAAAGAGATTTGGAAAAATTTAAAGAAAACATGAGGGAGACAAAAAGGTGAATATGACAAAATTGCAAAATCATAAGAAAATATTTGAAGACTTGAAGATGAAGGATGAGAAAGATATTGCTACATACTTACTCCGTGTGGATGAGGTTGTTAACTCCATGCAAGGACTTGGGTTTAAAATTGAAGAATCATATGTTTGTCAAAATATTTTAAGGTCACTCCCTAAGAGGTATAGTGAAAAGGTTTCAACCATAGAAGAAACAAGAGATATTGAAACTTTAACTAGGGATGAGTTACATGGAACTCTCATAGCTTTTGAGATACGAATAGGAAAGGATTTTATTCCCAAGATAGAGGTAGCCTTCAAAGTAGCAAATAATACAAAGGATAAGAAGTCAAATTCAAGTGATGAGTCATCCAATGATGAAGAAACAAATTATGGCAGACAGAACAAGGACTCAAGAAAGCACATAGGTACAAAAATTAAGTGTTTCAATTATGGTAAATATGGTCACTATGTATCTAACTGTCCATAAGCTGGAAGTAGTAGTGGTGAAGAGAAACAATATCATAAGAACAAGGAAGTGGGAAAATTCAGGTATCAAAATAAAAATAGGTATGGACAAAACAAGCATGAAAAGAAATTTTTCGAGAGGCATAAGAAGATTTTTTATGCATATAAGACAGGCAAGAGTTCAAGTGATAGTGATGGAATATCCTTAGATAATTAAGAAGAAGAAATTCTATTTCTGGATATAGAAAAATAAGATGTTGAAAAGGAAGCTAAAAGAGAACAAAAAATACTTAAATATTTTAGGTGTGGTAACTTTGATCATCTTGAAGATCACTGTACAAGGATTTGATATTGATTGAGCATATCTTGTGAGTTGTATTGAGCATGTGTTTGAGCATATTTGAGTAATATTTTGTTAAAGATTAAGGACATATTTGAGTAAGCTTTTGTGAAAGCTTAAGGACAGAGTTGAGCAAGCTTTTGTGAAATCTTGTAAGAAGATTGGGTAAGTCTTGGTGAAGACTTGTAGGCAGATTTGAGGTAAGTCTTGGTGAAGACTTGAGAGCATATTGAGCAAGTTATTGAGAGGACTTGTAGGTATATTTGAGGTAAGTCTTGGTGAAGACTTGAGAGTAGATTGAGCAAGTTCTTGAGAGGACTTGAGGGTATATTTGAGGTAAGTCTTGGTGAAGACTTGAGAGCATATTGAGAGGACTTGAGGGCAGATTTGAGGTAAGTCTTTGTGGAGACTTGAGAGTAGAGTTGATTGATTGATTTTTTCAAGCTTTGTGTTAAGGCTTGGGGTAAATCTAAGCAGAGTTGATTTGTGATTGGATCAAGCTTTGTGTTAAGGATTGAGGATAGAGTTTGGTGTAGATTTGAGAGCAGATTTATGCTAGACTTGAGACAGAGTTAGAGAATATTTGTACTAGACTTAGGATATATGTTTGGTGTATATTTGAGATAGAGTTGAGAGTAAGATTTGGAGGTGACAGAGTAGAGGATAGTAGTCTCTAGTGGATAGAGATCCATTAGCCAGGGTAGTGAGGATAGAGGTCTTTTGAGTGAGGATAGAGGTCTTCTATGGAGAGAGATCCACAAGCTAGTGTAGTGGGGGTAGTAGTCTTCTAGAAGATCATCAGCCAGAGTAGAGGAGAAAGAGTTCTCCTATGGATAGAGATCCATGAACTAGAGCAAGGGGAAAGAGTTCTCCTATGGAGTGTGATCCATGAAGCAGTTGGGAAGATAGAGTTCTTCTATGGAGAGAGATCCATGAACCAGTTGAGGAGAAAGAGTTCTCCTAGGTCAAGTTCCACGAACCAGAGAAAAGGGGAAAGGTTTCTCCTATGGAGAGAGATCCACAAATCAGAGCATTAGGGGATTGGTGTCTCCTTTGGATAGAGGTCCATAAACATTGTAATAGGGAAGTGATTCCCAAGAGATTTATTGAGAAAATTTTAGTAGAAATATTTTCTCCATGGAGTAGCCCACATTGGGTGAACCATGTTAAATTGGTGTCTCTATTGTGTGTGATGATTTATGCATTGCTTTTATTACTTCTATTGATATTGCCATTTATTATATTGGATAATATTATTTGGGAAAGAAAATTAAAAGTTGATCTTATACTGTTCACCCCCCTCTCAGTATAAGCTTGTGTTCTTCAATTGGTATCAGAGTGGGTTCCTTCGGAAGAGTTTAATAACTTGAAGGAAAATTATACAGGAACACAGATGGCATCTCAGAGTGGATCTTCAACAAATAAGGCACCATTGTTCGATGGGAACAATTATGCATTTTGGAGTGTAAGAATGAAGATTTACCTAATGGCACAAGGAAATGAGACATGGCAAGCAGTTGAGGATGGGTACACACCACCAACTACTCCTCCTACAGATAAATATGGTAAGCTCCTACATATGAATAATTCAAAGGTAATGAATGCAATATTAAGTGGTTTCTATGAAGCAAAGTTTGTAAAAGTTATGCATTGCACATAAACAAAAGAGATTTGGGAAAAGTTGAAGAAAACATATGAGGGAGACAAAAAGGTCAAGATGGAAAAATTGCAAAATCACAAGAAAACATTTGAAGACTTGAAGATGAAGGATGAGGAAGACATTGCTACATACTTACTTCATGTGGATGAGGTTGTTAACTCCATGCAAGGACTTGGGTTTAAAGTTGAAGAATCAGATGTTTGTCAAAAGGTTTTAAGGTCACTCCCTAAGAGGTATAGTGAAAAGGTTTCAACCATAGAAGAAATAAGAGATATTGAAACTTTGACTAGGGATGAGTTACATGGAACTCTCACAGCTTTTGAGATGAGAATAGGAAAGGATCCTATCCCCAAGAAAGAGGTAACCTTCAAAGTATCAAAGAAAACAAAAGATAAGAAGTCAGATTCAAGTGATGAGTCATCCAATGATGAAGAAGCAAACTATGGCAGAAGGAACAAGGACTCAAGAAAGCACAAAGGTACAAAAATAGTTAAGTGTTTCAATTATGGTAAATATGGTCACTATGCATCTAACTATCCAGAATCTGGAAGTAGTAGTGGTGAAGAGAAATAAGATCATAAGAATAGGGAAGCAGGAAAATCCAGGTATCAAAAGAAAAATAGGTATGGACAAAACAAGCATGAAAAGAAGTTTTTCCAGAGGTATAAGAAGAGTTTTTATGCAGATAAGACAGGCAAGAGTTCAAGTGATAGTGATGGAAGATCTTCAGGTAATGAAGAAGAAGAAATTCTATTTTTGGTAATAGAAAAAGATGTTGAAAAGGAAGTCTAAAAGGAAAAAAATACTAAATATTTGGGGTAACTTTGGTCATCTTGAAGATCTAAAGGAATTGATTTATTGAAGATAAAGAAGAATATGAAGATGCTCTTGAGGATCGTAGAGGAAGAATCGAGAGAATGAAGAGGACAGTTGATATAGAAGCAGAGCTTTTTTTGCTCTTAAAGAATTAAGAAAGGTTAGAAAGCAGAATTAAAAACTCAAGGTTCAATTTCAAGAATGTGATAAAGAGAAGGGAAAGGCTTATATAAGATTTGAATGACTTGAGATTTAAATTTAAAAAGTAAAAAGAAGTTGAAGAAGATATGATTGAACAGTTAAATATAAAAGAGTTAGAATGTGAAAAATTATATCATGAGTTAGCTTCACTAAGGAAGGAAGTGAAAGAGTCTAAAGACAAGCTACATCAGTTTGGGAGAAGCTCAAAGAATTTGGATAAGATTATCAAGGTACAAAGATCTTCATCAAACAAGACAGGACTTGGTTTTGAAGAGGGACAAAGAGAACAAGGAGAGGAGTCAATCTCAAGCTCCAAAGAAGAAGAAGCTTCAGAAGAAGAGAGTGAAAGAGAAAGTGAGACTTATGAGGATAAGTTGGAAAATAGAAGGTTCAACAAGGAAAGGAACAATGCACAAATGAGGAATAGGAAACATCACAGGGAAGAAAGGACTAAGAGACCAATGGGGTCAAGGCAAGACTTCTTCAATGGATGTTGCTTCTCATGTCACAGGTTTGGTCACAAGGCTATGTAGTGCAGGACACATGAAAAGAAGGAATATGGTTTCACTAGGAGAAATTTTAGAAATGGATATCTCTTTCAAGGGTATTGTCACTCTTGTAATCAGTTTGGTCATAAAGCAATTCATTGCAGGGTTCATGATAGGAATGGATATGGCTTCACCAGGAGGAACTTCAAGATATTTGCACCTTCAAGGAACCACAACATTAAGTGTTATAAGTGCAATAATGTTGGGCATATGGCTAAGTGGTGTAGAATAAAATTTCCAGAGACAAGCAGGAACATGAATACTCAAAAGAATCAGAAGGATCAGTTGAGAAAGAAGGTGGACAAAGAAAAAGAGCAGTGTATGCTAGGAGTAGAGATACTCCCACCCCAAAATTAACCACCTCAAGGAGAGGAGGTGGGGAGGGGGCTGAGCTAAGAGTCTTATATTTAGCCCCAAAGGTGTCCCTTTGCCATTGATGTCAAAGGGGGAGAGATTTGAGTTAGGGGGAGAGCATTCAATCAGGGGGAGCATAATTGGAAAAAGGAAAAAGGAATGGTTAAGGAAAAAGGGTTGCCATCAATGACAAAGGGGGAGATTGTTGGAAATTTTGAGTAGTTGTGTTGTCATTGATGTCAAGAGTCAATGTCAGTGATGTCAAAAGTCAGTGCAAGGAATTGACAAAAGGAGGGTTAAAATATTTATATTTTAAGCCCAAGAGATTTGGTTTAAAGCTTCACATGATTGGTCAAAAGGTTGGCTAAATACCCTGAAGGAAGGAGATACCTAGGCCTAAAGGAAATAATATTATAATATTTATTATTATAATATTAAGTGTTAAAAATAAAGCCTAAGGTTACTTGTAAATTAATTATAATATTTATATTATAATTAATTTATAATATAAATTAATTAAACCCTAAGTAAGGGTTGGGCGCAAAATATTAAATTTAAATATTTTCTCCATCGATGTTGAAGCAAGGAAGGATATGGTATTTATACCATAATGTTTGGATGGCATAAGGTAAGTCTCTGATTTGTGCATGTGAAAGGTTAATAAATTATTTGATGCAATTTTCGTGAGCAAGGCATAGACGAAGCTTTTTATTTTTAAAAGCTTAAGGTGGACTGCAAATGAATAAAGGGAAGAGAGTGCGCACTTCTATCACCATCCACTTGGGTGGCCTAGTGGCAAGGCTTGGTGCGTAAGACTTTGGCGAAATAGAGGTCCCACGTTTGATTCCAGGCAATAGCGAAGGGAAGAGTTTTGTTTTTGATTAATTTTTTGGTACCTATGGAGGATATAAAATGCGGTGATCGCATTGTGGTGTTGTGTGGGTGTATAGCCCAAGTGGCAGCCTAGCCATGGCTAAGGTGCTAGGTAGGTGGTGAACGTGAGTTCGATTCACATGGAGTGCATGTTGGTGTTTTTGGTATGTGAAATAATTTTTTATTAAAGTGGCTAAGGTATGATTAAATATTTTTATTTTTGCTATATGTTGATTAAGAATTGGATATTATAAGGTGTGTGCAAGGAATTTTATTGGTGTAATTTGGTATGTATGTTGGGTTAAGAATTGGAGAGTATAAGGTGTATTCAAAGGACTTTATTATTGTAATTTGAAATTTATTTTGAGTTAGAATATTAAAGTGTTTGGAAGGTTGAAATTTGGATTGAAATATTTTATGTTGAGTTGGAGTTAAAAGGAGTTATAGGGATATTGTTATTTTGCTTGATTGAGTGAATGATCTATTGATTGGAGTTATTTTTAAGGAAGGAGTAATAAGGTGTATTTGTGTCTTGACATTTTATTGTATTTCTTGTATGGTGAAATATTTGTTGAGGTAAAATATTCTTGTGGAGATTTTGAGATAGACTGTTGCTATCTAACCTAGAATTGGCAAAAGGATTTGGTTGTGAGTAAAACAGGTTTTGAAGATATATCTCCATCAAAACAAAAAGGTATGGGCACATCATCTTTTGATTGAAGTATTGTTGGATTGAATGTTGTGAAATATAAGGTGGAGTGAAAAGGATTGTTTGATAAGCATTGTTGGAAATATTTGAGTGAGTTTTTATATGCATGATTGGTGAATGTTTAAGAGAACATTTGAGTTAGATATTGAGGATTATTTGAGTTAGGGTTTGAGACCCACATTGTGCTCTTTGTTTGAAGAAGTATGAAAACACTTGTTTAGGGTTTGTGAGCAAGTTGTGTTTCATTGATTGAATGATTGAGTGAAATTTCTTGAGCATTGGTTTTGAGTGATATTGAAAGTGAATGTGCAAACATTAGAAATCAGATTTGTGAAAGCGATAGACTTAATGATTGAGTAGAACATATTGAGTTTTTGATAGAGTACATCATTCTCTATATGTTCTAGAGGTTAAATGAATTCTGAATAGAATATGTCTAAACTGCTTCAAGTTAAAGGAATTACTTTGAAGATTAGACAAAGCAATTGATAGCATTGTGTGCAAGATTTGAGATTGATTGAGCATATCTTGTGAGCTGTATTGAGCATGTGTTTGAGCATATTTGAGTAAGATTTTGTTAAATCTTAAGGATAAATTTGAGTAAGCTTTTGTGAAAGCTTAAGGACAGAGTTGAGCAAGCTTTTGTGAAAGCTTGTAAGCAGATTTGGGTAAGTCTTGGTGAAGACTTGTAGGTAGATTTGAGGTAAGTCTTGGTGAAGACTTGAGAGTAGATTGAGCAAGTTCTTGAGAGGACTTGAGGGTAGATTTGAGGTAAGTCTTGGTGAAGACTTGAGAGTAGATTGAGCAAGTTCTTGAGAGGACTTGTAGGTATATTTGAGGTAAGTCTTGGTGAAGACTTGAGAGTAGATTGAGAGTTCTTGAGGATTGAGAATTTGATGTAAGTCTTTGTGAAGAATTGAGAGTAGAGTTGATTGATTGATTTGTTCAAGATTTGTGTTAAGGCTTGGGGTAAATCTAAGTAGAGTTGATTTGTGATTGGATCAAGCTTTGTGTTAAGGCTTGAGGATAAATTTTGGTGTAGATTTGAGAGTATATTTGTGCTAGACCTGAGATAGAGTTAGAGTATATTTGTACTAGATCGAGGATAGTGTTTGGTGTAGATCTAAGATAGAGTTGAGAGTAAGATTTGGAGGTGATAGAGTAGAGGATAGTAGTCTCTAGTGGATAGAGATCCATTAGCTAAGGTAGTGAGGATAGAGGTATTCTGAGTGAGGATAGAGGTCTTCTATGGAGAGAGATCCACAAGCCAGTGTAGTGGGGGTAGTAGTCTTCTAGAAGATCACCAACCAGAGTAGAGGAGAAAGAGTTCTCCTATGGATAGAGATCCATGAACTAGAGCAAGGGGAAAGAGTTCTCCTATGGAGTGTGATCCATGAAGTAGCTGGGAAGATAGAGTTCTTCTATGGAGAGAGATCCATGAACTAGTTGAGGAGAAAGAGTTCTCCTGGGTCAAGTTCCATGAACCAGAGAAAAGGGGAAAGGTTTCTCCTATGGAGAGAGATCCACAAATCAGAGCATTAGGGGATTGGTGTCTCCTTTGGATAGAGGTCCATAAACATTGTAATAGGGAAGTGATTCCCAAGAGATTTGTTGAGAAAATTTTAGTAGAAATATTTTCTCCATGGAGTAGCCCACATTGGGTGAACCACGTTAAATTGGTGTCTCTATTGTGTGTGATGATTTGTGCATTGCTTTGATTACTACTATTGATATTGCCATTGATTATATTGGATAATATTGTTTGGGAAAGAAAAGTAAAAGTTGGTCTTATACTGTTCACCCCCCTCTCAGTATAAGCTTGTGTTCTTCAATTGGTATCAGAGCGGGTTCCTTCGAAAGAGTTTAATAGCTTGAAGGAAAAGTATATAGGAACACAGATGGCATCTCAGAGTGGATCTTCAACAAATAAGGCACCATTGTTCGATGGGAACAATTATGCATTTTGGAGTGTAAGAATGAAGATTTACCTAATGGCACAAGGAAATGAGATATGGCAAGCAGTTGAGGATGGGTACACACCTCCAACTACTCCTCCTACAGATAAATATGGTAAGCTCTTACATCTGAATAATTCAAAGGCAATGAATGCAATATTAAGTGGTTTACATGAAGCAGAGTTTGTAAAAGTTATGCATTGCACATCAACAAAAGAGATTTGGGAAAAGTTGAAGAAAATATATGAGGGAGACAAAAAGGTCAAGATGGCAAAATTGCAAAATCACAAGAAAACATTTGAAGACTTGAAGATGAAGGATGAGGAAGACATTGCTACATACTTACTTCATGTGGATGAGGTTGTTAACTCCATGCAAGGACTTGGGTTTAAATTTGAAGAATCAGATGTTTGTCAAAAGGTTTTAAGGTCACTCCCTAAGAGGTATAGTGAAAAGGTTTCAGCCATAGAAGAAACAAGAGATATTGAAACTTTGACTAGGGATGAGTTACATGGAACTCTCACAACTTTTGAGATGAGAATAGGAAAGGATCCTATCCCCAAGAAAGAGGTAGCCTTCAAAGTAGCAAAGAAAACAAAAGATAAGAAGTCAGATTCAAGTGATGAGTCATCCAGTGATGAAGAAGCAAACTATGGCAGAAGGAACAAGGACTCAAGAAAGCACAAAGGTACAAAAATAGTTAAGTGTTTCAATTATGGTAAATATGGTCACTATGCATCTAACTATCCAGAAGCTGGAAGTAGCAGTGGTGAAGAGAAATAGGATCATAAGAATAAGGAAGCAAGAAAATCCAGGTATCAAAAGAAAAATAGGTATGGATAAAACAAGCATGAAAAGAAGTTTTTCTAGAGGCATAAGAAGAGTTTTTATGTAGATAAGATAGGCAAGAGTTCAAGTGATAGTGATGGAAGATCTTCAGATAATGAAGAAGAAGAAATTCTCTTCTTGGTAATAGAGGAAGAAGATGAAAAGGAAGTAAAAGGAAAAAAATACTAAATGTTTTAGGGGTAATTGGTATTTGAAGATATAAAGGAATTGGTTTAGTGAAGTGAATAAGAATATGAAGATGCTCTTGAAGATAAGGTAGAGGAAGAATCAAAAAATGAAGGAGTAGTTGATCTAGAAGGTGAACTTATTTTTGCTCTTAAGGAATTAAGAAAGGTTAGAAAGTAGAATTCAAGACTCAAGGTTCAATTTCAAGAATGTGATGAAGAGAAAGGAAAGCTTATACAAGATCTAAAATGACTTAATATCTAAAGACAAGGAGATTTAAAGATATGATTGAATAGTTAGAGATAAAAGTTTTAGAATGTGAAAGATTAGAGCATGAAGTAGCTTTTCTAAGGAAGGAAGTGAAAGAGTCTAATTATAAGCTATATCAGTTTGGAAGAAGCTCAAAGACTTTGGATAATATTATCAAGGTACAAAGATCTTCATCAAACAAGACAGGACTTGGTTTTGAAGAGGAACAAAGAGAATAAGGAGAGGAGTCAATCTCAAGCTCCAAAGAAGAAGAAGCTTCAGAAGAAGAGAGTGAAAGAGAAAGTGAGACTTATGAGGATAAGTTGGAAAATAGAAGGTTCAACAAGGAAAGGAACAATGCACAAATGAGGAACAGGAAACATCATAGGGAAGAAAGGACTAAGAGACCAATGGGGTCAAGGCAAAATTTCTTCAATGGACGTTGCTTCTCATGTCATAGGTTTGGTCACAAGGCTATGCAGTGCAGGACACATGAAAAGAAGGAATATGGTTTCACTAGGAGAAATTTCAGAAATGGACATCTCTTTCAAGGGTATTGTCACTCTTGTAATCAGTTTGGTCATAAAGCAATTCATTGCAGGGTTCATGATAGGAATGGATATGGCTTCACTAGGAGGAACTTCAAGATATTTGCACCTTCAAGGAACCACAACATTAAGTGTTATAAGTGCAATAATGTTGGGCATATGGCTAAGTGGTGTAGAACAAAATTTCCAGAGACAAGCAGGAATATGAATACTCAAAAGAATCGGAAGGATCAGTTGAGGAAGAAGGTGGACAAAGAAAAAGAGCAGTGTATGTTGGGAGTAGAGATACTCCCACCCCAAAATTAACCACCTCAAGGAGAGGAGGTGGGGAGGGGGCTGAGCTAAGAGTCTTATATTTAGCCCCAAAGGTGTCCCTTTGCCATTGATGTCAAAGGGGGAGAGATTTGAGTTAGGGGGAGAGCATTCAGTTAGGGGAGCAGTTTCTCAAGGGGAGCAGAATTGGAAAAAGGAAAAAGGAATGGTTAAGGAAAAAGGGTTGCCATCAATGACAAAGGGGGAGATTGTTGGAAATTTTGAGTAGTTGTGTTGTCATTGATGTCAAGAGTTAGTGTCAGTGATGTCAAAAGTTAGTGCAAGGGATTGATAAAAGGAGGGTTAAAATATTTATATTTTAAGCCCAAGAGATTTGGTTTAAAGCTTCACATGATTGGTCAAAAGGTTGGCTAAATACCCTGAAGGAAGGAGATACCTAGGCCTAAAGGAAATAATATTATAATATTTATTATTATAATATTAAAGGTATTAAAAATAAAGCCTAAGGTTACTTGTAAATTAATTATAATATTTATATTATAATTAATTTATAATATAAATTAATTATAACCCTAAGTAAGGGTTGGGTGCAAAATATTAAATTTAAATATTTTCCCCATCGATGTCAAAGCAAGGAAGGAGTATGGTATTTATACCATAATGTTTGGATGGCATAAGGTAAGTCTTCGATTTGTGCATACGATAGGATAACAAAATAATTGATGTGATTTTCGTGAGCAAGGCATAGATGAAGTTTTTATTTTTAAAAGCTTAAGGTGGATTGTGGATGTATAAAGGGAAGAGAGTGCGCATTCCTATTACCATCCACATGGGTGGGCTAGTGGTAAGGCTTGGCAGCGTAAGGCTTTGGTGGAATAGAGGTCCCATGTTCGATTCTCGATGGTAGTAGAGGAAGAGTTTTGTGTTTGATGTTTTGCAAGGAGGTTATAAAGGAAGTGCATAGTGGTGTTGTGTGGGCATGCAACCCAAGTGGTAGCCTAGTCATGGCTAAGGTGCTAGGTGGGAAATGAACGTGAGTTCGATTCGTGGAGTGCATGGTGGTGTTTATGGTGCACGAAATTATTTTTTATTAAAGTGGCTAAGGTATGATTAAATATTTTTATTTTTGCCATATGTTGGAGATTATAAGGTGTGTGCAAGGAATTTTATTGGTGTAATTTGGAATGTATGTTGGGTTAAGAATTGGAGAGTATAAGGTGTATTCAAAGGACTTTATTATTGTAATTTGAAATTTATTTTGAGTTAGAATATTAAAGTGTTTGGAAGGTTGAAATTTGGATTGAAATATTTTATGTTGAGTTGGAGTTAAAAGGAGCTATAGGGATATTGTCATTTTGTTTGAGTGAGTGAATGATCTATTGATTGAAGATTTATTTTTAAGGAAGGAGTAATAAGGTGTATTTGTGACTTGACATTTTATTGTATTTCTTGTATGGTGAAATATTTGTTGAGGTAAAATATTCTTGTGGAGATTTTGAGATAGATTGTTGCTATCTAACCTAGAATTGGCAAAAGGATTTGGTTGTGAGTAAAACAGGTTTTGAAGACATATCTCCATCAAAACAAAAAGGTATGGGCACATCATCTTTTGATTGAAGTATTGTTGGATTGAATGTTGTGAAATATAAGGTGGAGTGAAAAGGATTGTTTGATAGTATTGTTGGAAATATTTGAGTGAGTTTTTATATGCATGATTGGTGAATGTTTAGAGAACATTTGAGATAGAGATTGAAGATTATTTGAGTTAGGGTTTGAGACCCACATTGTGCTCTTTGTTTGAAGAAGTATGAAAACACTTGTTTAGGGTTTGTGAGCAAGTTGTGTTTCATTGATTGAATGATTGAGTGAAAGTTCTTGAGCATTGGTTTTGAGTGATATTGAAAGTGAATGTGCAAACATTAGAAATCAGATTTGTGAAAGCGATAGACTTAATGATTGAGTAGAACATATTGAGTTTTTGATAGAGTACATCATTCTCTATATGTTCCAGAGGTTAAAAGAATTCTGAATAGAATATGTCTAAACTGCTTCAAGTTAAAGGAATTACTTTGAAGATTAGACAAAGCAATTGATAGCATTGTGTGCAAGATTTGAGATTGATTGAGCATATCTTGTGAGTTGTATTGAGCATGTGTTTGAGCATATTTGAGTAAGATTTTGTTAAATCTTAAGGATATATTTGAGTAAGCTTTTGTGAAAGCTTAAGGATAGAGTTGAAGCAAGCTTTTGTGAAAGCTTGTAGGTATATTTGGGTAAGTCTTGGTGAAGACTTGTAGGTAGATTTGAGATAAGTCTTGGTGAAGACTTGAGAGCATATTGAGCAAGTTCTTGAGAGGACTTGAGGTAGATTTGAGGTAAGTCTTGGTGAAGACTTGAGAGTATATTGAGCAAGTTATTGAGAGGACTTGAGGTAAATTTGAGGTAAGTCTTTGTGAAGACTTGAGAGCAGAGTTGATTGATTTATTTGTTCAAGATTTGTGTTAAGGCTTGGGGTAAATCTAAGTAGATTTGATTTGTGATTTGATCAAGCTTTGTGTTAAGGCTTGAGGATATATTTGAGGATAGATTTTGGTGTATATTTGAGAGTAGATTTGTGCTAGACCTGAGATAGAGTTAGAGTAGATTTGTACTAGATCAAGGATAGTGTTTGGTGTAGATCTGAGATAGATTTGAGAGTAAGATTTGGAGGTGATAGAGTAGAGGATAGTAGTCTCTAGTGGATAGAGATCCATTAGCCAGGGTAGTGAGGATAGAGGTCTTCTGTGGAGAGAGATCCACAAGCCAGTGTAGTGGGGGCAGTAGTCTTCTAGAAGATCACCAACCAGAGCAGAGGAGAAAGAGTTCTCCTATGGATAGAGATCCACGAACCAGAGCAAGGGGAAAGAGTTCTCCTGTGGAGTGTGATCCATGAAGCAACTGGGAAGATAGAGTTCTTCTATGGAGAGAGATCCACGAACCAGTTGAGGAGAAAGAGTTCTCCTGGGTCAAGTTCCACGAACCAGAGAAAAGGGGAAAGGTTTCTCCTATGGAGAGAGATCCACAAATCAGAGCATTAGGGGATTGGTGTCTCCTTTGGATAGAGGTCCATAAACATTGTAATAGGGAAGTGATTCCCAAGAGATTTGTTGAGAAAATTTTAGTAGAAATATTTTCTCCGTGGAGTAGCCCACATTGGGTGAACCACGTTAAATTGGTGTCTCTATTGTGTGTGATGATTTGTGCATTGCTTTGATTACTGTTGTTGATATTGCCATTGATTATATTGGATAATATTGTTTGGGAAAGAAAAGTAAAAGTTGATCTTATACTGTTCACCCCCCTCTCAGTATAAGCTTGTGTTCTTCAAACTTCACTACTGGAGATCCATTAGTTGCTTTCATGCAACCCATATATGTTTTCCTTGAATCAACCTTTGGCATCCTCAATGGTTTCCTTGGTAATTGTTGATTGTGTTCCTCTCTTGTTAGAGGTGGTCCTCGACGGATTGCTTCTTTAAAATTTGTTTTTGGCTTAATGCATGCATCTTTGTTGAAACCCTCCATCCAAAATCAAATAAACCCTATTTTCATGCAAACAAACCCTAATCCCTACTTTCATCCAAGCAAACAAACCCTAATTTTGTTCAATCAAGACCCTCACACCAGTGGTCGTATGAAACCCCATCCAAAACATGCAAAACTCAGACAACGAATATGTACCGTTCCATTTGCATTCACCAACATTGTGCTTGGGGTCTTGTTTTTGTCCTGTCTCAAAAATTCTTTGGAACCGCTTAATCATCAACGACGCATAGTGATTATGTTTTTCCCTCATAGTCTTCAACTTCCGTTATGTTATCTTCTTGTTTGGTGTCTGTCAAATTATAGGAATTTCAACTCAAGCAAGTACTACCACGGGTATTTCTGCAATTTTTTTTTTCATGCACGACCCTAATTCTCTATAAATGTGTCCCATCTATCTGATGCAATTTTTTATGAACAACTTTTTTTTTTTTTTTGATACATAAGATAATTGACAACTGCCTTTCCTTTTTGAACAACTGGTCACAGGGTCAAATCACATTACCTTCGGTCGTAACGTCAAATCATGGAACTACCACTATAACCCCTACTTTATTACTATTTTATTTTTGCTTATTTAAAAGTATGATTTTAAAACCTTAAATAAAAAAAATTATGATATAAACTTAATGAAATAAAATTATATACATACTTTATTATCTAAATTTAATTTAATAAACATATACTTAAATAAAAAACATCCTCTTTAAAAAAATATATATTTTCTTTTGAACTTATGATCTCTTATTTGAATAACAGGCGACACCGCTTTTAATAATAAACCTAAACTATTCTCTGGCCCCACTCTCCGTACTTCTAACACTTCAGTTTTTTTTTTATTATTATTATTTTATTATCTAAATTTAATTTAATAAACATATACTTAAATAAAAAACATCCTCTTTAAAAAAAATATATATTTTCGTATGACTTAACTTATGATCTCTTACTTGAATAAGAGGCGACACCGCTTTTAATAATAAACCTAGACTATTCTCTGGCCCCACTCTCCACACTTCTAACACTTCAGTTTTTTTTTTTTATTATTATTATTATAAGCATTACTTTTTATTTTTCCTGAATCACGGATGGCCTGGCTTTCTAAGTAGAGGAAAATGATTTGACTCCGCTCCTTGAGACAGACGACATATATATATATATATATATAGTATTTACGAACCAACATCCAACGCCAAAGCAGAATTCAGTCTCTTGCTTTTTCCCTCTTATCTGGCTTTTCTGTTTGAGGCAAATGTCCAACCCCAACATGTTTCCCCTTCGTCTCCTCCTTTCTTTCCTTTTCCTTTTCCTCTTCCACATCGCACTTTCTTCCCAACTGCCTTCTCATCTCCGCCACAAAGACGGCCATGATTCAGTTTCCGATGAGGAAGCTCTCTTGGCTTTCAAGCGTTCCCTCGCCCTCGACCCATTCCACTCCTTGCGCGATTGGACTCCCCTTCACCCCTTCTGCAATTGGACAGGTGTCGTCTGCTCTCCTCGTCATCAGCGCGTGGTTTCACTCAATCTCACCGGTATGTCTTTACTCGGTCCCATCTCCCCTTTCATCGACAATCTCTCCTTCCTCGAAGTTCTTGCTCTCAGGAATAACAGCTTCCAGGGCCCAATTCCATATCAGCTCGGGAGGCTTTTTCGCTTAAGGATCCTTCGATTGTCTTACAATGAATTGGAGGGATCCATTCCACCCACTCTTGGGAACTGCAATTCTTTGCAGCGTCTCATTCTGTCTTATAATCATTTGAGTGGCAGCATACCCGCTCAACTTGGCTTGCTTTCTCATCTAGAGATCTTATGGTTAGGAGTAAACCAACTGACGGGTACCATTCCCGCTTTCATAGGAAATATGTCCTCCTTGACTGACTTAGAATTGGGGCTAAACATACTGCACGGTTCTATTCCTGTTGAGTTGGGTATGCTTACTCAACTCAGAGTTCTTTATCTTAACACAAACAACCTTACAGGATCCATTCCACCCACTCTTGGGAACTGCAATTCTTTGCAGCGTCTCTTTCTGTCTTATAATCATTTGAGTGGCAGCATACCCGCTCAACTTGGCTTGCTTTCTCATCTAGAGATCTTATGGTTAGGAGTAAACCAACTGACGGGTACCATTCCAGCTTCCATAGGAAATATGTCCTCCTTGACTGACTTAGAACTGGGGGAAAACAGACTCCACGGTTCTATTCCTGTTGAGTTGGGTATGCTTACTCAACTCAGAGTTCTTTATCTTAACATAAACAACCTTACAGGATCAATTCCTAGCTCCCTCGGTAATTGTAGCCAACTTCAAATTCTTCAGTTACAGTTAAACAAACTTAGCGGCACAGTGCCTACAGAGATTGGTAAATTACTCCATCTCAGAAAAATTCGATTATGGGGCAATCATCTTGTGAGTGGAACCAAAGGCTTGTTTATTCTAACCGCCTTAACTAATTGTTCGAATTTAGAGTATATAGATTTGGCGTTGAATTATTTTAGTGGAATATTGCCTTCTTCAATTGGTCAGCTCTCACAGAGTCTCTATTTTTTAAATTTGTACTCTAATAACATAGAGGGAAGCATACCAAGTGAGATTGGCAACCTTACGAACTTAACATTGCTTCATTTAGGTAAAAATAGTTTAAATGGAACTATTCCACCCAAATTAGGTCAGCTCCAAAATCTTGAAAGGTTATATTTATTGAAAAACAATTTACATGGAAGAATTCCAAGAGAATTTAGTCAAGCAAAAAGACTTGGGTTGTTATACCTTAGCAATAACATGTTGTCAGGGCAAATTCCGCCTAGTCTTGGCAACCTCCCACAACTAAGAGATCTTTATCTTGATCATAATCACTTATCAGGTAAAATACCTTCTAATCTAGGGAGCTGTCAAACATTAGAAGTGTTGGATTTGGCTTATAACAAATTAATAGGAAATATCCCTCGAGAGGTTGCAACTCTTCAAAATCTGCAATTTTATTTCAACCTCTCCAACAATTTATTACAAGGCTCTCTACCCTTAGAAATAGATAAAATGATAATGGTCCAAGCTATAGATGTATCTATGAACCAACTTTCCAATCGCATTCCAAGTGCATTATTAAGTTGCACAAATTTGCAATATTTAAATATTTCTTGGAATGCTTTCGAGGGCCAAATTCCAATATCAATGGAAAATCTGAAAAATCTTCAAGTTATAGATCTTTCTCACAACAATTTGTCAGGTACAATACCAAGGTCTTTGGAAGACATGAAAATGCTTCAACATCTCAATTTGTCTTCAAACAAGTTAACTGGAGAGGTTCCTAAGGGTGGAATTTTTGCCAAACTTGATGCTTCAGCTTTGATAGGAAATCTTGGTCTATGTGGCACATGGATCAATTTCCAACCATGCTCTTATTCCAAACATAAATCCTCACCTATCAAGATATTGATGGTTCCAATTGTGGTTGGTGTTGCAATTCTTATAATGTGTTTTTGGTTCATGAGATTTTATAGGAAGAAAAAAAGAAGTCTTTCAAATGCCATTGCTTTGAGATATGGGCCCCCAAGAATTTCATATGAAGAACTTGTAGCTGCAACTCGGGGTTTCAATGAGGCCAATCTACTAGGAACTGGCAGTTTTGGGTCTGTGTATCAAGGAACTTTGAGTGATGGCACACATGTTGCTATTAAAATTCTCCGTTTACAAGATGATGATGCCCACCAAGATTTTCATAGAGAATGCAATGTATTGAAAAGAGTCAGGCATCGCAATGTGATTAGAATCATAACCTCTTGTTCTAATTTTGATATTAACTTCAAAGCCTTGGTTCTTCCATTCATGTCAAATGGAAGTTTGGAAAGGTGGTTATATCCCTTGCAAGGAGGTGATTGTGAATTGAATTTGAATGATAGATTGAGAATAGCCATGGAGATAGCACAAGGAATGGCATACCTACACCACTACTCTTTTGTGCAAGTAGTTCATTGTGATTTAAAACCAAGTAATGTTCTTCTAGGGGATGATATGACTGCATATATAGCAGATTTTGGCATTTCCAAATTGATCTTTGGAAGCTCTATGGAGTCATTCACTTCTACAAATGCACTTAGGGGATCAATTGGCTACATAGCGCCAGGTGTAATTTTTTTTTACTATATTAAATTTTTTTTTACTATATTATGTCTTAGGTTTTTTATATTTTTTAGATGAATGCTTGTGATGGTCTCAAAATTAATATTCATTTATTGTGTTGTATTGCAGAATATGGAATAGGTGGAAAAGTTTGGACAATGGGAGATGTCTATAGCTTTGGGGTTTTATTACTAGAGTTGTTAACAAGAAAAAGGCCTACAGATGATATGTTTGTGGAAGGAATGAATATGCAAAAGTGGGTGGACATGCACTTACCAAATAAAATAGTAGAAGTGGTAGACAACCACTTGATTCAACATGTTAGTGCATCTAAAATGCCAAAAATATTAACATGCCTTGGTCATCTTATGCAAGTGGGATTGGTTTGTGCAAGTGAATCACCACAAGCACGACCAAGTATGATGGAGGTCGTGAATAGATTGGAAATAATCAAAAGTGATTTTTTTGAGATACAAAGAGCTTTTCAATTGCCGATAGATATTTCCTCTTTGCTCGAAAATACAAGAGGTGTAGCCAACACAAATTTGAAAAACCATCAAAGTTGGTCTACATCTACATCCTAGCTCTTTTGCAAATGTTGTAAGCACTCATCTTACATTATAGATAGTTTAAGTTTATAAATACAATTTAAAATTTCAAATAAATTTATTGCTTCTCCTTTGAACATATAATCATATTTTAAAGGACATTGATGCTATCAATTGACATTGTTGATGTGTATTCCCTTCATCAGCTATGGATGATTCTGCTAACGAACAGAGCCAAGAGATCTCTCGAGCCAAGAGATCTCTCTAGTGAAGCCTTGCAAGAAGGAGCATTCTCAATTTGATTCTTCATGTTTAGGTATACCTGTCTTACTATGTGTCATTGCATTTTTCTTGTTCTAGCATGCTGTTTGTAGAGCACTTTGGTACTCCCTTGTTCAGATAAAAGTGATTCTTCCATAGAACAAAGCCATCATGTCTTTCTGAGTTAGATGGTCCATGTTGCTTGTCATTGCATTTATCGTTGCTTGACCACCTGTTCTTATACAGGATTACGGTACTCCGTAGAATAGGCTTCAACTAACAAACAGTACTAATGTATCTCCCTGTTCAGGAATGGACCATTCTGTCAGAGAACAGAGACAAGACGTTCTCTCAAGTAGCCTTGCATGCAAGAACTGTCTAAATTGAATACTTATTGGATATGTCTCTGTTACCCAACGGCTATGACATATCTACATGTTTGTATACGATGTTTGTAGAGCATTCTTCATTATAGCCTGATCTTACAAGCAGTACTAATGTATCCCTTTATTCAGGTATGCCTGATTTGACAGAGGGCCATCAAATACCTCTTTGCATTTACACCTTGTTCATAGAGGATTGTAACTCTCGTGAATCCGTCCAAGCTTACAAATCATAATGATATGTCACCTTGTGCAGGTATGGTTGATAGTTCATGGAATGTCTCCTTTGCTTTGGACACCTTCTTTGCAGAGGAGTTTTTTATTGCACTAAAAATGCTTAATACTAGAAATAATAATGGTTCTGTCACAAAAAGGAGCCACGAGCTTCTTCCAATGGAGGTTTATGATCAGAGTCTTTCTTGCCTTGATAGTCTGTTAGAGAGATGATTGAGTTTCCAATGGGCCATGGGATGTCTTCTTGCTTGAACACCTTGTTTGCAGACGAGTCTCGTGCTTCTTAAAAAATGTTTGAGCCTATAAATGATACTGAAATGTCTTTTGTTTTCAACACCTTGCTTGAAGAGTGGAGTAAATGCATGGGTAAATGAATGATACTGATTTTGTCCTAAGACACAACAAGAAAATTGTAGCAGTGAAGGTTTGTGAGCAGAAGCTTTCTTCGATACACCATAAATGGTGCCCAAGCATGCAAAGGGCCACCAGACGTCTCCTTGCTTGCACACCTTGTTTGCAAAGGATTTTGGTGCTTCATTGAGAACGCCATGGTGCTTCTGCTGTGAAACAGATATAAGAGGTGGTTCTGGTGGAGGTTCAAAAGGAGGAGATTTGTAGATTTGTCGCTTCAGGAAGATGCCTGAGCTTACAGAGGCCTGCTTTGTAGAGGAATTTGACACTTCAATGAAAATGCCTGAACCTATAGACAATATTGATTATGTCATAAAACTGAGCCGAGTGATCCGTCCAATGGAGGTTCGTGAACATGATCTCTTTCAATTTGATACTCCCTTGGAGATCCTTAAGCCGAGGAAAGTCCAAGATGCATCTCCCTGCTTAAACACTTTGTTTGATACATTATTGAAGATCCCTATGGTTACAAAGAGACAAAAAACTGTGTGCTCGAATATGTTTGGCCAAATCTGTACTACTTCTCTAGCAAAGCCTAAGCTGGATGATTTTTCTTTTGGAGCAGAGCTTGGAAATCCTCCAAATAGAGGCTTCCAAGGAGGACCATTATATATTTGACATTTTCGTCAAAATGGGAGGTCTATAGAGAGCCAATGTTTATGTACTTCAAGGAGGGATGATTCCATTCAGGAACATAAGGAGGATGTTTGTCAAGTAAAATAAGGGACCTTCTGAAGCAGGTACTCCATTGAAGAAGACTTAACATACAGAGGACTATGTTAAGCAGGAGGAGTGCATTATAGTATTGAAGCAGCCCGATCTCACAGGAAATAGTGACGTCTCTCAGCAGCTACCAATGCTGGCAGATACTTCTTTTATTGTTAAAAGAGAGGGTGCTGTTTGTGAATAATAGTCTTTCCTGCTTGAATATTCTGCAGAACCAGGTCAGTTTGTTGAGGGGGAACATGTTTGTATTAAGATAACCTCTGCACATAGCCTTTGAGACAGATTGCAGACTCAGACAGACAGATTACAAACTATAGGCCACGGATAAGCTATCCTATCCCTGCCATAAAGCCCATGAATTTGAGTGGTAGTGAGAGTGCAAAGATCAGAACACCCATGTCTGAAAGCACTAGCGGGGCAACGCTGGATCTTGAAAGTGATAAAGCATCTTCCATGGAAGAGAATCCCAATGACCAAACCCAACTTATTTTAAGGCAGCTTAAGGCTATATACAAGGGCGCAATAGTCGAACCAAAGGATAGTGAAAATGTAAGCAAATTTCTATAATATTTACTCTGTTTTTGCAATATGCTGAACTTGTATTTGACATGTGCTCAAATTTTCACCCTGCAGGATTGGGTAAATAATCTACCTTATACAAATTATCATCAAATTTACTAGAACAAAGGGTGGGATCTGTGGGGAAATTTCTCCATCAGGCAGAGGATATTTCAAATTCATGACAATTTTGTAATAGAAGAGTTCCGGGAGGTCCTCCTTAAGCAGCTTTGGACGCAAGAACTTCTGAATTGGATGCTATGACTCCATCAGTCCATCGAAGATATTCTGAGGTAGCTAAGAGCTATGACATAACTCCATTTTTGAATACCTTGTTTCTAGAGCATTCCCCATTACAAGCAGTAGTACTAATGTATATTCAGGTATGCCTGGGCTGACAGTGGGCCATAATATATCTCCTTGTGTGAGTACGTTTTTGGTAAAGACCTTTGTAACGCCCACAAAGCAGTCCGAGCTTACAGATCATAATGCCATATCCCCTTTTGCAGGTATGGATCATTCTGCCACGAAATCTCTCCTTGCTTGGACACCTTGTTTTCAGTGGAGTTTTGCTCTGCATTGAAAGCGCCTGATTCTTCAATCAATGTTGGTTTTGTCGTAAAATGGAGCTCCTTCTAGTGGAGGTTGATGAGCAGGATCTTTGAGACAGATTGAAGACTCTGTCTGATATATTACAAACTATACATCGCATGGCATAGTTAATCTATGCTACCCCTGCCAGAAAGCCCACGAAGTCAAAAGTAGTGAGAGTGCATAGATCAGAACACCCCTGCCTGTGAGCAGACAAAGTTTGGATCTTGAAAGCGATAAAGCAACTTGCACGAAAGATAATCCCAATTACCTGAAGCAACTTAGTTTAAGCCTTTAAGGCAGCTTAAGACTAAATACAAGGACAAGCAAACGAAACCAAAGAATCCTGAAAAGGTAAGCAAATTTCTGAACTATTTAGTTTGTGTTTTGCAAGATGATGAACTTGTATTTGACATTTGCTCAATTTTTCACCGTGCAGGTTTGTACTGAATGACCTGCCTTATACACATTTCTGAAAAAGGTGAGCAAATCTCTATAACTGTTTACTATGTGTTTTGCAAGATGATGAACATAGTATTTGACATTTGCTCAAATTTTCACCGTGCAGGTTTGTACTGAATGACCTGCCTTATACACATTTCTGAAAAAGGTGAGCAAATCTCTATAACTGTTTACTTTGTGTTTTGCAAGATGATGAACATAGTATTTGACATTTGCTCAAATTTTCACCGTGCAGGTTTGCTCTGAATGACTTACACACATTGTCATGAAATCCACTCGAACAAAGAGTGGATTCTGTGGGCAAATTCCTCCATCAGACACAAGCATAAACCAAATTCATCGGGAAGATTGTGGTTAGGTCCTGCAGAGCAATGTTTTGTAACTCCCACATTATCTGCACAAATAGATTACCTGGGAGGAACTCTGAAGTTTGTAACTGTATGTATAAATAATTCCATTTGTAGAGAATCTTCTCCAACTTCTATATTGCCAAATGTACTCTTAAGGAAATTGCAAAATGAAGAAAACGATTGTAATTATGTGCATACTAATTTTTATTAAGAATATTTAAAATTTATTAATATCATAATTAGATAATATTGATCTTTTGAAAGATGTTTATTTATTTATTTTAAGCATTGCATTATAAAATTTATCACCCTGTTGAACCCTCATATGTTTCCCTTATAATTGGTTTTTCGATTTGTTTATTTCATATTTATAGCGTGGAACTAAAGTCAGGATGTCCTTGTGTAGCGTCGCTTACCTTGTCTGTGAAGTTTAAAACTCCATTGAAAAAGCCAGAGCCTCATATTACAAGGTACCATTTTTCTCCTTTTTTGAACAGAATATTTGTAAAGGACATTGATGTTATCAATTGACAGTATTGATGTGTATCCCCTTCTTCAGGTATGGATGATTCTGCTAACGAACAGAGCGAAGAGATCTCTCCAGTGAAGCCTTGCAAGAAGGAACATTCGTAATTTGATTCTTCATGTTTAGGTATGTCTGACTTACCATGTACCATTGTAATTTTTCCTTGTTCGATCACGCTGTTTGTAGAGCACTTGGGTACTCCATTCAAGTAACCTTAACTTACAAAGAGTGCTGGTGCGCTCCCTTGTTCAGATAAAAACAAGTCTTCCATAGAACAAAGCCATGATGTCCTTCTGAAGGAACATTAGGAAGAAGAAGTTTTTGAGTGAGATGGTCCATGTTGCGGTATGCTTGATCTTACAAGTTGTCATTGCGTTTATCGTTGATTGAACACCTGTTTTCATAGAGGACTACGGTACTAATAAATCTTCCTGTTCAGGAACGGACCATTCTGTCGTAGAACGAAGAGGAGGTCCTCTTAAGTAGCCTTGCATGCAGGAACTGTCTGAATTGAATACTGCATTGCATATGTCTATGTTACCCAACGGCTATGACATATCTGCTTGTTTGTATACGATGTTTGTAGAGCATTCTCCATTATAGCCTGAGCTTACAGTACTAATGTATCCCTTTATTCAGGTATGCGTGATTTGACAGAGGGCCATCAAATACCTCCTTGCATGCACACCTTGTTCATAAAGGACTATTACTCCCGGGAATCCGTCCAAGCTTACAAATCATAATGATATGTCCTCTTGTTATTGCACTAAAATGCTTTATGCTAGAAATAATACTGGGTCTGTCACAAAAAGGAGCCACGAGCTTCTTCCAATGGAGGTTTATGAGCAGAGTCTTTCTTGCCTTGACAGTCCATTAGAGAGATGACTGAGTTTACAATGGGCCATGGGATGTCTTCTTGCTTGAACACCTTGTTTGCAGAGGAGTCTGTTGCTTCTTAAGAAATGTCTGAGCCTATAAATGATATTGCGATGTCTTCTTCTTTCAACACCTTGCTTGAAGAGTGGGGTAAATGCATGGGCCAATGAATGATACCGATTTTGTCAGAAGACACAATTGTACCAATGAAGGTTTGTGAGCAGAAGCTTTCTTAGATACACCATAAATGGTGCGCAAGCATGCAAAGGGCCACCAGATGTCTCCTTGCTTGCAAAGGATTTTGGTGCTTCATTGAGAACGCCATAGTGCTTCTGCTGTGAAACTGATCCATGAGGTGGTTCTGATGGAGGTTCAAGAGGAGGAGATTTGGGGATTTGTTACTTCAGGGAAGATGCCTGAGCTTACAGAGGCCTGCTTTGTAGAGGAATTTGACACTTCAATGAAAATGCCTGGATGTAGAGACAATATTGGTTCTGTCATAAAACGGAGCAAAGTTATCCCTCCAATGGAGGTTCGTGAACATGATCTCAATTTGATACTCCATTGGGGATCCTTAAGCTGAGGAAAGTCCAAGATGCATCTCCCTGCTTAAACACCTTGTTTGATACATTATTGAAGACCCCTATGGTTACAGGGAGACATAAAAAATCTCTGTGCTCGAATATGTTTAAGCAAATCTCTACTACTCTAGCAAAGCCTAGGTTAGAGACAATAATGATTTGTTCCACCGTATGGGCCGTGTGGGTATGGATGATTCTTCTTTTGGAGCAGAGCTTTGAAATCCTCCAAACAGAGGCTTCCAAAGAGGACCATTAGAAATTTGACATTTTAGTCAAAATGGCGACCTTTAGAGAGCCAATGTTTATGTACTTCAAGGAGGGATGATTCCATTCAGGAACATAAGGAGGAAGTTTGTCAAGTAAAATAAGAAGCCTTCTGAAGCAAGTACTCCAGTGAAAAAGCCTTAACATACAGAGCACTATGTTAAGCACAAGGTGTGCAGCATAGAATTGAAGCTGCCTGATCTCACAGAAAATAGTGATGTTTCTCAGAAGCTACCAATGTTGGCAGATACTTATTTTAAAAGGGAGGATAGGGTTTGTGAAGAATAGTCTCTCCTGCTTTTAAATTCTGCAGAACCAGGTCAGTTTGTTGAGGGGGACAGGTTTGTATTAAGATAACCTCTGCTCCTAGGCTTTGAGACAGATTGCAGACTCTGACAGACAGATTACAAACTATAGGCCACGGATAAGCTATCCTATCCCTGCCATAAATCCCATGAATTTGAGTGGTAGTAAGAGTGCAAAGATCAGAACACCCATGTCTGTAAGCACTAGCAGATCAACGCTGGATCTTGAAAGTGATAAAGCATCTTCCATGGAAGAGAATCCCAATGACCAGACCCAACTTAGTTTAAGGCAGCTTAAGGCTTTATACAAGGACACAAAAGTCAAACCAAAGGATAGTGAAAAGGTAAGCAAATTTCTATAACTATTTACTTTGTTTTTGCAAGATGCTGAAATTGTATTTGACATTTGCTCAAATTTTCACCCTGCAGGATTGGGTAAATAACCTACCTTATACAAATTGTCATCAAATTTACTACAACAAAAGGTGGGGTCTGTGGGGAAATTTCTCCATCAGGCAGGAAGATATTTCAAATTCATGAAGAAGATTGTGGTTATGTCGTGTAAAGCAATGTTTGGTAACTTCACAAGTTATGTGCACAGATAGATAATTTAGGAGGAAATGTGAAGTCTGAGACTATATGTAAATGATTCCATTTGCAGAGAATTATCTACAACTTGTACAATTGCCAAATGTATTCTTTAGAGAGTTACAGTAGAATTTGAATGCCTCTTTATGCTTTTATTCTGCTAATGTTATTTATTACTGGCTTTTGGGATTGTTTAGAAGACGAAAATACAGTTGGTACATACATATACATGCTTAAGTTCGCACTAAACAAATGCCATGAGCTGTTTATGGAGGAATCCATTGTCTTGTAAATGATACATTTTAAAGCTTACTTTCATCATCCAAGAATCTTTTGAGCCATTCATATGTTAAAGCAGATCTATCCTGTTCTGATGTCTGTGCCAAACTAAAAGGTGTTGATCTGAGAATATTGAATGTTGGGAGGAACATTTATTGGAGTGATACAATGAAAAATAACCTGGGGTAAACACTTGCAGATCTAGTGCCTTCAAGACCTGTAGCATCTTAGTCAGTCACCTCTTCTCCTCTTTCAGCCTGATGCAGTATCTCTTCTAGAAAAAAAGTTAACCGCTGACTCTTTCATCTGTGTGCTACAATGACATATTTCCATCATTCAGCCTTTTGGAAGGAGATGGAGCTTTGACCTCCACAACACAAAACGTATGCTGAGGTTAATAAAATATTTTAGAGGATAATACTAGATAGTATATTACAAATTATTATCTTTTTGACATTGCTTTAAGCATTGATTTTGATCCAGACATTAAATTATATGGTTTAATTACAGTGACCTTGCTCTTCTGTTCTGGAACCATATATCTATCAAAGTTGCAAATTCAACTTCTCTGCTAGAGGGTTTTTTTATTATTATTATTATATATAACCCTAATCACTACAAACTTAATAAACAAATAAGCATTGAATTATAACTTGTGAAAATTATTTTAAACTTATTGGAGGCAAGCTTGCAAGAATTATATTTCCATATAAATTTGTATATACTACATATAAGCAAGGATTTTAATGTGTTCCACTAGATCTAAAAATGATAGATGTACTTGAAGTTTTCTTTGTCCATTGAATTCAAGTTTTTGTTTTTTTCTAAAGATCTTCCATTAACAAACAAAACATTATTTTTCTAATACTTTTTTAATAATGGATCTCTAAGAATAATAATGTATGTAAAATCCAAAAACATTTTTTAATCTTCTTCCAACAACCTAGAGAACATAATTTGTCAAAAGTATTAGTTTGGCGAAAGGCATCAGATTGAAGCCACCACATATTGTGTATGCAAATAGTTTTTGTTTTATTTTTAGGACTCTCCCATTAAAAAGGAAAAAACATTAATTTTTCAATATTTCTCTAATAATAAATCTCTAAGAACATAGTAGATGTATTGTCAAATTATTATATAATGAAAATCTATTTTTTTTTTCTAATCTTCCTCTAACAGCCCAGAGAATAGAATTTGTCAAAAGTGCTAGTTTGACAAAAGGCATTAGATTAAAGCCACTACCTCCTACTGTCTATGCAAATAGATAACTGTTGTAGACATTTTATCTTCAAAATAAAAATAGACATTACCATTTTTCTTCAATTTTACAAAATAATCCTTAACCATGCCTATATGAAGAGGCAGAGAAAACAAAAATTCCAAGTCTCAGAAAAACAATGTTGGAATACATCACTGGAATCAACAACTTGTAAAAAAAAGAGCATCACAATGACCACTTAGAAATCAAGAGGCCAATTACCCTCATAAACGTGTCACAACTCAATGAGGAATCCCACATAAGTAGGACCGAGTAAGGAGCCACTCAAGATATATAATACATGTGAACAAGTAAACCTTCAAGAAAATAAGAAAAATACCATACTTCTCATGTTTTATGAAATGTATGTCTAAAATCCAAAAAGGTTGAGGTTAGTAGCATTGATGTATGCCATAGGATAAATCTTATTATGCTTTGTACATAAACTTCAAATATTCAATGGTGGTCAGTCTTGTGGAGAAATTAATTATAACTCCAACAAAGAGAGATTTGGAGTTGTTATCTAAGTGGAATCAAACAATGATTTTTTAACTTTGGATAGGAAATGGCTAGAATAAATAGATATGATAGGGATTTATATTATTGTATATAACATTTTAGGATAAATTGTTAAGATTTATTGGGATAAGTTGTTGATATTTTAAAGGATAAGTTGTTAGGATTTGTAGAGATAACTTGTTAGGATTTTTAGGATTTAGTTTTATTGACGTCAATTGATTACTAGAATGTAAATTATTATAAATTGGAACTAAAAAAAACAAAGAGAGCATCTTATGTTACATTTTTTATGGTATGAGAGCCACACAAAGGAGAAAGGAGGAGTCTGTCTCACATTGTTTGTTTCAACTAAGTTGATTTTTTATCTTAGGCAATCAATGCCCTTGCAGATTATTACTCTGTAGTTAGTCTTGGTGTTGCTACGTTGTCAATAAAGGTTTTCTACTACGTTGTGTTTATATCTATTGACTTTGACAAATGATGTTTGGTGTTTTGATATTTGGCATTTGATGCTTTTCTTCTCACTTGCTATGGTTTTTACTTGTGACATTAGGATTTCTGACAAGTTGTGGTAAAGTGTAGCTTGGAGTTTGCCTAGGTTTCCAACTTGGGAAAAGTGCTAGTTGGAGTTTGCCAATATTTCTAGCTTGGGCAAAGTGTTGGTTGGAGGTTGCTCAAATTTCTAGCTTGGGCAAAGTGCAGCTTGGAGTTTGCCCAAGTTTTGAGCTTGGGTGGAGCAGATTGTAGTGTTTGGCATTTGTTGCTTTGAGTCTTGTGTTTAAGGTATGTTTGGCATTCAACATTTGTTGTTTGGGGTTGTCATTAGTGGAAGAATGACAAATATTCAAACTCTAATTCTTCCAAATTCATAGAAACTAACTAGGAGGAATTATAGTGTGGAGCAATAAGATACAATTTGTGAGTATCAAGATTTGACAAATATAGTTCTCAAAAAAGAAACTAGACCAGATGATGATGTTGATGAATTCAATAAGTGACATAGAGAAGCTTTAATGCTCCTCAACTTATTTATTGAAAATTATTTAATTTTTGAAGTTTGTAATGAAGATAATTCTACATTGCTATGGATAGAGTTGTAGAATAAGTATCAAATATCTGAAGTAGGACATGCTTTGTTTTTAAAGAATCTTCTCTATTCTTCCTAGTTGGAGGAAGAAGGGTCTGTTTCGGAGTATCTTACGTATCTAAAGGATCTAAGAGATCAATTGACCTATTCAAGAGATAGTCGATGATGATGGCATATGAGCATATGTTTTGTAAGGTTTACCTCTATTGTATTAGTCTCTACATTTGCTTATTGAACCTCAAACTCTTAATTTTAGAAATATGTCTTCTTTACTTTCACAAAAAAGAGAGGAGATAATCATACATGGGAGTATTCACCTCAGGGACTACAGAGAGTACATTTACTACTAAAACCAAACACAAAGGCAATCATAGTTCCAATACCTCATCATCTGATCACATGTAAGGTAAAACTTCTAATATAAAACAATCACAAGTCATTTGATTTTATCACAAGAAACTTGATTATTTCAAATGGGATTGTAGTAAGTTGAAGAATAAACAAAATTAGCAAGGGAAGAAATAAGTAAATGTTGCTAAGATAGAAGATTAGAAAGAGAAGTTTACTTTTGTAACAACTTAGAGTTCATCTAGTCAATCTATTGAGTGGTACTTTGATTTTGTAACACCCAAACATTATAAATGTAAAAAATAATGGTACATTGATTTTATTTAAGATCTAAGGAAGAATGAGTCTATTTAATTTGGTGATGGTAGATCATACTTTATTGAAGGGTGTGGTGATGTTAGTGTGACATTGAACAACAATGTTACATACACCTTCAAGAATGTTTGGTATGTTCTTGATATGACCAAAAATATTCTATTCATTAGTGAAATCACTAAGAATTCTCAACTTGCTATGCATTTTCATAAAAACATATGTGAGGTGATGCATGTGGGTAAAAACAAGCTCATTGCTTTTGGTATATATGAGAAGGGGCTATACAAGTTAGTTGATGTAAAGTCTACCAATTCACTTGCCATGGTAGTTTAGTTGATGCAAAGTCTTCCAATTCATTTGCCTTGGTAGTTGAAGACAATAGTTATATTCTTTGGCATGAGAGGTTTGGTCACCTCAATTATAAGTATTTATCAATTCTCACTAACATGGTTCATGGATTGCCATCCATTTAGGAGTAGCAACATTCATGTGTAGGATGTCAACTTGGAAAATAAAGTCATCAACCATTTGAGATGGGTAAGTCTTGGCATGCACAAGGTGTTTTGGATTTAGTGCATATTGATTTATGTGATCTAGTGAATACACCTTTGATTTTTCATGCAAGATATTTTTATTTATGGTTAATGATTATTTGAGGAGGATGTGAGTATACTTCCTCAAGTATAAGTCTAAATGTTTTTCATACTTTCAAACTTTTAAGGCCTCTATAGAGAAACAATCTGGAAATAAAATCAGGATCTTAGGGTTAGATAATGGATGTGAGTTTACCTCAAAATAGTTTCAAGATTTTGTAGGCATGAGGGTATACATAGGCAATATAAAACTCCTTACACCACAAAAAAATGGGGTAAAAGATAAAGGTAAAAAGCTAAAGTAGTTCTAAATGTCCATGAGACCATAGGCCATATGAAATGACCCTCATAGAAAATGTTATTTACCCAATATGTGTTTATCCACCCAAACACCAGTTATCGAAGTATGGTGTGAAACTTCTTGAACCTCTTATTTAGAGTTTTAAAGTATTATTGTTAGACCCTCTCAAGTTGTATAAAGAAGGAACAAGAAAATCACGGAGATGGCTAGATTGTTGAGTAGTGAGGGATTGTTGTTGGGGAGCTGGAAATTTTTGTGGGGTGATAAGGAAAAACAGCGAAAAACAAAAGTTGGAAGTTTAGAAAAGGTGGGATTGATAAAAACAGAGCATATGTTTTAGAACTATTGATGGTATTGCAACAAGTAGTGAAGTTCACTTTTATTTAGTTACATCAAAGACTAATGATAAAAAGAAAATTGTGAAGACTCAGCCACATAGGATGTATTGAAAATCCACCTTGGAGAATATGAAAGATGACAAGCAGGATGAAAAACCAATAGTTAGGTAATCTAGGCAAGATAGAAAAGAACATAGACAAATGAATAAGCATTTAATTTTGTTTTAGTTTCACACTTTGTTGAACCCAATAGATATGAAGAGGATAGAGGTAAACTAGATTGAGAAGCTACTATGGAGGTATAATTTGACTCATTGGTGATGAATAAAAAATGGGAGCTATGTGAATTACCCATGGAAAGAAATCCATTGGTTGTAAATAGGTTTATAAGGTAAAATATAAATCAAATGGTTCAATTGAAAAATTCAAAGTTTATCTTATTGTTGAAGGGTATGCACAACAAGAAGGTATGGATTACAATTGAGACATTTGCTTCAACTATAAATATGGTGGTATTTTTATTAGTTCTCTCCATTGAAACACAATTTGGTTGGAAGGCATGTCAAATAGATGTTAACAATACCTTCCTAAATGGAGGTTTGAAAGAGGTCTATATGGTGCATCCACAAGGGTTTCAAGTACCACAAAAAGAACATCTAGTTTACAGATTGATTAAGTCCCTATACAAACTTAAGCAGGCTCCTCAACCTAGTATTTCAAAATCAATTAACATATTAGATATTATGGATTTAGTCAAAGCTTTTCTAATCCTAATCTCTATATCAAAACTAGTAATATTGTCATTCTCATTATGTATGTTGATGACCTTGTTATTATTGGTAGTGCAGTCCATCCGATTCAACAAGTAAAACCTAATTTGTGTTCAATTTTTGATACGTCAGATTTAGGGCTTCTTCATTACTGCCTAGGTGTAAAATTTTGGCAACTTGATCATAGTATATTTATTTCACAAAGTAAGTATGACAAAGACTTTTGGAAAGAATTTGAATGACATATTGAAATTCATTGTCTACACCTATGAAAGTTGGGATGAAATTGTCAATCTACTCTGATTCATCTTGAGTCAATGAGTTAGTATATCATTAGTTGGTGGGCATCTTAATTTATCTTATGACCACTCAAATAGATTTATTTTTTGTAATGAGTTTTTCTTGTTTCATGTCAAATACCCAAAGAGACCATTGGTAAGCTCCAAAACATATTCTCAGATATATCAAAGGTACCCTTGACTTTGGTATATTGTACTAGCCATCTAATGATTTTCAATTGGTTGGATACACTAATGTAAATTGGGTAGGATCAATTGATAATCAAAATTATACTGTTGGCTATATGTTTGCTCTTAAATTAGGGGCTATTTCTTGGTAAATCAAACTTCAACATTTAGTTGCTTTGTCATCAACTAAAGCATGATATAAAGCAACATGCAATGTAGGTTGTGAAGTTGTTTGGTGGTGACATATATTGTATGATCTTTAGATAGATCAAATAACATGAACATCACTTCATTGTGATACTCAAAGTGTGCTCAAGTTGGTGAAGAATCCAATCTATCATGCCATAACAAAACATATTGAAGTTCGTAATCACTATATCCAACAACTTGTGGAGCATGGAGAAATTTGCCTAAATTATTTTCCAACTTTTGAACAAATTGCTGATGTGATGACTAAACCTTTAGGTAGAGAAAAAATTATAAAATTTAGGGATAAGCTTGGGATTGTATTTGGGTTAGTCATTAAGAGGAGGGGTTAGAATAAATAAATATGATAGGGATTTATATTATTGTATTATTTGTTATAATGGATTTTTAGGGATAACTTGTTAAGATTTGTGGGGTTAAGTTATTGAGATTTGTAGGGTTAAGTTGTTGATATTTTTAGAGATAAGTTGTTAGGATTTGAAAGGATAACTTGTTAGGATTTTTATGATCTAATTTTATCAGCACCAACTGATTACCAGATTGCTAATCATTATAAATTCAAGCTTAGAAATGCAAATAGAGCATCTAGTGTTCTTTTAGAAATCAATCTTTCCATTTTTATTTTTGTTTTCCATAACATGCTATAGAGACACATGCAAGGGAAACATGAGATTTTTTTTATTCTTACACTTATTTTTCTTTGTTGGCTTGTTCATATTGACATTTTCTCTTCTTCCCTTTGTAGATCCTTCTCCATTATCATGTCTTTTCTTTGCCTCCCATATAAGAAGCATACTGACTATACAACACTATTTATATGTAAGAAGTGGTCTATGTTACTACTTATGGTTATTTCATCTGGCCAACTTCATGTCAGAACATGATGAGGATAAAACCATGAATTGTAAAGCAACATTGGAGTTTGAAAAGAAAAAAACATCATTTGAATTTTAGCATTGCATAGTTATTTTTAAAACTAAACTTAGGAAATCTATTGAAGAATTCCACTTAAATAATCATTCCAACCAAGTAGCTAGTAAACTTGGAATGAAGCAAAAGTGCATTACTAGAGATGTCTCTATAATCCCTTTTATTGTAGTCTTGTTCAAAAGTGTTATCTAAATATTTTCCCATCTTTTCAACTTAGTAGACCTTGTTTTTTTTTCAAATCTATTAAATTATATACGAACTTAATAGCTTCTAATGCATGTGAATCCATTAGAGATGACACTATTATGCATTTCTATAAGCTTGGCATGGGGTGCCCTTGTTTGCACTAGTTTATATATTTTGTAGTTTTTTTTTGTCTAGTGAGTCTTTGGGATACATTGTGCATAAGGGATGTAAGCTCAACATTTCAAAACAACATACATGTCCCATTATTAAGAATGAAAAATCATGTAAACCTTACACTTGAGTAAGGCTTTAGTGTGATTGTTCTTAACCAAGCAGACTAATTTGTTTGTTGTCTCCATTGTTTAGTGATTTTTGAAACATGTAATTAATTTTTATATACAAAGTCATATTTCAATGATTTTATAGCCATCAAGAAGCTAATTTGTAGAGCTAGAACATGAAAATCCTCTAATCTTGATAGTATATTTTTTGAATTTTAAAATAAAGTTTCTCATTCCCATTTTATAACTTCAAACAACCATAAATTTTCATCTAGAAGAATTTGCATTCACTTTTGTAGCATGTAATTTTATGTACTCTTCAATTCCATATAAAGAAATTAGTGAAATTTTGTTTATTTTGTTAATTACTACTATGTGGAATATATATTTTCATTGACAAAAGTAGGGTTGGATTATTATTATTATTATTTGAGAAGGCCTGGGTCTAAAATCTCCCTATGTGGATGAGATGTGCCTTGAATCTCAACCAAGATTGGGAGACCCAATGCTTTCAATTTAGCCATCAAAGAAGGTTGGTTCCTTGTAAAGCTAATTAAATAAAATGGGTTTTAAGAATAGAGTGAGAGATGCAAAGTGCAAGATTAGAGATTCAAACTTCATGTGGTTGGGATTCAATTAACAGTAAAGAGACACACTATATACAAGTCTTACACACAATGTAAGCTAATGTCTAAAAGACTAGCTAGTATATAGTATCATAGAACAACATTTAATTCAATTCATATAGGGTTATGCATAAGGGGTTGGCCCCAAAATATATTTATAAAAATTTGGCAAATCAGTTTCGAAATCCAGGCGAATAGTGTCCAAATGCATGTAGAAGGTTCACTATTATTAGGGGCAATGTTGAAAATTTAAACTTAAAATGGTCAAATTATTATAAAATTGGGGCAAATCGACCCAAAAAAAATTTGCACCCAAAATTTTTTGGCTAATGGACCCTGGTCAAGGATCCCAAATATTAGCCAATTCTAAATTTTGAAAATCCTAATTTTAGCCAATTTGGCGATAAATAGTCGCTATGCATAACCCTGAATTCATGCATCTTATACATTCAAAAGACTAAATGAATGATAATTCAAATAACAATCTAGAACAATTAGAATTGTCTCAACAAAATACACCATTCATGAAGTATAATTATAAATGCATAAAATATAATCACGTATCAAATTCTACAACACATTCTAATATAGGCCAAGCAACACTAAATTCTATTAATAAGTAAGAGTCATTATACAATATACACAAATTATAAAAACTAAGGAGTTGACCCTATTTTTGAGGTACATTAAGCTATTTTTAGAATTACCCACATATTTTGTTAACTCTAATTATTACATAATAACTGTCTATAGGCCTAATAAGAATGATTGTAGGGCATGGAGTCACTTTCAGGCTCAACATGACCTAATTGCCTTGATTCTGGTGTGTTGATGTGGTCGATCTAGATTTCTTCCATGAGCTTGGTGTCCACATGCTTCTAGTAGATCCTTGACATCCTTTGATAGGTTCATTGTTTTCCACTATATTTTGTTGTAGTGCCAACTTGTCTAAGGTCTCGACTCATTATGATATTTTTGATCTAGGCAACTAGTTGATACATATGAATTTGGTTGATAGGGATAGGTTCAAGAGCTTATGACTTAATGCCAGGGCTTCATAGATTAGGCTGGATTTCCTTCTATGTTCAATTGATGTCGGTGGTTGGAAAGTATAACTCCCTTTCATAATAGACTCTATGCCTTAGGAAATGTTAGAATAAATATTTATTCTCTTAAGTTCTACTAGGATAGACTTACTTGAGTTACCACTCTTCCATGAGTCAGGTGAACTCTCAGTTTACACTAGTTCAGACTTGTTGAGTTGTTGTAATCCAATGACTCTCAATGATCAACTTTGCTATTTATACAAAGTTGATCCCATGGAATAATCAATCAATCTATTGAGCTTCTCTATAGTCTTGTGATGTATTGCAGAACTATTTTCTTCTTTGAATAGAATATTATTTTCTAACATGGTACCAGAGCTAGGATAGTTCTTGCATACATTCAAGTTTTTTTTCTGAAGCTTTTATTCAAATCTGATTCATTGGGTTGGTCTCTTTAATAGTGTTTTCTGGATAATCACTGATAATATTTCATGCTTGTTTGTTCTAGCTCTAGCCATTACTTGGCCGCTTTATTTATTTACTATTGGTGCCTCACTGTAGTTTGGATCTTATTCCAATTTTTTTTTCTTTCAAAAAAAAGGACCTCTATTTATATATCTTTTTGAGGCTAACAATCCTTGTTATTTATTTTCTCTTAAATATTTGTCTAGATAATTTTTTTTAGTGCTGGTTCAAGCTCCTGTAGGTATTCCGCATCTTCATTGCAGCACAATGTCCTTGCTGTTAAAATATTAAGACCTGAATCTTTCATTTGAGTTCCTCTCAAAGGCGCTCGCGGGTAACCTTGTGCACTTCTAAAAATTGTTGTGCCTTGCTATTGTCGTCGTCGAAATAGACCCCATTCGAGTTCTAAACTATTGCTCAATTGGTCCTTGATCGATGGTGCATATTCCTCTACATGGCATAACTTTTGGTGCCTACAATATAATCATGGGAACATCCTATTTTATTACCGATCTGTAATTTGATTGGACGTTGAGTTCTCTTCGCGTTCGGATATCAAGAACGTTACATAACATTCCTTTCTTCTTAAGTGCCACTCCTTGCATGCCAACCTCCATCAACTCAGATCCCTGGCAAACCTAACTTGGTGTAATCCAAATGATTACTTAAGAAGGCTTCATTTCCTAAATAAGGTATCACTTTTGCTCTCTTTATGCTTCGTCTTTGATTCCTAATCTTCCTCGTTATTTCGTTGGTCCTTGGCAGTACTGAGTTAGCTTCATTTGAGGTCAATTAAGTTTGAAAGACCATAAGGGCCTTTTTCTTCCCTAGTTCGATGAAGAAAATCACAGAGGAAGTGCTCATTACAAGGAAGCGATCATTGGTGGTTCGCTGTACAAGAGTCCATTGGTGCAACGCTCGTTAAAAAATTGTCAGAGTAGTGCTTCACTAAGGTGGCTCGTTTGTTGCGTTGCTCGTTGGTGGTTCACTGTTCAAGAGTTTGTTGGCATAGTGCTCGTTCGAGGGTTCGTGAGGGCGACGCTTGATCGTTGTTCGCGACCGAGGTTCATCGTAGCAGCACTCATGGTGGATTGTTCATCACGCTAGAATTTTTTCCTGTACACAACTTTGTTGGCGCAACGCTCGTTAAAGGTTCGTCAGAGTGGTGCTTCGAGGTATGCTTCACTAAGGTGGCTCATTCTTCACGCTGAAGACTTACACTGTAAGGTAGTTAGTTTACACAGTGCTCGTTCGTGGGTTCGAAAAGCAACACTCGATTGTAATTCTCTATTTAAAATTCGTTCATATCAACGCAACAATTTTATTATGGAGTAAATAAATAATATAATGTCAAACTTAGAGTGACATATAATTATTTCTTTTGGATTGAAACTTTTATGCTCCTCTATTATTCCACCCTCTCATTGATGATTTGTTCCTTCTCAAAAGCCATAGATTCAAAAGGTGCATTAGTTGAAAGCCTTATACTCCAAAGGCAAAGCATTTCTTTGCTTATATCATATTGTAAAAAGGTCATATTTTGGACTCTTGAGAGCTCTTCCTCTAAAATATTGTAACAAACATAAATAAAAATTTTGGGGGTTTCTTTTGAGGTGCTTCATTTTGCACCTATTGTCATACTTCAGGGGGGTTGTCAATGATGGTCCTTGCATACTCTTTAGTCCTTGGCTTTGTTCTCAAATTCCTTTTTGCTGCATTCCTTTAAAAAAAAGGGGAAGATATAGAGGAAAGTTTGGTGGTGAAGTCTAAGTGTGGTTTTATTATCCACAAGATATTGTGCTTACATCTCATTTCAGCAACTTCATAAAAGATACAACATAAATATTTTAAAAAACTCATTCAAAGAGAGCACTTAAAAATCACCTATGTCCCATGTATTGGTCTTCTCATTACTTACAGTTTCCCTCACGTAAGGGCGGGTATTTGAGAAGATTCGGTATTAAGGTCTGGATGATTTTTCCTAAGCTTCATAAGCCTATGTTCCACGTATCAATTCTCCTCAAAAACTTATAGTTTCCCTCACGTAAGGGCGGGTTATTGAAGAGATACGGTATAAAGGACTGGTTGATTTTTATAGCTTCAATTGCCTATGTTCCACGTATCAAATTATCCTCAAATACTTATAGTTTCCCTCACGTAAGGGCGGGTATATTAAGGAGATTTGTATAAAGGTCGGGCTTCTACTGCCTTCTAATAAAAAAAAAGTGTTCCTAATATAGCTTCATTTTATTCTCTAAAGAAGTTATTGAAGTTAAAGGGGGGGGATTATTGGTTCTCTTCAACAATATTTGACAAAATGAATATAATTGACCCTCTCACCCCTCATAACTATCACACATGGAAGCCCAAAATAACAAATCTCATTTCTCAAAAAGGGCTCACACACTTGCTAGAAGAAGAGCAGCCTGAATTTGAAAAAGAATATGAAAAATTTGTTCATAAGGGAAAGATGTATGAAACAATGGGTATTATAAGCACAAATGTAAATGAAAGCTTATGGTTTCACATTTAAGAATGTAAAAATCCATTTGAAAGTTGGGAAAAACTAAAGAACTTGTTTGGTAAAGTGGATCAAATAAGATCAATGCAGCTAGAGGCAGAGTTAACATCATTATCTCCTAAAAACTTCAGCAATATTATTGACTTTCTCACAAAATTTAAAGAATTTCTCACTCAACTAAAAGGCAGTGGCAAGGATAAAATAGAAGAAGAATACATCTATCTTATTCTTTCTAAGTTAAATGGAGTATTTCAGATTTTTGCTACCACTTTTTTATCTACAAAAGATGCACTTGGTACAAGTTTTAAAATGCCTTCCTTAGAGGAGTTTTGTGATAGGCTAACTAGAGAAGAAATAAAACTTGCAAAATATGAGATCTCTCCCTCTTCCTCAAAAGCCTTAGTAGCATCAACCTCCACTAAAGAAAAATTCAAAAAGAAAGAAAGAAGTCCCATAACTTGTACTCACTTGCAAAAAGAATGGTCATTCTGTAAACAAATGTTGGAAAAGACTACAACAACTAGAGGCAGCAATGAACGATCACAAGATAGACACTAAGAAAGAGATAGAAAAAGCCTTAAATGTTCAGGGTAGAGCTATAAAAACTTCATCAAAATACTAGGTTCTAGATTCAGGAGCAACTCATCATATGACTTCCTTAGATGAGTCATTCACTTCAATCTCCTCAAGTTCAACATGTAGCATAGAATTTGGAGACTCATCCTTCATCCCAGTCAAAGGAAAAGGCGACATATCCATTGAAGGTGGTTATATAAAAATGTTCTCTATGTCCCAAACATAGCTATAAATCTCCTCTCCATCTATCATATTTGTACTTCTAAAAAAGGTAAAATAATTCTCTTCTCACCAACTAGAGTTGAGATAAGAGACTTTCAAGAACCAAACACTCTCATAGCAAAAGGAGATATTGATCACAAAACTCACCTATTTCACTTCAAAGGATTCAAAAATTCTGAAGGGGCCTCCTGTTTTGTTGCACATGTAGATCTTGAAAGCAAAATTTGGCATGAAAGGTTTGGACATCTCAGTTATAACTACCTAAAAGAATTAAACACCCATGAAATGGTAACAAGATTGCCAAAAGTCTCTTCCATTGATGGAGTATGTCCTAGTTGTGCTCTTGGAAAGCAACATCAAGATCCATTCCACCCAAGTGGTTCTCAAAAAGCCTCATCCCCTCTAGAGTTAATCCATAGTGACTTGATGGTCTTCCCAAAACCTTCTTTCAAAGGAGCAAAATATGCTTTAACCTTCATTGATGATTTTTCCAGAAAAACTTGGGTCTACTTTCTAAAATACAAAAGTGATGTTCTATCCCACTTCAAAATCTTCAAGGCCTTAGTTGAAAATCAAGCCACTTGCAAAATCAAACAAATTCGTACAGATAATGGGGGGAATACTTCAGTAATGAGTTCTCAACTTTCCTCTCTAGTCATGGCATAATTCATCAGCACTCAGTCTCCCGTAATCTGTAGAAAAATGGCATTGGAGAAAGGAAAAACAAAACTTTAAAGGAAATGGCAAACTATATGCTTCACTCAAGAGATCTTCCAATAGTTTTCTAGGCTGAGGCAATTAATTGTGCAAACTATATACAAAACCGCACACCTCAAAAAGCTCTTGATCATTTGACTCCCGAGGAAGCATGGACTAGATCAAAACCTGATGTCTCATTATTCAAAAATTTTGGGTGTACTACTTGGGCACATATCCCAAAGAAGAAAAGGAAGGCTTTAGATAAGAAAAGCAAACAACTCATCTTTGTTGGTTATTGTGAGGAAATGAAAGCATACAGGCTTCTGGATCCCACAACTCATGAGGTATTTTTTCATAGAAATGTTCAATTTGATGAAACATTCCCTAATAAATATCCTCAACCATCCTCTTCCAACATTATTTCTCTTGAGCCATCTCCAATATTAGAGCCTCAATATAATGAAGATCCCATTTTGGAGATAAATGATCAAAATGACCAAAATGAGGATCCTATACTCCAAACTCCAACTCAAAGTCCTACCACTCCAATTACTCCTTCAACAATGCCAAAATGGGCCCACACCATAGTTGAAGAAGCCACTCCTTACATCCAAAATCTTCCATCATCCAGATTAGGCATTTCCAAAGGCTCCAATATTGTCTATCAGTCCATTTCCATAGATCCTCAATCCTTCAAAGAAGCAACTGGTATTAAAGAATGGGATGATGCCATGGAGAATGAATTATCTTCCTTAATCAAAAATAAAACTTGGGATTTAGTTCCTCTACCTAAAGGAAGGAATTTAGTTCACTATAAATGGATTTATAGAACTAAATATGGACCTAATGGAGAAATTGACAAGCACAATTCATATTGCCCATAATCCAGTTGAGCATCAACATACCAAGCATATTGAAATTCACATGCACTTCATTCGGTAGCATATTCAGAGAGGGGAAATTCACTTGGACTATATTCCAATAGAAAATAAAATTGCAGATATCTTCACCAAATCCTTTCCTTCTCTGCATTACATTTAGTTGCGAGAGAAACTTGGGGTAAGGCAGATGCACTAGAAAATACAAAAGAGGTTTTTACCTCTCCTTTCTTCTTATTGTTCTTTTTATTTGGAAGATGGTTTTTCCCATGTGGTTTTTTTACCATCTCTCCTATATTAATAACATTGTACATGAGTACCTCATCATGCCCAGTTGTCGGGACTCATTTCTTTTTTGTTCAAGAGGACAATATTCGCCATCCGAAGACATGCCTCTTCCTTTATTTTTTGATAGATGGTTTTTTCCCATGTGGTTTTTACCATCTCTCATATATGTAATATCATTATACATGAGTACCTCATCAGGCCCAGTTTCTGGGACTCATTTCATTTTTGTTAAATGAGGACAATCTTCGCCATCCGAAGATATGCCTCTTTTTTTTTTTTCCTTTTGATAGATGGTTTTTTCCCATGTGGTTTTACCATCTCTTCATAAGAATCATTGTAAATGAGTACCTCATTAGGCCCTATTGCTGGGACTCATCTCACATTCACCCCTAGTATCACTTAAGGGGGGGTGTTATAATAAATATTTATTCTCTTAAGTTCTACTAGGATAGACTTACTTGAGTTACCACTCTTCCATGAGTCAGGTGAAATCTCAGTTTACACTAGTTCAGTCTTGTTGAGTTGTTGTAATCCAAAAACTCTCAATGATGAACTTTGCTATTTATACAAAGTTGATCCCATGGAATAATCAATTAGTCTATTAAGCTTCTCTATAGTATTGTGATGTATTGCAAAACTATTTTCTTCTTTGAATAAAATATTGTTTTCTAACAAAAAATTTCAAGTCCGACAATGTATCATGATGCTAGACTGTTTTTGCCCACTTGATGATGTTAGATTCTTAAAATTCCAACCTCTTTTTCATACTTAACTAAATTTTGAATTAGGGAGATTCCAAACATCAAAATTTTCTTCCTTCCATGATGATTTCATCATTTTAAAGTTTGGCTTACCTTTAAAAGACACTTTCAATCTTCTTGCCTTAGCCAAATTTTTAATCTAACACCAACAAAAATATAGACTTCTTCCCTTAGCAAAATTTTATGTCTAGTAAGGTTTTTCTGAGAATCCAATGCTATTACATAATGTCAAATTATTCTTTCCTTAGTCACATTTTTCCAGCCATTTGGTTCTTCTTCCACCTATGTTTGTGGTGGCATGTCTAAATTTTGACCCTCTTTCTTGCCTTAGCCAATTTTTTAGTCTAACACATCAAAAAAATTCCAGACTTCCTACCTTAACTAAATTTTGGACCCGACAAGGTGTTTCTAAGTGTTCAACCATATTACTTATGGTCTAGCATGCATTGACATGCTATAGAAAAATCTGGATCTAGAATTCTGCTTATGCAAAATTGATACTTTTGGCCTAGCTCTAGGGCCTTTACCTTAGAAAATTTTTGATCAAAACTTAAGCAAATCATAGTTTAACTTGACTTGCATGGACTCCCAAATATGGGTAATAAAATTGACCTGTATTATTGGCACCTTTCAAGGATTTTTGCTTGTAAAAATAGAGAACCCATATTGCTTTTTCCATTGGGCTACAAAGTAAAAAAAATAGAAAGAAGCTAGAAGATAAGTTGATGGAAATTAGAGATTTAGGAGGTAGCAAGGCTTAAAATTATCAAATATAGAAGAACTAAAAAACAAGGAATTGAGGGAGAGGGTGTGGAGATGTGGAGGTGAAGGCTAAGGGCTTATCTAGATGTGGATTCTATAGCTAAAAAAATATTTTTAAGACATTCATTGGAAGACTCCCTTGTTCAAAACCCATCCCATTTGACTACAAAATATGGAATTTTCTATAGAGTAAGGAGGAGGAAACATTCTATAAGCCATCAGGAATGTTAGAAATTGATAATGACTAATATATAATAAGGAGTGTGAGTAATAATAAATGGAGAATGACAATTTAGGTAATCATGGAGGATGGGGAGGTGAACTGGGCAAATAAGAGTGTAGGAAAAAATGAAATAGAAGCAAGAAGAGGAGGGACATATGAGAATAGGAAGAGAAAGGAAAGGAAGATGGAGATACCTAAACAATAGTAGCTCCAAATAAATTGAATCATCCATGAGCATAGTTTACCATAATTAAGAGTTATTTTAGATCAAGGTATGTTGCCTTAGGTAAATATTTCAAGCACTTGGGAATAGAGGGCCTTCATTTCTTTGTACTACTTTTTTATTTACAAAATTATGTAGGAACCTCTCTTTGGAATTATAGGTAACTATATAGCATCTCTAGGATTCTAAGACATGCATGACTGCCTTATTACTTAGCAACAATATCTAACTCAATAATTTCTTTGCTTTGCCATAGGCATTCATCTACTTTTGTAAAAACTCACCAACTCAACCCAAGGAAGATATATATATTTTTTTCAAAAGTAAGGTTCACAAGATATCCTAATATTTATTTTCTAGTATTTAATGCATAACCATATTTTGAGTTTAATGTCATTGCATATGAAACCCAAGTGGACAAGAGTGGCCAACATCCCATATTTTTGGTGTTCACCTTTATAAACCTCACCATTTAGAAAGGATATCGATAGTGGTATTCCCACCTTTCATACACCCTCTTTGATATAGGATAAATTAACCGTGTCATAGAGATTATCCTTTAAATCCCATAACACTTAAAGGGGGATGCCATTTCCCTAACCCTATATAGGTCCTTCTATATATAATTATTCTGGTGTAATGCCTTAGTGCTTAGTTACCACACCTTCGTGGGCTAACTAAGGTTATTACCATTCACTTGGTAATGAGCATGGTCACTCGATTCTCATTGTTGAAGATGTCACCACTATACTGTCTTGTGATTGAATTTGAAAACCTCTCTATTTTGGAACACCTGAGCCTCATCATTCAAGGTGTATCATTCATAATTATTTGGTTATTGCATCACCACAACTCCCAAATTTTTTGAATTATTTATTATTGCATAACTACAACTCCTCCCAAGAATCATGTCTACCTGGTTATTGCATTATTACAACTCCTCCCAGGATTGGATCACCTTATTGACTCAAGGGTCCTAATATGGCTCTAGATTCATGCCGAAGAACCCGCACCAAACAAAAATTTTGAACATAACAAATATCAACATCTCTTTAATAAAGTGCTTCATCAATGCATACTTAAATATAATGCATGACTAAGATAGCATCATAATTATTTTCATAACACCATTATTAGCATATAGCACTTCAATATTTAAAGAATAAAACATCATATATAATTTATAATACATAACCATGAATTAAAATCTAACATATTATTTCCATTTGCTTGTAACCAAGAATTCCAATCATTATACATAAAACACTAATAACAATAACTATTCCATTTTTCCTTCAAGTTTTCAAATATAACAAGAGTAATTTAAAAGACATCTTTCTCAAAATTACAATAAATTGACGTAAAGAACAACATAACTATACTTTCATCCTCAATACATTAACACAATTCCACCTAAGTGGTTCCTAGCAGCATATTCTTTCCACATTCCTCCTCAAGAAGGAAAAACTCCCACAGAGTTGAGATGAAGCTTAGGGATTATGACAACTCATGATGTGATTTTGCAAGCCTAACATGCACTAAGTAGTAAAACATGCAATCGTGCAAACACATGTATTTAAGCAAAGCATTTATATGCAGTCAGGAGAGAATCCCATACTTGTATCCATAATGAATCTATATCTACTCAAGCCTTAGGAATCCATTAATCCAAAAACCCTCATATAATATTCTTCATTCTCAAGATAATTCTAACCTTTCTTTTATAATACTACATTCATGGATGTACTTCAATATTAACTAATATTTATAAATAAAATATAAATTTCCTAAGTTCATTCAAAAAGCATAACTCTTTCTTTTTTTTATACTTGCTGAAGCCACTAACACTTGTAAGTTATTTTAGACATAAAAAATATATTAATTCAAATGTCATACCTGAGAACTAATAAAACCTATAAGAAAAATCTAAGTTGAAACTTCCAATAACATCTTGACTTTCTAGGGCATACTATACAACAACACAAGTTCAAAATATGCTTATGTTCTCAAGCTCAACGCATAACAAGGACCAAAACAAGGTAAGTGGTAATATGAGACAACACAACATATATGATTATACACAAAATATTCAATAAGGTACCTAAACCTAACCTTAGCTATAAGTAAAACGGGTAATCATCAACCCTAAAAAAAAACACTATCTTGGGTTTAGGTGGCTTAGAGAATGATAACAAACATACAACCAATACCTTCATCCATTCATGGATGTACTTCAATTACAACCTTTATATTATAATACTACATTCATGGATGTACTTCAACATTAACTAATATTTCAACTTCATATAATAATATGTTATCCATAAATAAAACACAAATTTCTTGTTCATTCAAAATCATCTTTTTTTTTAATACTCTGAAGCCATTAATACTTATAAGTTATTTTAGACATCAAAAAGATATTAATTCAAATGTCATACCTGAGAACTAATAAAACCTATAAAAAATTCTAAGTTAAAACTTCCAATAATATCTTATCTTTCTAGGGCATATTGTACAACAACACAAGCTCAAAATATGCTTATGTTCCCAATCTCAACGTATAACAAGGACTGAAACAAGATAAGTGGCAAGATGAGACAACACAACAACCAAGATAATACACAAAACATTCAACAAGGTGGTTGAACCTTACCTTAGCTATAAGTAAAATGGGTAATCATCAACCCTAAAAGGGAATGCTATCTTGGATTCGATTGACTTAGATAATGATAATAATCATACAACCAACACCTTCACCTCTATGAATACTGAGGACAACTTCCCTCACTATATTGAATCAACTAACTTAAACAAAGTGTACGATTAATACAAAAAACAACAAAAAGCCTAGGTTAAAGAGGATAAACCAAATATGTGGTGCACATGATAGATGTAACCTGTGACCAAGCGCCTTAAATAGGCTTAGAGCGAAACAAGGTTCTATTTAACAACATAACATAAGATGATTTGAACTAGTAAGAACTCACTGATTTATGCAACTACAAGCTAACTTGGCCTCCCATACAATATCATAGAAGGGAACCATATAGAGCATATGAAAAACTTAAAAAAAACAAACCAAACAACATATATTCAAGCAAGGGTAATCAGGGTGATCCTATAATTTTCTTAAAAAATATAGAAAATTCATTTAAGGTAAAAAATCATTTTGATCTACTCATATTGATCCAAGCATACCTTCTCTGTAGAAAACTAAAACTCAATCGTCAAGCCCTTGTACCAATAGCCTACCTTCTCTTTCTTTGTTTCCAAGGTTTTCTCTTTGCAATCCTCTCGCTTTTAAAATTTGTAACTTAGAGGTTACAAATAGCTTATGTGGAGGAATATCAAGGGATAGTATAGAAGTCCCTACCATTTTATTCCCATGTATGCTAGCATCCTAAAGAGGATTGAAAATCCAACTAAAATTTAATATTATACAAACTGTATTTATAGGCTTGAAAGGCCTAAAATACTTAACCAATTTCCACAAAATCATGGATTTGGTCCAAAAATACATAAGCATATAGCAAAAGCTATAATAGTGCATAAGAATTTGCACATAAAACAACTTAGCTAACAAGAAGATAAGAAGTTAGCTAAATAAGAGCATAAGCTATCTTTAAGTTCACACTTCCTAACTAAAACTTAGAAATGACAACTATCTTGTCAAAGTGAACTAGGAGTCTATGTGAGAATAAGTCTCACTTACAATATTAATTTACAAATAAATAACTATGCAAACCTAGCTAGGAAATAAAAAGGGGTCATATGAGTGATTATACATCAATCCTCATCATGCCTCCCCACAATAGAAGCATTGGACTCCAATGCTTTCAGAAGAGTAGGAAAGTCACGAGACATCTGATGAAAAGAAATCCAATGAGCCTGATGTAGCAATTGTCCTCATCGAGCCACAAGATAAGAGGTGGTAGACCCCTAGTGAGTCTGTCGAGTCTTCGTGTCATAGATCTGATCTGAATCCAATGGTAACTGAGAATCAGGAACCACGTCCATAGGATGACTGATAGCTGGTGTGGTCTCCAATGTAGAGTCATGATACAACTTCAAAAGATCTACATTGACGACATCATGAATCCCCAAGTGTGTGGGAAGATCAAGGTGGAAAGCATTCTCGAACACCTGCTGAAGGATAGTATAAGGCCCATAGTGAATTGGTTTGATTTTTCTATGAGTCTTATCAAAAAAATATCGCTTGTCGAGGTGCAACCAAACTCTATCACCAACCTAAAATGGATGAGGAATTCGATGTCGATCCATGGCCTGTTTCTATTGTTGCTATGTCTTTTGCAAAATATCAATCACCTTTGATTGAAGATTGTGCAAGTGCTGAATAAATGAGTGTGCCTTGTCTTGCTCCTTCTAAAGATGAGAAGTGATAGGAGAAGGCAAGGACAAAGGTAACTCATAAGGTGCCAAAGGCTGAAATCCCAAACAAACCTCAAAAGGAGAGTGACCTGTAGAAGAATGTAGTGCCCTATTGTAGGCATGCTCAATATGAGTGAGACTCAAGTCCCACTTTGTTGGTGAAGCATGATGATAGATTCGTAGACTCTGCACAAGTGTACGGTTCACCACTTCAGTCTGCCCATCGGATTGTGGATGATAGGCGATGGAAAAGTTAAGGGAGACTCCCAAAATTTTCCACAAGGAACGCCAAAAGTGACCCACAAAGCATGAATCACGATCCGATATAATGCTAGTAGGTAGACCAAAGGATCACCAAATGCTATCAAAGAATAATTGGGCTAAGTCTGATGCAGAACTTGTCTTGCGGCATGGAATAAACTTAGCCATCTTATTGAATCTATCAACAACCACGAACACACAATCATGTTGTCGCACTGTCATGGGAAAACCACTAACTAAATCCATGGAAATGCTTTCCCAAGGACGTGAAGGAATGGGCAAAGGAATGCCTAAGCCAAACTTCCTGTTAGCTGGTTTGGAGCAACAACAAACTGCACACTGTTTGAGAAATCTCAACACATCCCTCTGCATTTTTGGCCAGTAGAAAAATATTTGCAAGTGATGAAGTGTTTTGTGTTTCCCAAAGTGACCACCATAAAGTGTAGAATGAGCTTCCTTAAGAAGTGACACTCTTGGCTCACAAGGAACACAAACCTTGTCCAATTTGTAAAGTAGTCCATCCTTGATGTAAAAATATTGGAAAGGACACAAATTGGAAGAAAAAGGTTTACTTACTTGCTCAAATATTTTTCCAAAATCAGGATCTTGAGAATACTGATTTGGCCAAGTCTGAAATCCCAAGTGTGAAGTAGACATTACTATTAATGCAAGAGCGGTAGGAGGCCTACTCAAACAATCAGCAACAACATTACTCTTCCCCTTTTTGTACTTGATGACCAAGTGAAATTGTTGGAGATAAGAGGCCCACTTCATATGTCTTGACTCTTCAATTTTACTTTGAGATTGTAGGAACTTGAGAGGCATATGATCAGTGTGTACTATAGTTTCTTTTCCCAAAAGATAGTGTCTCCAGTACTTTATAGCTTGAACTAATGCATACAACTCCTTGTCATATGTGGAATAGTTCAACTTGGTAGCAGAAAAAGTTTCTGAATGATAAGCAACTGGATGACCATTCTGTTTGAGCACAACACCTAGTGCAACTTGAGATGCATCCATTTCAATCTCAAAATGTTGAGAGAGGTCAGGTAAGGATAGCACCGGTGTTGTACAAAGTTTATTTTTTAATTTCTCAAAGGCAACATCTTGGTTTTTCCCCCATTGAAATGGAACTTTAGATTTAGTGAGATAGTGCAAAGGAGCTGCAATAGTGGAATATTGAAAAATGAACTTGCGATAAAAATTTGCAAGTCCTAGGAAACTCCTTAACTCAGTGAGAGTAGAAGGAGGAGACCACTTAAGTAAAACATCAACTTTAGTGGGATCCACCTGAATTCCACTTTCACTAATCACAAACCCAAGGTAGGAAATAGAAGTGGTGCCAAAGGAACACTTGGAAAGGTTAGCATATAATTGATTCTTGTGAAGGATATCAAGTGTATGATGGATATGCCGAAGATGCTCTTCCCAAGTTTTTGAGAATATTAATATATCATCAAGATATATGATTACAAATTTATCAAGTACATCACAAAATACATCATTCATCAACCTCATGAAGGTTGCAGGAGCATTAGTAAGACCAAAAGGCATGACCAACCATTCAAAAAGGCCCATATTCATCTTAAAAGTTGTCTTCCATGTATCCTCTGCTTGGATACACACTTGATGATAACCACTTTTGAGATCTATTTTAGAAAATAACTTAGCTCCTTGGAGCTGATCTAATAAATCATCAATGTGAGGTAGTGGATATCTATTCTTTATAGAAATTCTGTTCAAAGCACGAAAATCAATGCACAATATCCAAGTGCCATATTTTTTAAGAACCAACAAAATAGGTGATGCACAAGTAGAAGTACTTTCCTTAATGAAACCCTTAGACAACAAATCTTCTATTTACCTTTTAATTTCTTCATTTTGCAAAATAGATTGTCTATACATGGGTACATTAGGTAGTGAAGAACCAGGAATGATTTCAATGTTGTGATTAATTGTGCGAATTGGAGGAAGAGACTTGGGCTCCTGAAATATGTGTGAGTAACTTTGCAATATTTTATCCATTGAAGAATGTTGCTTTGAAATGGATTTTTATGTAGAAGTGTTTTGAGAGCGAATGAAAATTAGAGCAACATCACCACCTTTTTTAATTGCCTTTTTTGCTTGCTTGGAATTTAGAATGATGTTAGGAGTGTTGGTGCTTTTTATGAGAAATACCTTACCATCCTTTTGAAATGTGTAGGTTCTTTTGAAAGCATCATAAACAACTCTCCTATCATACTGAAAAGGTTGTCCAAGAAAAATCCCACAACAATCCATAGGAGTCACATCACAAGTGACTTGATCTATGAACTGTGGGCCAAGTGCAAATTTTAATGTGCAAGTGTGAGTGATTTCTGAGCCTCTTCCACTATCCTTCCAACCCAAAGAGTAAGGTTGAGGATGAGGCTCCATAGGTAACTTCAATCTCTCGACAATGGACCTCGCAATTAGATTTTTCTGTGAGCCATTATCCACTATACAATATATTGCAAAGTTATGGAGCAAATGAGCTTGAGTGATGAACAAAGCATCCCGAGCGCTCCCTGATGAACTAAAATTTACTAAGGTAACATCATTGAGTTTACCCCATAATTTCGTGTATACTCTACTTTCTCCTACTGACTCAAGGGGACCTTTCAAGGCATCCTCTGCTTGAGTAGTTACAACCAAACTTCTCTTCTTAAGTTTAAAACAATCTGCCTTTTCATGGCCCTTTTTCTTACAATAGTTACAAAATTTTTTGGAAGAAGAAGGTTTGGAAGAAGAAGGAGTAGAAGAGGAAGGAGAAGGAGAAGAAGGAGAAGAATTAGAAGATGAATTCTTCTTTGGGGCAAAGTTCTTCTTTTGTGAGAAAGAATTATTCCCTTTTGATGAGCTAGCAACCGCTTGATTAGCAGGAGCATGAAATACCTGCGATTGCGCTTTGAACTTGTCCTCAACAAGTTGCACTTGGTTGAAAGCTGAATCCAATGTTTCCATGTTAACAAACATGACTTCTCTATACAAATGCTCTAACAAGCCACTTTGAAATTTGAGAATCAAAGTATGGACATCATCCTCCACACTCAAAAGAATCTTGTACCTGTTGAAGTGGTAGATATAATCCTGCACAATCATATTAGTTCCTTGATGAAATCTAAACCACTTGATTACCAACTCCTTTTGATAATTAGAAGGATAAAAATTCTGTTGAAGAGAAGTTACAAGTTTATCCCAAGTGGTAATTTCATCATGTCCCTTTTTGCGTTCTATTAACACTTTAGCCAAACCTGAAAGCTTGAGCTTGGCGAAGGGAACCTTGTCCTCATCCGAGGTATGAGTGTAAGAAAACCAGGACTCCATATCAAGAAGCCAACTGTTCAAGATGTTTGGGTTTCGAGAGCCATCATACATGGGCACTTCACACCGTGCTTTGGATCGAGGATCATTGTTGTAGATTTTAACATCAGCTGCATTTTGAATACTAATGTCGCTAACCTTGTCAGCAAGGCTACTGACCACTTGGCTCAAAGTAGTATCATTTGCCTTCTCTACAAGTATACTTACAACATGTGCTAATTCTGCCATCTGGGCAGCCAAATCTGAAGCCATTTGGAACCGGGTATAAGCCAGGAGTAAAAGGGTAAAGCACTTAAAATCAGGGTAAAATTTGGGGTACCCTGTTACAATGTTGTGCCCTTAATTGAAAAATACTCCTAAGGCTAAATAAGCAAAAATTTGTTGCTTGTAATCTTAAAAAGATGAACAAAAATAACTCTTCACAATTTTTTATTTTTTTATGAGGCTGGAGCTGGAAGAATTGCAGATTAGAACAAAAATTTTGCTTAAAATTTTAAAAATTTTAACTAACCTAAGGTTTAATTTTTTTTATAATTTATTAATTTAAAAATAACTTAATTAAAAATTAAATTTTAATTAATCAAAATATTAATTAATTTAATTAAGCTATTTAAAAATAAACTAATAAATAAATAAAAATTACATGAAAATTTAAACCTTAAGAAAATTTAAAAATATAAAATTTAAAAGAAATTACCCTTGTTTGCCAAAGTCAACTAAATGTGTTGAATGCCAACTGCACTTCAACTCTGAGGTACCAAAAATTTTGAAGCTTTCTTTCAAACCAGCAATGCACCTTTAGTAGCACTCCTTTCAAGATCCGATCGACACACGATCAACGTTTGAAAGGCAACCAGACCCAAGTCGACACACGACCTGGTATTGGGAAGAATCCTTGAGCTCTTCAATACTCGAAAATGGGGGGGAGTAGGGTTAAATGGCTCCCTAATCCTAATTGGACCATAACTACGATCCAATCCCTTCCAAGGATCATAGTAGGAAGAACTCTGAGGTAAACTTTTCCTATACCTCTTGAGCATAAGCAAAAAGTTGGAGCGAGGAGTTTGTCACCAAAGGAACTTCCTTCTACGAATGGTTTTCAAGCTACCCTTGAGCTTAAACCGAGTCCTCAATGAGAAAGAGTTTCTCATAACAAAATTATCTCCTTTCCTCTCACTTCACAAGCCCTAGTGCAATCTTGAACTAGGCTCTGATACCAATGAAGAGGATTGAAAATCCAACTGAAGTTTAATATTATACAAACTGTATTTATAGGCTTGAAAGGCCTAAAATACTTAACCAATTTCCACAAAATCATGGATTTGGTCCAAAAATACATAAGAATATAGCAAAAGCTATAATAGTGCATAAGAATTTGCACATAAAACAACTTAGCTAACAAGAAGATAAGAAGTTAGCTAAATAAGAGCATAAGCTATCTTTAAGTTCACACTTCCTAACTAAAACTTAGAAATGACAACTATCTTGTCAAAGTGAACTAGGAGTCTATGTGAGAATAAGTCTCACTTACAATATTAATTTACAAATAAATAACTATGCAAACCTAGCTAGGAAATAAAAAGGGTTCATATGAGTGATTATACATCAATCCTCATCACATCCCATTACTACATTGATCCATCCCATGATGTAACATTTCCATGAATGTTGCCAAGATTACTAAAAGCCAATGCTCAACTAAAATGACTTCCAATAATCTTATGTAAAAACATGATCCTCATGCAAAAATATTTACTTTTTAGTTAATATTAACATATTAACATTCGAGGCCATATATATATATATTTTTTAAAAATATTATTTAAAACATTAATTGCAAATGCTAGCATTTTCTATTACTAGTGATTTTTTTTTAATTTACATGGTGGAATTGGTAGCCACCATGAATCCGGGCAGGCTATCCAACTTTTATGGCTGCCATAGTATTTTGCGTTGTCCACCCTAGAAGTCACCACATAGATCTTCACGCAGTCCACCCCTATAACCACCATGCCACAATAATTTTAAACCTTTTACACCGCTGAAAGCACTAGGAAAGGGATAAGCGTTCAGTCCGGCGAGGCCCGAGATTTGAACCTTGGACCTCTGCCCCCATTACGGGGTTTGGTCAAACCAATTGGTCTACACCTCGGACCTTTTCTATAACTAGTGTTACTTATTAACACTAGTGCAATTAAATTAATTATTTGCCTAATTAATTTAATTACTATCGAATGCTAATATTAACCATTAGCATTGATATCAACAATTCCAAAAACAATTTAAAGGCTCTTTGCTAAACCATCCATATCCAACTAGGATGTAATTCAACAATATTCATAGCAAAGTATTTTTTCCTTGAGTAGAAGGTTTTACGATAACTACTTCATTATCACCCTTCTATGAAGGTTGTCTCTTTTTCTTAATTAGCAACCTCCTCACCCAATAGTGTATACAAACAAATACACATATGCAATGCACCTACATGAAGGGTTTCCTTTTTAACCCTTGAGTTGATAAAAAAATCATCCATAATTTCCTTTTTCTCTCAACTCTGGTTGTCCTACACCAATCCACTTGTGAGAGTACCTGTTCCTACAACCACAAATTTCATTAGTAGCACCATGTTCCAAAAGTATATAATCAAAGTATAAAATGCAACTATCAACCCAAATTGACAACATAAAATACGATTATGTATTATATATCCACACATCTATACATAAACCAAATATCAAGATCATGTCCTTCCAAGTAGGGTCATTACAACTTTTATAGTTTGTATTGATGATCATGCAAGTCAAGCTTCATAATGACTATAGGCATCTCCATTTGGATTTGAAGCACTTTTCCAAAATTCTATGCCTCATGTGACTGGTTTGCTCTAGCATTTTTCTTTTATACCTTCAATAGTTTTTTACCAGTAGGATGTTCCTACTCAAACACTTTGCACTTACTTTCATTATCAAAGTACTGAGATGTTATACTGCAATTTTGTATGTATTCTCATGCTTACATGTCAATTGTACCTATTGTTTTTTCTCTTGTTCATATTCATGACCTCTCTAATCAATGATAATACTTTTTGTTCTTTAAGTAAGACCAACTCATATATCTATTGGAATAGGAGTTAGGAAGAAGTATGTGGAGGTTCAAAAAATGAGAAGAATATGGGAGATTTTTAGGAAAAAAGAACAAAAAATGAACAAAAGTGAATCTAGAATAACTAGAGGAATAGGAAGGTGCAAAAGGAAGGATAACAATGGAATATAAAAGGTGCTGAGAAAAGACAAAAAAGAGAAATAGGGAAGAAAAGAATGAAATAAGAAATACCTAAATGACAAATACATTTGAATTTATTTTGGCATTGTATTTCAACACTCGTTTTGCCTTTTTACCTTATTGTTGTTTGTTGCTTCGAAACTTCAAACAACACTAAGGAAAAAAAGGTGAAGCATTCTCCCTTTGACTAAGGGGTTCTAGAATTCAACCTTTATTTTTCTTGCTCTATCTTGAAAAGTTTTACAAATTGAGATAAATTTTAGTTTGGTCAAGCTTATAGAGCATGCAGAGCTATATGTCTTGCAAGTATACAAACCACTCATAATTTTCCTCCTTCTCTCTTTTGTTCTTGGAATTCGATCTTTGGGCATAATTCTAGTACCATTGTGAAACCTAATTTACAAAAAAGTGGTTGTTCCTACTAGTCCTCATCATAGGGCAAGAGGCGTTTAGACATTATAAATGGAGGAGCACCTTTAGTGAACACTAGGATAGTTTTAGCTAACATCAAGATGTTTTTTTTTAATAGTAACATTTCTATTAGGTCATCATCCATTATAGTGCTTGCATTAGCTAATACCAAAAGGCTAAAACAAATAATTCTTCACCTCTAATGGTTGAGCGATTTCCCATGGTACAATAATTTTTAGGCCCATGTAATTTTTGTTTGAGGCCATGCCTTGTGCACATCCTTATCATTATTATAGCACCGAAAAACTACAATTAATATAGTTTTCTAGAATAATTTGATCTTCACATGTGATGCAATGTTTATGAGGGATGTTTCCTTACATAGGCTCCTTATTTTAGAGGCCATCAGTTAATCTACCAAATCTATCCTCCTTTTACTTAGCCTAGATGTTACAAGTTAGCAAGAAAGAGCGTTTCCAATGCAATTAAATTAGCACCTTGCATAATTAGTCACCTTAATTCTTTAAGGCCTATGCACACGATTTGTCTAGTTCTCTTTTCAAGGTCTCACTTCTACTACTTAGCTATCTAATTGGCCAAACACCTTATTTTTAGCTATATTCATCTATAATCGATATTTTTTACTTACCAACTATTTACATAAAAATATGGCAGACCTCATGCCATCAATTCTTGACTTTGGCTTCTTCATCATAATTTGTAGTGGCTCAACCATGTAGTATCAAATTTACACTTTTCTCTTTGATTTTCATCTTCGAACATTCAACTTATTCTAGCGAAACATTATAGTGGGGTTGACTCTAGGCTAAGTTCATTTCCAAGGCCTATCTAACACATGGCATTAGGAACTCACACATGCATGTTTCCTAGAGCATGTGATCCGCTAGTCATATTTCCCACAGCATGTGATCCGCTAGTCATGTGAGAATGGGTAGAGAGTTAGTATTACCCATATCAAGAGATGATCACCTACATGATAACTTGAAATATAAAGGGATAATTCTACCATCTATTGAGTCCTTTAGAGCTGCTCAACCAAATTCACTTGTTCAGAAGCCAGGAAAGATTCTTTTAAGCTATTCACTTCTTTCAAAATGCTATATCTAGGTTCATTTGATAGCTTGGTTTCATCTTGAGTTAATTTCTTAAACAATCCTTGATACCATTCAATTGTCTTCTTTGTTTGCTTCTTGGTTATAGTTGGGTAGTACATTTTTTGATAAGCCTATTGTCTTTGGCAATATGAGTGTATTGCTTCCAGACTATGTTGCTCTATAAAAGACTCTAGTTTTTGATTTTTTGTTGCTCTTCTTATAGATATGGTATTAGTTGCAACCCTTCTTCATCAATCTATTCCACCCTTTGTTCTATATTCTACCTCATATTTTCTATATTTTTTATCTTTTTTTTTTGGTAGGTAAAAGTAATTTTATTTACTTTACGTTTTGGAGGGTCCTTCCCCTTTGTACATATGGATTATCCCTATCAGGGAAGACACAAACCAATACCCAGGGGGTATGGATATGCCAACAAACAAAACCATGCCAAAAACTAACACAGAAAAATAACACAGGAGTCTTTCCGACCTCATACAATATCAACCACATAAAAAAAAATCCAAAAAACTAGGACCACCAAGCCCACGCAGATCATGAGCCAGACACTTGTTGGAACGAAATATGCCTTCGGTTAATAGTGTTGTGCCTTAGACTTTGCCAACATCAAATAGACAGATCTTGCTTGAGATCATTTGTCTAGTCTCCAGAGAAGGCTGGTTCCTTTGAGTTTTTTAGAGAAAAGGGGAACAAGAGATAAGGGAAATATAGCCTAAGCTAGAAATTTTATATGGTGCAGATTAGACAACAACAAAGACAGATTTACTTACTTCTATCCAAAGCATTTAAACACATTTCCATGCAAAAATTATATAATTTTAGATATGATTTCTAATATTTCGTTTAACATGCGTATATATTAGATTCTTATTCCAGAAATATGATTTATGTATTGCAAAAGTTTAGATATAAGAACAAAGTTTAGATATCTCCTCTGCTAATTAAATTCTAGATGAGCCTGTCACATTTTCAATCATCTGGCAAGCCTGCTCTATCCTAAATTTCTGATAATCATGTCAGAAATCACTTCTTGGTGTCAGTGCATGCCTTTGATTACCAAAAATACATTTTATTCCTTTACAGCTGGCATGTCACGAAATCGTGACATTCTTTCCTTGTTTTGCTCTTTTGCCGTCTCCAACCGTGAAAATGAGACATGTCATGAAATCATGACATTCTTTCCTTGCTTTGCTCTTCTACCGCTTCCAACAATGAAAATGAGACATGTCACGAAATCATGACATTCTCCTTGCTTTGCTTTTCTGCCGCTTCCAGCCACAAAAATGAGACATGTCACGAAATCGCAACATTCGTCTCTTGCTTTGCTCTTTTGCCGCTTCCAGCCGTGAAAATGAGACATGTCACAAAATCGTGACATTCTTTCCTTGCTTTGCTCTTCTGTTGCCTCCAACTGTGAAAATGAGACATGTCACGAAATCACGACATTTGTCTCTTGTTTTGCTCCTCTGTCGCTTCCAGCCGCAAAAATGAGACATGTCACAAAATCGTGACATTCGTATCTTTGCTCTTTTGCTGCCTCCCATCGCAAAAATGAGACATGTCATGAAATTGTGACATTCGTATCTTACTTCTCTCTTTTGTTGCCTCCCGCCACAAAAATGAGAGATGTCACGAAATTGTGACATTCATCTTTTACCTTGTTCTTCTGTCGCTTCCAGCCGTAAAAATGCAACATGTCGCGATATCACGACACCTTTTCTTTCTTGTCTTTTGGCCGCGAAAATGCAACATGTCGCGATATCGTGACACTTTTTCCCTTTTGGCCGTGACAAAGCAACATGTCACGATATCGTGACACTTTTTCTCTTTTGGCCGTGACAATGCAACATGTCGCGATATCGTGACACTTTCTGTTTTGGTCGCGACAATGCAACATGTCATGATATCGTGACACTTTTTCCCTTTTGGCCACAACAATGCAACATGTCATGATATCGCAACACTTTTTCCCTTTTGGCCACGACAATGCAACATGTCATGATATCGCGACACTTTTTCCTCCTTGCTCTTTCTCTTTGCTTTTGCTCATGAAAATGTAACATGTCACGATATTATGACACTTAGATTAAACGTGAACGTTACCTCGTCAAAACTCCCTTTATACCTTAGTATCTCTATTCAAAAAAAAATGTCGACTTCTGATTGGCTGTGACTGAAATTTTTTGTTAAGACCGAAAAATAGTAATATTTACAAATATTATCTGAATATACTTATATTATACTATACATATAATTCCTTTTCTGCTTTCTGAACAGAAATATAACTTTAGGTGAAATGCATTCAACATGATGGGAAAAACCAATCCATCTTGATCTTTCAACTCAAAAGCATTGAACTGTTTCTTTGAAACAATTTCAAACGGTCCCTCCCAAAAAGCATCGAATTTATCATGGTTACCTGGCTTAGCTTTCTTTACATTCCATTTCAAAACCAAGTCTCCCACTCTAAATTTTCTGGCAGTTGTCTTTTTTTTTGAACAATCCTTCAGTATCTGCCATATGCTTTTGATTGTGATTGTATGATTGCTCTCTTTGTTCTTCTAACTATAAGAGCTGCATTACTCCTACAACTGTGTGTAGCATTTGGTCAATCTGAGGTAGTGGGTAATGATATTTGAGTGATGCTCTGTTCAAATTTCTAAAATCCACACACAATCAGATATCTCCATTTTTCTTCCTGACTGGTACCAAGTTTGCCACCTAGGTGGAGTGTTTAACAGGGTATACTATTTTAGCTTGAAGGAGTTTTAGCAGTTCATGTTTCATCAAAGATTCTATCTTCGGATTCACTGGTCTTTGCTTTTTCCTAAAAGGCTTAGCTCCTTCTTTTGATTCTATGGTATGTTGAATAACATATTTATTGTACACTTTTAGATCATTATATACCCAAGCTATGATGTCAGGGAATTTTTTACACAATTCTCTGATCTGGTTCACTTCCTCTTTCATACAACTGATTCTAACCTTAATCATTTTTCCTGGCTTCAACTCTACATCTTTGTATCTTCGTTTATTGACCTTGATTTTTCGTCCAACTGCTCTATCATTGTTATCAAATAGACTTTCAAGGGTGATGAGACCCTTAGGAATATGATTGTTTTTTAACTGAATAATATCCTCTTCCTCTTCATCCCGTAGATCCTGGTTGACTGAGCAATTCATTTCATGGATTAAGAAATCCAATATCTGTTCATCATTTTCAAAAACTTGCTAGAAAATATTTTTATCAGGAACTGAAGGCCTGTATATAAGTCTAACAGTTTTAGACTTCTGAATAACATTACTTACAAGACAAAAATTAGCTCCCACTGAAGCTAACAAATCTACATGTGTATTCTATTCTCTAGGGATAAAATTTATATTTAGGGCCTCAAAGGCCTCTAAGATATCCCACACTTTGTTTCTGTAAGCCTTCAAATAATGTTGTTTACTTATACATTTTTTGGTGACTTGATTCACAATAAGTTCTGAATCTCCATAGATGAGTAACTGTTTGATTCCCAATTTCTCAGCATTTCTTAACCCTAAGCACAAGGCCTCATATTCTGCTACGTTATTGGAGCAACTCCAAGTAAACCTGTAAGAGAAAACATTTTTCTCTCTGGTGGGAGAAATCAAAACTATTTCAGCACCAGCTCCATTATTGCACCTAGCCCCATCAAAGAAAAGCTTCCACAATTGATTCACAGAACCATCCTTTTCTAGGGAGGGTATCAATTTTCTTTTTGGTTTCTCAATAGAATAGTTTCCTATTTTTGTTTCTATCATGGCATTAAAATTCTGTAGAGAAAACTCGTCCTCATCTTGGAGCTCTTCTAATGTTTCTTCCATTAGATCTTCTTCTATTGTTTCTTCAGTCATCATATTTACACGGTTAGTTTCACCAATATTTTCTACATGAAACATCGATGGTTTCTCATTAAAAATCTTGACCCTTCTACCTTTGAAAGGTATCTCCAAATGAGAATAATCTAAGGATAAGTATCCTCCTATCTTTGCTGTGAACTCTCTGGATAGACACATACCAAAATAGGGCTCCAAGTCTACGACTACTACCTCTTGTATGACTATCATTTGAGGTATTTTATGCAACCATATGGGAATATCCTTTATCAGTCCTATAGTTTTTACTGGAGTACCATCTAACTGTAGGACACCTGCGCTGCTCCTAGTGTACTCCATTCCCATAATATCACATACTGCTTTGGGTATCACAGGTGGTAGCGGCGCTCGAATCTATCATGCGAGTTGTGGACAACCCATCCTTCCATTTGAAGGGACAAATAAAAGGGTGGTGGCCTATTCTTACCAGTGGCAGACGTCAAGTTCGTTAGAACCATTTTTGAAGATGATGCAATCCCACCTCCATTTTTCATTGTTCGTAGGGATTCTTGTAGGAGATCGATTTGACCTAGGATTTGAAGAGTATCATACATACTTGCCTTAGAAGGAGTCTTTTTCATTTCATCTACTATAATGAATGTAGGTGAATCAACTATCCTTTCTCTTTCTTTGGCAAAAGTTTCATATTTATTTTTGTATCCCTGGGTAGTTTTAGTTCTTTGCCTTTTTTTCAGTGAGGGGAAACTCAACCTTTCCCTAGCATGTTCTTGGGTTTCATTTTCCCCCCGAGGAATAAATTCTTTGTGTGTTTCTTGCCCTTGAATTTTGACTGGAAAGTAATATTTTCTTTCCTGAGGGAGACTTCCCTTAGGAGTTTCTTTGGGAACTTCCTTGGGAGCAGGGGAAACATTCAATGGCTGAAGCTCTTTAGGGTCTACTTATAGTGGTTTCTTATCTGATCTTGTCAAAAGTAAAACATGTTCTACTGTAGGCATCATGAAGTTGTGGTCCTTCTCTCTAATTATATTTACATGGCCTTTCATTTTTTCTTTACTCTTTTAAACTGCTATACTTTGTACATAATGCTGGTGTATCATACACGAACTTTTCCCATGTGGATCATTACATGTAGTACACCAAAAGTTAGAATCAGTGGGAGGCTCCTCGACCTCCACTGTCTCATTTGTATATACCGTACTCGATCTCTCTTGTCCCCTATTACTTGATTATGCTGCATCTCTCATTACCTGAGGGAACCTCCTTGGCAGAAAATTCCTTTCAGCCTCTCTATTTTTCATGGATGCCATTTCATTTGACAATTTATTCATTGTATCAATTATGGTCGTGTATTGATCACTGAGGGAGATGATGCAAGGGTTGTAGCTGGTAATGCAAGGAATGTAGGTGGTGCAGCTATAGTTGGGAGGGCCTGCGTTGATGGGAGTATAGGCAGTTTAGAAATTGATGCTTGGGAAAGCTCTGGTAAAATTGGCAATAGACTTTTTTATGGATATCTTTTTGTAGCGATGAGATCAGCTTCGCCCTTTGATGCCTCTAGATAGATCCCAGGAAAAGTGGTTACACGGGATTGCCTTATTATCATATTGAGATCTGAATCAAAAGCCCTTAAATAATAGCATATAGCTTGTTCTTCCATGGGCTTTAGGCCTTGCAGTACTCTATCACAAGTTTTGGTAAATATGATGTTGAAATATTGGATTTCTTCTTGTGGATGCCTCTCTATGATAGTGAATTGATTCAGCAATGTGAAAGGATCCACATGTATATTAAATTCATCGACCAGTCGGTCGACCAGTACTGCCCAAGAAGTAATGGATCCAGTGGGAAGTGCTCTGTACCAATAGAGAATCTTTCATTTCAAAGATATAATCAACAATCTGACCATTACATCTTCTTGAGTGATGTTGTAAACAGATGCTAGCAATGATACATCTAAACAGTGCTCATCTGTTGTTTTGCCTATTCCGTCAAAGGTCGGTAATGCTTTTAGTGCATCTTGTGGAATTTGGTGGTGTGTTCCCAAGTTCAGAGGGCCAGTTTGATTCCATACAAGATGCACTGGGGTATGGGCATCTGCCATGATTGATGAAGGGGTTACAACCGCTATGGGATTGTTTGTAGATGCTCCTACAATGGGTGTTAAAGAGGTGCTAATGGTGTCGGGTGGATTTGATCATGCGACTAGCATAGGGTGTGCTTTTAGGATTTCGAGAGGTAGTTCAAAGAACTCGATAGGTTCTTTAGAGTTTTTAGATCAGGATCTGGTTATCATATGGCTATATAACCAGAAGATTTTTAGACAAGGTCTTTCTTTTATGGTCTAAATTGCAACGGAGTCGCCAGGTGGTTTTTATTGAGATTTTTAAACAAAAAGGCTCTTAAGGTAAAACACCAAAACTTATACAATACTATGGGATTGCTGGTCCCACCGAGCGTGCCAAAAATTATTGGAACAAAATCTGCCTTCGGTTAATAGTGTTGCACCTTAGACTTTGCCAACATTGAATAGACAGATCTTGCTTGAGATCATCTGTCTAGTCTCTAGAGAAGGCTGGTTCCTTTGAGTTTTTTAGAGAAAAGAGGAACAAGAGATAAGGGAAATATAGCCTAAGCTAGAACTTTTAAATGGTCCAGATTAGACAACAACAAAGACATATTTACTTACTTCTATCCAAAGCATTTAAACACATTTCCATGCAAAAATTATATAATTTCAGATATGATTTCTAATATTTTGTTTAACATGCGTATATATTAGATTCTTATTCCAACAATATGATTTATGTATTTCGAAAGTTTAGATATAAGCAAAAACTCAATTTACAATTCAATATTGTAAGTAGAAATAAAGAACATTAATACATACACTTGCACGATATGAACTAGAAGCCAATGGGAGATGTGATTTTATTGCTTGTATTCAAAGTACATGTATTTAGTCTTGTAAACATCCAAGAGCCGACCTTTTTTCTAGAGTCGCTCACCCCTATATATACCCTAAAAGAGTATCTTTTTCTAAGTACATCTTACTATTTTACAAGCAATCATTTGTAGTTTCTAATAATACACAACAAGTCTTCTATGAATTAGATATCTCCTCTGCTAATTAAATTCTAGACGATCCTATCACATTTTCAATCATCTGGCAAGCTTGCTCTATCCTAGATTTTTGATAATCATGTCAAAAATCACTTCTTGGTGTCAGTGCATGCCTTTGATTGCCAAAAATACATTTTATTCCTTTACAGCTGGTGTGTCACGAAATCGTGACATTCTTTCCTTGCTTTGCTCTTTTGCCACCTCCAGTCGTGAAAATGAGACATGTCATGAAATCGCAACATTCTTTCCTTGCTTTGCTCTTCTGCCGCTTCCAACCACGAAAATGAGACATGTCACGAAATCATGACATTCTCCTTGCTTTGCTTTTTTGCCACTTCCAGCCACAAAAATGAGACATGTCATGAAATCGCAACATTCGTCTCTTGCTTTGCTCTTTTGCCGCTTCCAACCGTGAAAATGAGACATGTCACGAAATCGTGACATTCTTTCCTTGCTTTGCTTTTCTTCTACCTCCAGCTGTGAAAATGAGACATGTCGTGAAATCATGACATTCGTCTCTTGGTTTGCTCCTCTGCCACTTCCAACCATGAAAATGAGACATGTCACGAAATCGTGACATTCGTCTCTTACTTTGCTCTTTTGCTACCTCCCGCCGCAAAAATGAGACATGTCATGAAATCGCGACATTCATCTCTTACTTTGCTCTTTTGTCGCCTCTCACCGCAAAAATGAGACATGTCATGAAATCGCAACATTCATCTCTTACCTTTCTCTTCTGCCGCTTCTAGCCGCGAAAATGCAACATGTCGCGATATCGCGACACCTTTTCTTTCTTGTCTTTTGGCCGCAAAAATGCAACATGTCGTGATATCGTGACACTTTTTCCCTTTTGGTCGCGACAAAGCAACATGTCGTGATATCGCGACACTTTTTCTATTTTGTCCGTGAAAAAGCAACATGTCACGATATCACAACACTTTTTCTCTTTTGGCCACGAAAATGCAACATATCGCGATATCGCGACACTTTTTCGCATTTGGCTGTGACAATGCAACATGTCGCAATATCGTGACACTTTTCCCTTTTTGCCGCGACAATGCAACATGTCGCGATATCGCGACACTTTTTTCTCCTTGCTCTTTCTCTTTGCTTTTGTTCGCGAAAATGCAACATGTTGTGATATCGCGACACTTTTTCCTCCTCGCTCTTTCTCTTTGCTTTGGACCACAAAAATGCAACATGTCGCGATATCGTGACACTTTTTCTTCCTTGCTCTTTCTCTTTGCTTTGGACTGCGAAAATGCAACATGTCACGATATCGTGACACTTTTTCCTCCTTGCGGTGTTTTGCTTTTTCTTTGATCTTTAGCATATGGGCCACTTCGGTCTTGGAAAATATGCAAAAAGGTGCATCAATTGTTTTTCTATAGTTAGTCACTTTTTGACTAACAACACCTTAGTTCCCAGTCTTCTGGGATTTATCACTCTTCATTTTTGGTACTATCCATGCCAGTCAACAAAGTTTTAAGAATAGTAGGGAGTATTTTGAGCTCCTCAATGATAGTGGTCATAAGATTATTCCCTTCACGCTAAAAATTGGCCATTGTCTAGAAGTGGCCAATTATCTCGTTGATGCGGATCAGGGCCACAATACACAACATATCATGGGCGGGGAATTCATTGACTTGATCCTTCTAGCTGGCATATCGAGGCTCTGAATGCTACTCCTCTTGAGATTCCTGATGGATATCCTCCTGGGACTCGTCATCGTCACTGGTGAGGTCCTAGAACGAGCGATGATCGCTTTGAGTTGATGTCGACAGATGCTTGGATTCCCTATTTTTTTGGGGGGTCAGGTTACCTTCTATTTAGGCTGAAGCCTCTTGACCATCTTGGGCTTCTCATCAGTAATGTGAACTTGATGACTCGAGTGGGGCAAATATTCCATAGGGGGAGCACCCTTGTCCTGGGGAATGACATCATTAGCCTGAGAGGGGGGGAAGCAGGCAGTGAAGATTTGCAGTCTTCCTAAGGCTAGGCGATGGGTAAGCTGGCACGACCAGGAGAATTGGGCAAAGATAAGCCCTACTGCCTCATGGTGGAAGGGTTGCTCAAACTGATGCTACCAAAGGGGTGGGAGTTTCAGGCATGCTTGTAGAGAACAAGAAATAGGCCTTGGTGGTGTTTGCCCCTCCTTGGTATTGAGAAAATATCGTTGCTCACGTAGCCAGGGCTACGTTCTAACACAATTCCCTACATCATATTTAGATTTTTTGGTGATCTTGCATGGGAAACTATTTTCCCAAACCATTAAGGAAGTTTGAAGGATGGCCTTATTGGCTAGAGCATCAGCCACTTGGTTAGCCTCTCTATAGACATGATTGATACAATTCTATTTTTTGTCGATGAATTCTTTTTGAAACTCTTGGACAATGTTCTGGATGTTTTTCCCACCCTTGGAATTATTTTGAGCTAGTCCCATAATAACTTCTGAATCACCTTCGAAGATGATGGGGTTATTCATGGATTTGCATATGGTGATGCATCGCTAGAGAGCTCTAGCTTCAACATAGTTGTTGGTTTGGGTACCCAAATTTTTGGCAAAAGCTCATATGATGATTTCGTTGTGATCCCTAACCACCCCTCCTACTCTTGCCTTGCTCGAATTGCCTTTGGAGGCACCGTCAAAGTTAGCCTTCAACCATCCTTGGGGGGGAGGGATCCATTTGGCTACATTTCTGTCCCTGTGAGGCTCTTTGACTTTGCAGCAGTCTTGGGGAATCTTGAGGACCCTTAACAGGTGGCCTTCTATTCCATCCCAAGGAATTTATGGGTAGGAAATGAGGCTATTATTTTATGTTGCAAAAATCATGGCTCTTGATGCAACTGCTTCGTGATCCCTATAGTCCTCACTGAAAATCCTCCTGTTGCGTTCTAGCTAGATTTTCCAGATAGTGTGATGGACCATAGACTTCCATAAAAAATTTAGTCTTGGGTTCTTGAAGATATCAGGCCATTGGACAAACATGTCCTTAACTATTCATGGCCTTATCCAGCAAACCTGCAATTTATTGACCACCAAGGAAAACACGTTTCTTATGAAAGGACAATCCATGAGAATGTGTTGGGTAGACTCCCAAGCTTGTTTGCACAGGTAACACTTGTTGGGGACAATTATTTCCCTATGCATAAGATTTTCTGTAGTAAGGAGTTTATTATGAGTAGCCAGCCAACAAAAGTGAGCGACCTTAGGGATTAGAGCTTTAAGCCATAAACGTCTTGCTAAAATCTGACCGTTGTTAAGGTTGAATTCCCTAGTACTACTCTCAATGAACTAAGCTACAAATTTGACAGAAAAATTACCCTCAACCATGCCTTTCCAGCAGTGTTGATCTTTGATCTAGGATTGGGGGACAAAATTTGCCCTCATGATCACTTGGATCTTTGTCACTGCGTTGATGATAGATTCGTTCCTAAGTTTGAACTGCACATTCTTCCACATATTGACACCTTAGTTAGAGGTGATGAAGTATGCTACGTGAGTCCCATACTTGTTATCTTTCAGGTGTTTTATTACAACCAACCTCTAATATTTTATGAGGGGGTATTTTCTGGCCCAGACATCTTCCTAGAAGTTGATATCTTTGCCATCTCCCAGCTACCACTAGGAACCCTGATGCAAGAGATTTTGGGTGAGGATTATGGAATTTCAAAAGTGAGAACAATTGCGAGGGATGTCCATCTAGAGGAAATATTGCTGCTGGAGATATTTTCTCTTGACTATATCCAACCATTCGAGATTAGCATTGGTGATGACCTTCCAATATTGCTTAGCCAGAAGGGCTAAATTAGAGACATTAATGCACCTCATCCCTAGGCCTCCCTCATCCTTGGTGGAAAAAACCTTGTCCCAAGCCACCAAATGGAACTTCTTCTGATTGTCACTCCCTTATCACAGAAATTGCTTCTGAATTTTTTCAATGGTTTCACCCACTATCGTTGGGATTTTAAAGACGCACAAGAAAAATGTGGGAATGCTCTGTAGCACATATTTGACCAGGGTTGCCTTCTCGACACTAGAAAGGAGATCACCTTTCCATCCCGAAAGCCTTTTATGAATCCTATCGGTGAAATTCCTCCACATGTCTTTGAGGGGTCTTCCTTTAAACATGGGTAAACCCAAATAGGTGGTCGGGAATTTTGCGATGGAACAACCCAAAATACGAGCGATATTGTGTTGTCTCTTGGGGGGTATTGATGAAAAACAACTTGCTTTTTAAATAGTTGACTTTTTGCCTAGCTACCTCTTCGTAGAGGTTGAGAATGATTTTGATACCTTTTACGTCGAAAACTGCTGCTTTGGTGGCCATCAGGGTATCATCCACAAATATATGGCATGAGACCAGTGGCAGCCTTGATGCCTAAAATTAAGTTATCGAAGCACGTCTTCTTGATAGCTCTACCTAAGCTCTCTACCATAATGATGAAAATAATGGGGGACAACGAATCACCCTGTTTGAGACCCTTGAGGCTGGGGAAGTACCCAGCAGTAGACCCATTCACCATCACCAAAAATAAAGAGGATGAAATCCACTTATAAATAATATTTACCCAAGATTCATGGAAACCAAACCTAAGAAGGATTTGGGTAAGAAATTCCCTGTTGAATATATCAAAAGCTTTGTTCATATCTAGCTTGAGGAAGAAGGCAGTAGATTTAGAAATGTGGGCAAAATGAATCAACTCATGGATGGTAATTACTCCATCAAGGATATTGTGGCCTTTGACAGTGCTTCCTTGGCATACATAGATGATAGAGGGGAGAATTCTAGTCAACCAGTTAGCCAAGGCCTTAGAGAGGATTTTATAGGTGACATTACATAGGCTAATGGGACGGTAGTCTGAGAGGGACCAAGGATTCTCATCTTTAGGGATCAAAGCCAAGAAAGTGGAATTGAAATCTCTGGGGATGGTTTTGGTAGACTACATTTTCTTGACAGAATTGCAAAGATCAGAGCCAACTTTGTCCTAGTAGGTTTGGAAAAATCTAGGTGGGAAACCGTTAGGCCTAGGGGATTTGTCTAGGTTCATGGAGAAGAGAGCTTGGAATATTTATTTATGGGATAGAGGGTTGAGGAGGAAAAGGTTGGATTCCTAGGAAATAATAGGGAGAATGTTGTCCAGAAGGGTCTCCATGGCATTTTGGGACTGGGTTAGGGAGGAGGCAAAGAGGTTTCTGAAGTGACGCACTGCTTCTTCACTGATATGAAGGATATCTGAGGTGAAAGACCCATCTTTCCTGGCCAATTTTTTTATCCTGCTTGAACCCCTATGTCTTAAAGTGGATATATGGAAGAAATTCGTATTGGATTCCCCCTCCTTGAGCCACAGTTGGTGATATTTTTATTGCAAAAAAGTTTCCTCCTTGCTGAGGATGTTGTGATAGTCAGCTAACAGTTGTTATTCTTCAAGACAGAGTTGGTCATTGCCTGTGCCCTTATGGAAATTGTCCTCAATCTAGATTATTCTAGACTTGACCTTATTATTTGCTTTGAAAATATTCCCAAAATTTATATTATTCCAGATCCTCAGATTACTCTTGATGAATCTGAGTTTTTTCATGAAATGGTTGGTGGCTGACCCTGGGAATTTCCTCTTCCACAAAAGCACAATATGATCACGGAGGTCAGGATTTTGGGTCCACATGGACTCAAATTTGAAAGAGGTTTTGAACTGCTATTTGGTGCCCGTTTCCATCAACAGAGGGCTATGGTCAGACCCAATCTTGGGGAGACCTATCAAGTTAGCATCACCAAAAATGGGGAGGGCTTCTCGGGATAAAAACACACGATCAAGATGCTCTTGAATAAGATTTATTCCTTTCCTCCTATTTCTCCATTTGAAAAGAGAGCCTTGAAGCTAAACGTCCTTGAGGGCATTAGAATATATGAAATGTTTGAGATCATTTGTGTCCTTGTGGGAAAACGTGGTTCCTCCCCTTTTATCAAAACCATACAAAGGAGAGTTGAAATCCCCTGCTAAAACCCAGGGAATTCCACCAAAGTCTTGCCTCATCCGCATGAGTAGGTTCCATAGAGCTATTCTACCCTAAGGGGAATTTGAGGTGTAGACATTAGTCATTACCTAGGAAACTTGGTAGCTGAGATCATGAAAAAGAATATTACTCAGTATTTCCTACCCTAAAATGAAGTTGCATTTCACTATAGTGGGGTTCCACATGCATAATAGGCTTCCAGCTGTACCAGAAATTGGGGAATGAATGCACTCACAATTTTTCTAGATCTTTTTTGCCACCCTGGGTGACCATTGATCATTGAGTTTAGTTTATTTAATGAAAAAAATATCTCTTCTCATGGCTGCAACCACTCTCTGCTTGGCTGCCCTATTTAGTCCTCTTGCATTCCAAGAGGACTCTCATTTATAAATTTTGGGGATTTTTTTGCCCCCCTTTCCTTGCTGTGTAAGGGGGTTTGGTTCTCCGGGCTTCTTCCTTGGTGCTCGTTTTGGTCTCCTAGAAAAGGGTTTTTTGAGTTCCATTTGCTATGTCTTCTGCAGTGTCCCTGATTCTTCTATCTGCTTCTGATGATCTTCCTTTTTTCCTTTCCCCGCCTACCTCCATCTAAGATTTTTTGAAGCTGCAAGTTTGTTTGGGACTCCATTTCTCGGGGGATGGTTAATCTAGGTCTTCGCTATCAAAGTCCATAGGATCATAAAAAGTGGGCAATACTGGAGATCTGGACTTTGAGGGAGGAGAAACATGAGGGGTGGGCACCTGGGTAGGGAATATCAAGGGTGAGCTACAGGGAGAAAGAGGTAGGGGGATCTGGGTGGTTGGTTTGACTGAGAGATAACCTTGTGGGTCTAGGAAGACCTGGGTCTAGGGCATTGGGCATGATCAGGATTAGGGTCTAGGTTTGAATCAATAGGGATTTCACCCTCCTCAACATCTTCAGAAATACCAAAATCTTTAAGCATATAAAATTTATTAGCAATAGTAACAGAATCACTTTCATTTAGAGGAGGAAATTTCACCCACATTGTGGCTTAATGTTCGACACTTGAAGCATATTTTTTTGGGACTCGTCTGTAAGTCTGCTTCTGGCAGTCCTCAGCCTGGTTGTCCACACTCTTGGTTTGGGTCTTGGGACACTGGGACTACAAATGACCTTGGGTCTGGCATTCGAGGCAGAATGCTAGTTTGTTTTCGTAGATCAACGGTTGCTTCCATTTGAAGTCTCCATAGATGAGTTTCAGGTGCTCTGGGAGATGACTTTCCAAGTTTACATTGATGTAGATGTGTGCCTAGGTTAACCGCATTCTCGCTCGGGTGGCTGGGTCAATGGCCACGAGATCCCCAATGAATTTGGCTTACCATCACAAAGCGTCTTCATAGAAGAAATGGGTTGGGAGATTCAGGAGCCTCACCCAGAGTGGAGCAAAATTGATATTTTGGGAATTTGGGTCAAAATTTGGCTGCCATTTTTTTTAAAATAGACTTCTTTTGCTAAAAAACCATGGTCCTCCGGATAAAATGCGTTCTGCATCCTCTACTGAATTGAGTTGAATCATGAAAAATCCTTGGGTCATGGTTGACAGTTCCATATTTCTTCTTATTTTCCATTTGGTCGTTGCCCATTTGCAGATCGAATCCATATCTGGTCGACCTCCTATGAACATCCCTACCAGAGAGTAAGAATCACGTGATTCGAAATCTTCCATGAGGATTTTGGGGTATATGACAATGCAACCCTGTGTGATGAATTCGAAGACAGGGTTAGGTTTTGATTTTTGCTTGTTCTAAAGGAGCTCTACAAACGATATTTTTCTCCCATGGCCTCCACTTGAGGTTGAAACCCTAGTTCCATTAGTGCTCCTAAGATTGTTGGTGATTTCATACAAAACACCCAAATCCTTGATCAAAAAATTAGGGCCCGTGCCCGAAGGCGGGCCGCTTGCCTCTACACCACGCATAGACTTAGGCCTGTCTGCATCCTTGCCCTATGTCATCATGGCTGTGCCCCTCGAAACTCATCCGAATCGCGTAGGAGAAAAGCCTCTACTGGCCCTTGGATTTTTGCTGTCACCACAATAGACCTTGCTTGGACAAAAATATTTGGAAGATGTAGAGAAATTTGTCGTCGCTCCCGAAAGCCTCAATCAACCATATTAGATTTTTTATCTTATAATCATATATTGGCAAAGAAATATTGGTCAATTCCTGTAATTGGATTGACAAGACAAATTGTGGAGGGTCCTTCTATTGTGAAATATTGCTCTAGATCCACTACAAGGTCTACAAAATAATTTGATTCCTGATCTTCCATTGGGTAAAAGTGAAACTGATAATTTTTATTGGTATTACCATTATGATGAATGTGAAATTAATGAACATTCATGCTTGACTAGACTAGAGGATTTTATTTGTTCTTGATCTTTGGTAATGCCAAAATATTCCTTATTGACTTCACCAATGTGCATTACTTGATCTCTTGAGGAAGATACATTTGGAGGATATGCCACAATTCTTGATTCATCATTTCATCACTCCACAATATTAATCTCATTAGTCAAGTAGTGAATCACAAATCTTAGATCTTGTACTATTTGAGATTTTAGGGTAGTCATGATAGGTGCATTCTTTTTCGAAGAGAGATATGAGGGATATGATTTAGGCAACATCAATGATAGAAAATTTGATACCAATATCATGTATTTGCATAATCTTCAGTTTCTTGGTGTTTATTGGATACAATTTACAAAAATATTTATTTTGTGTTGGTAGCTTGTTGCTTACTAGTATAATGAAGTATATTTAGTGAGTATTGGGAAGAATTAGTCTTCCATCCCCTCTCAATGCGAACTCTTCACTTACACAAATTTAAGGAGTTTTGGGTACTACCGATAATGCACTCCTAGTATAAAAAATAGATTATATATCATATGTGGCCTTGTGAATAGGGACCACTATTATTCTTGAATCAATTTACCTTTTAGTTGTTGCCTCTAAGAATTACATAAAATTTTAGAATCTTTCACATAACATTTCACTGTAGGTTCTATCACTGCATGTTTTCCAAGCATTTCTTGGATTATCAAAAGTAATTTTTTCTTACTAGAAAAATTGTGACATTTTTCAATAACCAAACTTGGTCTCATTCTGTCAAAATCATTCAATATTTTTTAATCCCATTAGGAGTTATTCATCCATCCATAATCAATATATAGTTTGCCACTCACTTTATCCTTATGCCAACAATTTTCTTGAGAGTGCTTGGTACTTCCACAAATTTTACATGGATGTAGGTTCCAACACTTAGTTGTCAAATATTCAGATCTTCCATAATGACTACAACAAATCATCCTAGGAGATTCATCATATGTTTCTCTTTTCATAAATTTATTGTCACTAGTTCTTGCTTGACCAATGTATCTAAGACCTTCATTCTTTGGTCTTATATGTGGGATTATGTGCATTTTGATACCTTGCCCATTCTTTCTTAATCCTTTACAATTGTATCTCATTCTTTCACTAGTTTAGGATCAATACCTTTGGTATGATTTTCAAAGCACCAAAATTCTTCATCATTGTCTTGATCTTTATCATTATCATTTAAGCATTAAAATTTTTCATTTCTACTATGATTCGTATTATCATTTTTCAAATGTGATATCTCATCATCATAATGATCTTCCACACAAATTGAAGTGTCACTGTCACTATCTCTAACAAAATCACTACCACAATCAACTATGATAACAAGATCTTTATCATGGCTAACACAACTACCTTCAGCATTACCTTTATTCTTATGAGTAATTTTCAAATAATTGGTGTCAGAAGCTATATATTATCTTTTAACAAAGTCACAACAACTATCTACCATTACGGGCCTTAAATCACTTGTATCACAACTGATATCTATTCTTCGAAGAAGAATATTTGTGTCACAACAAATATCTTTCATCATGGCTTGAGATTACTTGTATCACAACAAGCATTTACCATCATGAACTTGTCCAACAAATATTTCAATTATTTGCTCTTACCTTTTATATTTCTCCTTAAAGACATTAAGAGTAACTAATGCCTTGTATATTAGCAACCCTACATCAATAGGTAGTGTAAAAACAAAATAAATAACACTAAAAAATTGTGAAATTATCCTGGAAGTCACTTAAAACAATGTTGTGAGACCTATGTCTTTTCATTCAGACTATTATTGCTCCAATTTGATGCTTATGATAGATGAGAGGTTTATTCGTTGTGTCCACCCGAGAGCTTTCACCTTCGTCAATATTTTTTCCAAGGTTTGAACTTGGTTAGATTCGGTTCTCACAGAATCGAAGTGCCTCCACATGCACAGGCTGAATTAAGAGGTGGCTCTCTGGTCTGACTTGCATGGTTTGAGGAGTCTTTTATTTCTCCGATAACAAAACAAGAATGTTGTGTTGCCTTCAAAGGTTTAGATATTTGACGTGTTTTCTTCTTTCTCTCGTCGCTAATATTAGATGGCATAGCAGGAACCACTTTACACCCTTCCTTTCTTTCACCTCCCTCATGTTACGGTCTAGCGTGTAATTTTTGTACGGGCATGGGTAGGCTAAGGAGGGGTGGTGGCAATGATAACAAGAGATCTTCTAGAAAATGCATCCAAGGTGTGCTTATAAAGAATGAAATGCATACCCTGGTGAATGAGGTAATGGACATTCCTAATTCTGACGTAGGTTACAAATAATTCAATAGACCTAAAAATATAGTCTGATATGTTCATTTTTCTATTGCTTCTAGAGTGGTTTAAAAATACAATGTGAAAACTACATAAAGTGGAGTCTATATTATCGATGGTAAAATATTGGAGGATAGGGACCATGACCAGTCCTAGTGTCCAAGCAGTTTGGTCCTCTCACTACCCCCATCAGTGGTGAGAAGGTCCTTACCTTTTCTCTGGGAAGAAGTCGAGCTCGACCACCATCGTATGCTTATTATGACGAATACTCCTACCATCCATGGGAAGTCCTATAATGTCTGCTAGAAAATGAACATCTATGGTGAAGTTAAGGCCCTGGACCAAGACACGAGCACCATACCAAGTGCTCACAATAGCATTAGTGATGTTATCTTCGTTACCTGCAAATTTCTTCAAAAAGGGAGGCAATTATGACTTTTTAGAATATCCAAGATGATAGGGTCAAATTGGAGCACCAAGAGTTCAAGAATAGCCATAGGGGGATCGAGGATGGGGAGGTTTGGAAATGGGAATAATGTAATATGGATGCAACTAGGTGAAATAAAGGATTCTTTAGCAAGGGCCAATTTTAAAGAGCTAGCCAACACACATGCCAAAAGAAGCAGGAGATGAGGTACACTGGAACGATGCAAGATTCAAGATGTGGTGTCTGATGGGATGTATGCCAGTAAACAGAACCTGATACGATGGGAAGAAACCTCGATGGAGTGATGATTAGCAGTGGTACAATGGATAACTCTATCATGGGAAGTAGCAATGCTCGAGGTGATATATTTGTTGGGGATTCCAGAAGTGGAATGGATATGCATACCATGGAAATCAAGATCAAAATTGATATTACACATGTGAGGAGGCACAATAATATGGTTTGCATGGTACTAATTGGACAATACCCATAAATCAAGATCACAAGGGTTGGTTTGTGTGACCAAGGCATAAAAAAGCATAATGGAACTAGCAATCAGATCTAGAAGGATTTTGGAACCAAGAACAAGGTGCAGGTAAGTATGAGGGAGTTCAATGGTAATCACAAAGAGTGAGGGTAGAAGGGATACATGTGGAGAGATTAAGCAGGGGGCATAAGCTAATAGAGTAGGTGAAGGGGAACAAGGTGCGAGTGGGGCCAAATGAGGGTGAATGAAGGGTAGATTAATGGGGTGGAGCTAGAAAAATGGGAAACAAAATGAGGGAGGGGACACATGGATGGAAAATGTGGGCCACCAGACAGAGGGTTCAGTAGTTGGGATGAGAGCCAAGGATCATGAAGGGCCAGGTAGATCCCATGAGATGGATTCAATGAGGGTTAAGAGAAAATAATCAAACCAAATACTAAGAGACCTCTGGGAGTGGCCCAGGTTGGCAAGGGATTTTGTTGCTCCATTAGCTTCTCTAAACACATGCTACACTACTATTTTTGAATGACTAAGAAGGAGCCACCTAACTTTAGAAATAATATTTCTAACCCTACAACTAGAGTTCTTGTTAGTTTTGGTATAGTTGATGATGTTTAGTGAATCTCCTTCGACCACCAGCTTACACTAAAGATTGTTTGTGATTGATAACCCCTGATAGAGAGCTTTATATTTCACTAAATGATTGGTGAAGATACCAATATTCTTATCAAAGGATAAAATTATGCTTCCTTCATGATTTCTCACGATTCCTCCTTCACCAGCTGGCCCAAGGTTACCTCTAGAAGAGCCATCAAAGTTTATTTTTAGCCAGCCCTTCGGGATTGGGATCCACTTTGAATTAGCTCTAGGATTGGGATGCACTAGTAGGCTAATGGGATCCATGGGAATATGGAGATAGGAGGCTATGGAGGATTCAATCCTAAGACTTGGGGGTTTGGAGCACGAGCACAAGGACGTATTTTCAACAAAGCTGAGGAGCCTATTGACAACCAAATATCAGGGTTATGCATAGTGGTGAATATTCTCAAATTGGGTGAATATTAGGATTTCCAAAATTAGAAATTGGCGAATATGAGGACCATTGACGTCAACCCATTTGCCTAAACTTTTTGGGATCAACTTTCTCTTAGGGTCAATTTGCCACAAATATATATCCAAACATAGGCATATTTGTACTCATTGGAAAGCTCTTTTCAAGCATGGTCTAATGGTGGTATTTTTTTGAAGTTATAAGGTGATTTAGTAGGTCAAATATTTCCCCAAATATGACCTTACTTTTTTAAGGCTTCAAATGCTCTAAATTTTGGTGTGAAGATGATTGATTTGATTTTCTTAGGATTCGCCTTGATTCACCTTGATTTTGATTAAGATTCACCATTTTTTTATAATTACATTTTAAGTCCAACCCCTTATCCATAACCCTACCAAATATGGGTCCCTATAGAAATTAGAGAATGCATAGTTATTACGTTCAAGCCAAATTTTCCATAAGAAATGATGGAGGTACATTGACTAGAGGGATTTGATTATGGGATTCCTAAAAGGATTGGGCCATTGATTAAAGAGGTCAACCACTATGCAAGGGTGGGTCCAAGCAATGCTGAAGGTGGTAAATATTGAGCTTAGAACTAAGTTAGTAAAGGAGCAATCTAAAAAATGTGGGTAACTGAATCCCACTCAAAATTGCATAGGTAGAAGCGGTAGGGTAACTGAAGCCCTCGAGTTATGAGATTGTCCAGGATTAGGATTTTATTTCAAGCAACTAGCCATGAAAAGAACCCAATTTTTGGAATGATGTTATTGATACAAATAGACTTGATAGGGATGTTGCAGTTGAGGGATTGATCCATCAGTCAACATGCAGATTTGATAGTAAATTGACCATTATCATAATCTTTCCAAATGGGAACGTCAAGGGACTCAACATGGATGAGGATGATGCATACATGGATAATGGAGGTTAGGGTGGTGGTGGTATTGGAAAGGTTAGGAGCTAGGTATGAGGTGGAAATGGCTTTCCAAGATGCTCTACATAGGTTAAAAGAGATGAAATGGGAAACCTTGCTACCAAAAATGTGGTCAATGAATGGTTTGAGGGGAGAAAGGGTGGGATCATTAATGAGGAGTTGGTCATAGATCCAAGGGTCATGCTCAAAGTCAATGGTCTACTCATTTTTGAAATACCATATGATGCCCTTGGATATAATATATTTGGCTTTTGCAATTGAGTTCCAAAAGGTAGAACCAACAAGGGGAGGCCTATCCTCCATGAAATTAAGGTGTTGCAAGTATTTCCTTTTAACAATTGAGACCCATTCTAAATTTGTGTTAGTAATTATATTCCATGCTTGTTTAGCTATGAGGGTAAGGTTCATTTTTCTAATTCTCCTTAGGCCAAGACCTCCTTGGGATTTGGGCCTGCAAACCTTGTCCCAAGCAACCATGCAAAATCCTTTTTGTTTTTCGATCGTGCCCATAGAAACCATTTTTGGATTTGTTGAATTTTAGAGTTATTAGTGTGGAACTTTGAATATGGATAGGAAATAGATAGGGATGCTTTGGATACATTCATTAACCAATGTGGCTTTGGTATCTTGGCTAAGAAGGGCTCCTTTCCATCTTGTGATATTTTTAGGAGTATGTCCACGATATTATTTCACATGATGTCTGAGAGTCTACCGACAAAGAGAGGAAGACCAAGGTAGTACATGGGAGATTACCAATTGAGCATTGGAAGATATGTGCTATTAATTTTTTATGGGTGGGGGGTGTGTTGATGAAGAATATTTTACTCTTAGATTAATTTACCTGTTGGCCTACTGCATACTCATAGAGATTAAGAATTAATTTGATGGTTCTATCATCAACAACAAAAGGCTATGGTATCTAAGATAGTATCATCAATGAATTGTTGGTGAGTTACTAGTTCAAGAAGAGAAGCGGGTTTGATTTCAAAGATGGCCCCACTAGCACATGCAAATTTAAGGGTTATTCCTAGGGTCTTGGCTAAGATGATGAATAGACATGGTGATAAGGGATCTCCATGTTTGATCCCTCTGCTACTTCTAAAGTATCCTGCTACAAACCCATTGATAATGACTAAAAACCATGCTGAGGAGATGCATTCTCTTATGAGATCAACCCACTATGGATGGAACCCAAACTTGAGTAAAACCACAATAAGAAAGTCCCATGAGACTCGATCAAAGGATTTGTTCATATCGAGTTTGAGGAGAAATCCTACTTTCTTGCTTTTAGAAATGGAATGTATCACCTCATGAATGGTAATGACACCATCAATGATGTTCCTCCCTTGGACTATGCTTCCTTGATAGGGATCAATGATGAGGGGGAGAGCTTCTCATATTCTATTTGACATGGATTTGGTCAAATTTTTTTACAGAATATTACACAGGCTGATGGGGCAAAACTCAGATGGTGACCTAAAATGGGCCCGTTTGGGAATAAGGGTCAAAAAGATTGAGTTTACATCCTTGGGAATAGTTTTAGATCTTTGGATGAAGTGTATGGCAGAACATATTTCAGGCCCCATAATATCCCGTAAATTTTGAAATAAACAGGGATAAAACCCATCAAGACTCGAAGCTTTATGAGATGACATGGAGAAAATAGTGGATTTGACTTCATCATCGAAGAAAGGTTGAATGAGGCATTGGTTAAACTCCTATGAAATATGGTTGGGGATATGATGGATAAGGGTTTGGTGGGTGGAATCAAAGCTGGGATGGAACATGGATAGGAAGGATTGGAAGTGGTTTATTTCCTCAAGTCTGATCTCATAGATATTATATGTGGAAGAACCATACCCTCTGGTCAACTCTATAATCTTGTTTGAGCTACAATGTTTGAGCGTGGATGTGTGGAATTTTTTTTATTGGAGTCACCTCATTTTAGCCACTGAACCCTAGAATTCCACCTCTAGAAGGTTTCTTCTCTTGCTAGGATGTTGTGATAATCTGACAATAGTCTCATCTCTTTGTCCCTGGTATTTATGTCTATGCTTCCTTACTGGATTTGATTCTCAATCAACTGGAGTTTTTATTTGATTGCCTGTATATTTTCAAAGATGTTGTCAAAGATCTCCTTTTTCCAAGTTTTAAGATTAGAATTTGTGGCCCAAAGCTTGTTGGTAACTTGAAAAATTGGATTCCTAGGATGGGGAAGGCTCCACCATTCTGAGATGTGATCCCTCAGATCAGGGTGTTGAATCCACATAGCTTCAAAGTGGAAAGGGGTCTTGAATGGGGATTGATGGTAAGCTTCAAAGACTAGGGGATTATGATCCAACCTAATTTTTGATAGAGCATCGAGGGTGGCATCTCCAAACAATGGGATAACTTCATAGGAAATGAGGAAACTATTGAGCCTTAATTGGATGTGCATAGTTCCAGGCCTTTTTTTGCTCCATGTGTACCTAGATCCTTTGAGGTGGATATCCATGAGCTCATTTGAGTCAACAAATTTATTGAAGTCCACATAATTTTTTGGAGAAATGGATGCATCCCCATTCTTATCAGATGGGTAGAGGGGTGAATTGAATTTCCCAACCAAGATCTAGGGCTGGTTAGAGAAAATGCTTCTCATATGATTGAGGGTGTTCCAAAGGTTGGTCCTTCCAAGGGGTGAGTTGGGAGCATAGATATTTGAAAGAACCCAACTTAACTTGGTGTATTTACAATGGAAAAGTATATTCATAACTCTGTTTTAAATGGATAGAAGCCTTATTTCCACCACTATGGTGTTCCATAGGTATACGAGGCCCCGAGATGCTCCTTGGGCTGGGCTGGCAATAAACTCCGCATTCTTCCAAATATGTTTTGCTACTTTCTTGGAGTTGCTTTCTTCCAATTTGGTTTCCTGTATGATCAAGATGGTGGGTATAATTTCTTTTCTCACACTGGTAACAAGCCTTTGTTTGACAAGGTTGTTAAGCCCTCTCACATTACATAAGAGGACTTTCATTTATAATTCTTGGAGTTGGTTCTTGTCCCACATATACCTTGGTGTGAGGTGGGTTTGGTTCTCTTAATTTATTTCTTGAACTATTCTGGTAGAGATAGGAAGAGAGTAGTTTGTGTGCCATTGGAAATCTCGTCATCAACATATTTTCTTCTTTGTTTGTTGAAGGATGAATGTCCTTTTTTTTATCACTACCCACATAAATGATGATTTTTTTTGTACTCTGAGTGTGAAGAGGGCTAAGGGCTTCCTGGGTGTGAGAGACAAGATATTGGATGAAAGATAGATTGGAAGGGCTATGAGGATAAGAGGAATGAACTCCTTTAAGTTTGGAAGGGTTGCAAAGGATTAGGGGTTTAGGCAGGCTATTGAACCCAGAAGGAGAACAAGGTTTTCAAGCCAAATGGGAGGGGGAGAGAAAGTGAGAGGGTTTAGGGGAACCAAGAGAGGTTAACGACTTGATCAGACCTAAGCAAGAAAGGAGGTGGAAAGTGGGTTAGAGGGCTTTGGGGAGCTATGGGGAGCAGTTTGAATGGTTTGGGTTTTCGGTGGAGGGTTAGAAAAGGTGGCAGTAATGGGGTGGTGGGAAAGGATTTTGGGGCCTGGGGAGGCAGATTTGAGGGATTGAGTTGGAGGAGGAGGGGAGGAAGGCCAAAACCTAGAAGGGGAAGGAGGTAGAAAAGGAAAGGAGGTTACAAGCTAGGAGGGGGAAGGTCAATCCTAGCTTTAGGGTCATGGCCAAAGGGATCTAGGTTCGCATCAAATGATTCAAAAAAAGTACCGAACCGATTGGGGTAAGAAAAGAGGGAACATACCTGCTCTTTCATGGATATTTGGGATTGGGATAACACCTTATTGCTTTTCGCCTGGGTAGGGGAGCCTGTAGGATGACTTCTGGTAGCAACCACTTTCTAAGAGATTTTGGAAGCTTACTAATTATGCTTAGGATGAATATTGGTAGTGAAAGGCCTTTAAGAGGGTTTGGTATATTGCTAATTGCGTCTAGCAGGAGCTGGTCTAGCCTGGTGTATAGCCACTTAAGTATTGGGATGTTCATTCTACTTTAAGGGTATCTCCTTCAAGGTTTTTATAGTAGGACATTGAGCTCTAAGGTGTCCTTGAGTGAGACATTTGATACAAAACATCGGTTTGTTTTCATATATTACTGCTTGGTGCTTATAGAAAGAGTTGTAAATGAGGTTGACGTGGGTAGGTAGATTAGAGTCCAAGTTGGCATTTACACAAATGCAAGCGTAGACCATGTGACTTCTTGCTCTTGCAGCTGGATCAATAGTGACTATCTATCCAATGGTTTTGGCTATTCCTCGAAAGATTTT